>JARHVA010002108.1:1340000-1705000 GCA_037957365.1 Torreya grandis | reverse complement strand
ATCATTAACATTAACATTTTTTATGATTTCTATGTTATCCATGCTTACTTATTATTGCAATTAATAAATCTAGATATTCAACCCCTATTATACGAAGTATCAGAATGAGTGGTGTTACTATTGATTTGATTTAGCTTCTTTTTTTGGTAATAGTTCATATTTGAAAGAAAAAATGGAAATTGGTATAATATTCAAAATTATTCTATCCTTGGTAATGTAAATTGTATAAAAGTGAGTGATTATTATCCATATTTTGAATGTGATTACAATATAATTGATGATAATTTCTATGTATGACAATGATATGAATGATAATGATTATGTAGATTAATAAATAATTAAGGATTTACTTTAGATAATTGATTAATAATAAAACCTATCACCTAGAAGACTTATTACTTAAATTAAAAGAAGCATAAAATAACTCTTTGGTTAAGGAATTTATATTTGAGATTGAATTTATTACCAATGATCCTTTGAATGTTTCTAATATTTATTTTAGAGTATCTTCATATACATAAAATGGTGAGGTTAATTATCCTAGTGCTCCTATTCATAGTTTATTTCTTCCACCTAATACTTTTTCTTGGGCTTCTTTGATTATTCCTACTTATCCTACCACTTCTCTTGTGCCTCAAAATCACTAGATCATCTTAGGGCACTCTTAATGCTACATATATTAGTCTCAGTATTGATTAACTAAATAAAGTATCTATTTATTCATATGATACTCATGTTTTTACTCACACACATGCCATTACAATTAAAAATGCATTGATTTAACAAGTCCTTCAAGATACATAATTTAAAATCACAAACCTTTCCCAATGACCTCAAATACCTAGCCATGCAATCGCTTATGATGATATATTACACAACCCATTGGCTCATGATGTCATAGTTTACCCCTTTCGTACTAATTTTATCATGCTTAAATTTTAAGTATCTAATGATAAGGGTGATGCTTCACATCATATTCATTCTTTATATTCTTTATACTTTGGTTTTGTACACAATGATATATTAATGACTAAATTATTTTATATAAAACTCATGGACTATGCCTTGGATTGGTTTTATGTCATACCATTAGGCTCTATGTGTTATTTCAATAATTTTTTTGATACTTTATTAGCTAAATTTTATATCAACATTATCTAAAAGGTCACATTTTCACAACTTTCCTAACTTAAACAAGGACCTAATGAGAATGTTAGTGATTATGTGCTTAAATACAAAATTATTATTATAAAATTGACTCAAA
Source organism: Torreya grandis (assembly GCA_037957365.1). NCBI lineage: Eukaryota > Viridiplantae > Streptophyta > Pinopsida > Cupressales > Taxaceae > Torreya > Torreya grandis. The sequence goes on along the minus strand of JARHVA010002108.1, from coordinate 1,703,736 downwards.
AAATAATTAATAGAGAGTTGAAAATTATCTTCTCCAAAAAAATTATTCAACCTCTCAAAGACAAAGTAACATTTGACACATTAATATTGCAATGATTTTTACATATGGTTTGTAACTATGAGATCAAAAAATTAGAGGCTAACATAAATTGTATTACCTATACCAACTCTACATATTAGGAAAATCAAAATTCAAATATAAGGCTAATGATTACCTAATTTTCAAGCTAATAATGAGGTTAATAAAGTAGTAAATGTAATATCACCACTACTTGACAAGTTTTTTCTTCCTTTTAAAGCTCTTAAACAATTTATAAGGCTATCTTATTGTTCTCACCAAGTGTTTAAATAGTTTCTCAAATGCAGCATGGTCTCTTTTCCTCCATAATGTGAATTAGATACATCTTGACCTTTACCAATTAACTATGATGATAATGCATATTGGGAATACCACTGATATTCAAGACATACTAACAATAGATTTTTTAAATTGAGATATAAGGTATAAGATCTAATTGATATTAATGTTATTCAAGTGAAATGACATAATAATATATTTACTGAATAAGTTTTTCCATAAAACCAACACATGAAAAATATTCAATAATACACTTATGAATCATGATACATCAAATCAAGGCAATGCTCACAAGGCAATACCTACTTATCAACCAAAAACATTTCATGATAATCGTCTAAATGATATTATAGGTATGATTACCAGATTAAAATTCCATTTTATTACATTTTATGAACATGATATTCTAAAGGATAATTCTAACAAGGGACCACTCCTCATACTTGCTTTTATTGACTCATATCCTTGGACTACACATACAATATGGTAAAAAGTGATTCATGTCAAAACCTATGTAAAATGTCATTCCTTTCTAGTAGAGGATAAACTTAATAGTACTTACTCAATACAACCATGGATTTTAAGATTTTTTGTGGTCTCACGTGAACACCTCTCATGGGTATTACCTTACTTATTAATGTAAGTCTTAAGACCATTTTAGTATGGTTTTTTGTATTATCATATAACAAGACATATGATCTATTACTTGGAATCACATTTCTAAATAAAATTATATTTATCACATATAAATTAAATCAATTTATTAATTTTATGCATGATAAAAAAATTATTTACTATTCACATTACACCTTTTAAGTTACAACACCATAAAAACATGAGGTATTACCCAATGTGTTTCCTAAAAATAAATAATACAATCTCATGAAACATCTTATAGAGTTACACCTCTTATAGCTATTACATCTATAGTTTTAACTCTTAGAGTTATAGATCTTATAGCTACAACTATTAGAGTAACAACTCTTATAGTTACACCACCTAGAGTTATAGTCATACTTTTCCATTGTTTCTATCTTATGACTGAAGTTAGCATTCCATGTTTATATTTGCCATTAGTTGAGCATTACTGAAAAGGTGGAATAGTCCAATGAGTAAAAATTATTTGGGGATATTTTTAATAATTTCCATCATATTATAAGTATATGCATCATACATGCAAGTCCATTTTATAAAATGTACTTAGTAAGTTGAATTACATGCAAAATACTTGAACATACTAAAAGTAAGGCTTGGTATTTTTAGAAAGAATGCATGTCTTATATTATCAAGGTGTGAGTTTATAAAGTTTTATTATTTATAAAATCTATCTTCTTATTGTCTTTGTCAGATGATTTGTTGGTAATTCTTGTTATCAATAAAAAAAATTATTTAAGGGTCACACAACCATAAGGAATCCAAGTAATAAATAATTTAATAGTATCATCATAGCCTTTCTAGTACAACACTCATAGAAATCAAATCAACAAATGATTTATAACAACCATATCATAATACCTACTAGTATGGATCCCACAAAATAAAAATAACAACATACTAAAAAGAAATAAACTCATGTCTCTCTTAATATTGTACTAAAAATGGTCTTCTCATGGCCTAAATATCAATGCACAAAATTTAAAACTCATCTTACACACACACACACACACAAAAGGGTATGGGCATAGAGACATATAGGTTATTTTGAAAAGGGATTAGTAGTTTCAAACCTTACCTAATGATATTAAATTTTGAGTAACAATAACAAAAAATATAGGGTATTGCATAATATTACTTAATTTTGAGAATATATAAGCATGCTCATACAATTATGATTAATTGCAATGAACATAGTTTGTACCATGCTAATAATTATTTTCATTTTCAAAAGTAGGGGAAAAGTATTAAGATACCAAATTCTCAGGACTATATATCAAAATGTATAATATTGGTATTGAGCAACAAGAAACCCTAGGATGTTAGCTCTACATTGATGAGATTTTAGGTCTCTGCCAAACTATTGATCTCCATGGATCTAGGTAGTATATTACTTTATTTTCATTAATTTATAATTTTGATAAGTGACTCATCCTCTAAGTGATAATTGGGTGCCATTTATTTAATGAATATCACCTCCATCTCTACATTTATAGATTCATAAAAATCTAGAGTGAGTGAGCATAACCATTGCCCCAAAATAGGTAAGGAAATTCATCTAAAAGGTCTTCCATGAGGTAATGCTAATTATTATACCTCTCCATTACCTAATGTTATTTTGGAGGTGCCCAAATTTGAAAAATCCCATCATTTCTTTAAGAATTTTAATTTGATTGCTTATTTTGTTGGCTGAGTTCCCCCAGAGAGCCTTCTAAAATAATGGGTTCACAACTATTTATAATGCCATGGTGTGAATCTCGAAGAATTAAAAATTCTTACAAAGGGATTTTTTTTTTGCTTTTCTAACCTAGAGCATTGTAAAGATATTATCAATCATGGTCCTTAGTTCATTCACAACACTTTGGTTATGTTTTCTCACTAGACCCAAGACTGTCATGTCTTAGAGTAATCAAAATTGAAATTACCTATTTGGGTTGAATTTCTTGGCTTGCCTCTCCCCCTATGGGGTTTTATAGACCAGCTCATAAATCCCATAGGGCATTTCATATTCCATGAGAATACTAAATTATTTATGGCTCATCTTTAGAAGAGGGTTTGTGTGGAAATGGATATGCCCCATTATTTGAAAGATTTTATTGATATATAAATTGTATTTAACCATTTTTTTAGTGTTTCTTGTATATCAATCTCCCAAATACTTTATTTCAATATCAATACTTAGAACACATGATATAGGAGTGTCCTCTGATGGTTCACATAACCCCTACTCTTTAATAAAAAAAGTGGATATGAAGCCAAATCTTAGAATGGAAATAATGATAGTTGTGTTTAACATGGTCATTGATGTTCGGTTGTCATTGATGTCAAAGAGAGCATGAGATCATAGTGCATTAATGATAAAGTGATCAGATTGATGGTTTAAAGAGTGTTTACTTCATTAAGTAATTAATGGATAATATTGATTTTATGATCATGTTAGAAATACCATATAGGGTTTCAAGAGTGTTTGGAGTACTTATGGAAGTGAATGGAATTCACCAAAATAGTCATATGAATGTCTAAGTTCAAGTAGTCATCTTGATAGATAAAGCCAAGAAAGTAGTTTGATGATGTCATATTTCACACATGTGAAGGTTTCAAGATAATCTTGATATATGTATGGATTATCCTCTGAGAGATTATCATGTGGTTCAAATTTTAGGTCATGAGGTTAAGCGTAGCAAATGATATGCAGGTGCAAAGTTGTCCTCTTAGACAAAAGTTCACTAAGTTTTTATACTTAGCCGATTTTTCAAAAGAGATATAATGGTGATAATTTAATGGGATCACATATTTATGACACAAAATTAATCTACCAGATGGAGATCTAATGGTGATCAGGTGATCATACAGATTGATATCAATAGTATGCATGAAGTCAATATGTTATAGGTACCTAAGAATGAACATGTCGATTGTAAGTGTCTCAATCTCAGTGTGTTAGTAGTAGATCAATGACACATATGTGTTAATGTATATGGAGATCCAATGATGATCATTCAACCATATAGTGGAGATCAATTGTGTGTATTAATTCAATATGTCAAAGGATGCTCAAAAAGCATGTGGGGATACTAAGTGGCATAAAAGAGGAGACAAAAAATAGAATGTTCATAAGGTACATGGGGATAACAAGTATCATAAAATTCGAGAATAATATTATAATGATTAGAAGGTATGTGGGGCTACCAAGTGGCATAGAAGTGGAGATTGATAGTAGAATGCATAGAAGGCACTCAGATCTAACATGTATCATGATATCAAGAGTTCTGATCAATGATTAATGATCAGTGTTGATAGTTAAATCCAAGACACTTTCAAGGAAGATAAACATAGAATGTTTATTCAAAGTTTCTAGGGTACACAAGATGATGACAAAGTGTCTGATGTTTAACATTTTCATAGTGACCATTGGTATTTGAAATTAATAAAGGAAAAACTAATGTTGAGTATTTTGCTTATATATTTTGTTCTAGGACAAACTATAAGGTGATGTAAAAGGAAAAATTGAAGATTAATTCAAGACACATCCATAGAATCTAGTTATAAGTTTTGATTATTCATACAGTCAAAGATATTGAGCTTTAAAGTTGATTGTGTATTTGACCATGATCTACAAGTGACCTGAGAAGGATAATTGAAGAGTTATTGATGGTATTTTGATGTTTCAAGATGAAATATATATTATATAATGTTATATATTCCATAAGGTTCATCTATGTGTATTTTGGAGGTTTGACCAATCCATTTTTAGTATGAATAATTGCATAGAAGTTGATTGTGTTTGTTGAATGCACTCATAGATTGAGTGACTACTTTGTAGGAGTGAGTTAAAGATTATCCTAGTATAATTGAAGAATAAAATGAGTATGGATATGTTCTATAGGTCTCAAAGGATTATAATAAGGAATTATTTATCATCACATGCCTTTGATCAGCTCTGGAAAGTAAAAATAGCTTGACTATATTTTTAATGTATATGACCAGTTTGAGTGGTCATTTTGAGAGAGTTGTTTTGAGTGTTTAAAGCATATGTTGAAATGTATAAAACACATGAAGGTGTATATAAGGTCATAAATGGTTTACCAATGTGATATAATCATATAGATATGTGTAATAATTGAGTTTTTGCTTCAATAGTTTGAGACGATGTTTTCTATGTATGAAGACCTAAAGAGTGAGGAGAACTAATTGGTAGGTTCAAGTGTTGAGTTGGTGTTCCAAGGAGGAATTTAACCATATTATAATGATAAATTGGATATTGGATATATTTTTTATTTGTTTGAAGCATTGGTAAAGGATAAAGGTAGTCTAAGTAGTCTCACATGTAATATGTGAGTATAAAGGCCTAATTATTTTAGGTGTCACCAAGACCTAATGGTGGTTTGTGGAAAATGAAGTGTTGTATAACTTAAGTAATTTGTGGTTATTAAATATAATGTGTATTATTACCTATTTAAAATGTATAAAAAGTATGGTAAGCATCTTGGCTAACTAATATGGGTTATACCAAGAGAATGGTATAAGTACAAGGTTTAATTCGACTAATTGTGCTAGTTGAGATGATGTTGAGCCAAGTGAAGGAGAGAAACTTTGAAAGAGAATTTTAGTTCATTGAGGACCAATAGAGAGTGAAGATTATCATTCATGATTGTCTGATCAATTTGATGTATGAGGGCACACAAGTCATTGGACCTAATGAGCCTAAAAGAGGCAAATTGAGCAAGAGAGCCCTTAAGACTATTTGGGTGAAAGATTAAACGTGAAGAGTGAAAATAAAGGTGGTCATCATCAATTAAAAAGTATAAATATGTTTTCAAGATGTTTTATTCAAGGTAGCTAGGTGGGTGCTTGGTTACCTAGGGGATTATTCTTCCTTACAAGGTGAAACTTGTTAAAATGTCTAGCTGTTGTGGGTGTTTAGCTAGACAAGGGTAGTAGCTCCTTATGGGATTGGTGTCTCACTAAATTAAGGGATGGGGTGTTTTTTTTATCAGTATTTGTGGTCTAAATTTGATCTTGTCATTATATTACTATAGACAATCTTTTAGGGTTCAATGGGTTTTATCCCCCAAGAGGGTTTCTCACATATATCATGTGTTATGTACTTGATCTTTCTATATCATCCTTGTTCATTGCTATGGTTAATTTGTATGCATCATGATTGTATGTGCTAAATGTTTAAGATTTGGGAATTAAATTGGATTATTTTTCATCACTAACTCACCCCCCTTTAAGTGATTGTAACTCTAATAATTGGTATCAGAGTAGGACCTTCTATACAAGTTTAACCACTTGAAGGTGATTCAAGGTAAAAAGATAGCTAAGCAATTTAGGAAAGAAAATATTTAGTTCAGATCAATGGTCAAAAATCTTGAATAATAGACTAATCATATTGAGACGAGGAAGAGTAATTCTAATTTCAAGGATGAACGTAAGATGAGGCTTGAAGAGCTTAATGAACAGATCATGAAATGTAGTAAAATGATAAGTCATCTTCAAACAAAGTTTGAGAAATTAAGTGAAATATTCAAAGAAGGTAAAATGACCATGAAGGATCTTGAGGATCAATTATGATTTACAAAGACTAATCTGAGTTCAAAAGAGAATAAATGTATACATCTCAAAACTCAATTAAAAGAGACAATGCCATGTTGAGTTCAAAGAAAGGTGATCATGATGAGTTGAATTTAAATTAATGAAGAATGACATGGATAAAGAAGATAAAATGGATAAGGAGATTATCTAAGTTCTCATAAGTCGGTTAGAGGCTAAAATTTCAAGTATGAGAGCTAAAGACATTGAGAGCATTCAATTGAAAACCAAGCTAAATTCATTGAAGGATGAGAATGAGAAATTTATTGTTAAGGTAAACAAGGCTAAGAAAGAGTAAGAAAGTTCATCTCAAGACAATAAGGATGAAATTTCCAAGTGAAACATGTGAAGACTTATTAGACAGCTAAATGCTATAAGGTATGAAATTTCATTTCATGATCACTACTTTAAATATAAGCTTTTTGGTCATAAGGCAAGAAACTATAGAAAGAAGAGCAACTAGTCAGATATAGGTATGAACAAAGTCATCTACTATAATTATCATGATATGGGACATATTTATAGATTTTGCCTTAGAACACATGGAAAAATACTAACCTAGGTATGGATAATTAAGACAGTCAAGTTTGAGCATAATGAACCTAAGAGATAAGATGGTATGTTTTTTGAGATTCATAATATTCATCATGCAAAAGGTATGAATGATGTTATTTGTTTTAGTTGTCATAAATTTGGTCATATTGTAAGATATTGTAAAGGCAAGCTCTCAATTCATAAGAAGGTGCATGGACATCCTACAGTGCTCAAGAAAGGTCAAACTTTGGTATGGAAATGTAAGGAAGTGAAATCCAAGAAAACTAATTTAGTTGAGTCTAAAGATCAAGGTGAAGTGCCTACTAAAGCAAAAGAGAAATCAAATATGAAGAAGGTTCAATAATGTCAAGAGAATGTGTCATATATTCAAATAGAAAAAGGAAAATCAAAAGTTAGTTCAAGTCAAGCTCAAGTAAAAGACCAAAGTGATAATTGAGGCTAGTTCTAAGGTATGTATGGATCCAAAAAAATATCTTGCTATTGATAAGAAAATTCTATACAAAAAACATCAGTTGTCAATGTCCATTGATGAGGTTCTTTCTTCAATTGAAAAGGTATGCCATGAATCTTTGTTGTCTCCATATGTTTTCAATCAAATCTTAGAAGAAAAAGAGAATATTGAAGTAGATGAGCATGTTACTTCTCTTAAGCCTAAGAAGAGGAAGAAATATTACTATCATATGACCAATGAAGAGAAGGAATATGAGAAGTTGTGGGAAACTCCTAGTTTCACATTGCTCTAGGATATTGTGGATTAGAGTGTTTATATCTAGGCTTTAAAAAGACACTTGACAAAAAGAATAAGCATGATGGATGATAGTTGGGTTTTGGTTGATGTTATAGGACAAGAAAGGTAAGTAACCTAGTTGTGGTTGTGCATTCATATTTGTTTTATATCTGATTGTTAAATAATGAAAGCTTATAAATATTCTCATTGTTTCTATCTTGACATAGAATTAGCTTGTTGGTCATGATCATGTTTTTAAATGATCATTATTTAAGGAGATTTTCAAGATCAGATTAGTGGTTCTTGAGTAATGATTTTTTTCTATAAGTCTTGTGTTATTCAAGGAGAGTTTTATTATTATTTTATTTTAAGGATTGAAGTTATTTTTTGAAGGTAGTATCATGAATTTTAATGATCTCTTGATATAATTTTGACCTCATAAGGTCATAAAGAGATGTGATGTCATAAGAAGGCTCATAGATCTAAAGATTCTATAATTCTAAGTTTTCATATCAAGGTTCTAAGTGTGTATTTGAGAAGGGTGAAAAAAATTGTTTCATAAGGTGTTTCTTTGTGTTGAGATCTTTAATGATGTTTTCATGATCTCATAAGGTTATGAGAGGATGTATTGGCCTATTGTGGAAAGACATGAAGAATTTTAGTGATTTGAAGGTGATTATTTTCTGAGTTGTTCATTTCAATATCTTGACTACAAGTTTGTGTGCTCAAGGTGTGATCAAGAATTTTGGTCCTAAAAGTTTACAGGTAGAGTATGGAGGTTTCCAAGTGTCCAATCAAGGATGGTAATAACTTGTCAATTTATGTTACTTAAATTGATTGGTCAAAATGATGAATACTTGAAGGCAAGGTTGATATGGAGTATAAGGAGAATGTGTTGTCATATTTTTTATATCATGAAGATGATCTCAAAATTTTGTAGATGTCAAGTTATGATGCCATGGATTTCATAATGTTTTGAAGATATGAGATTTATTGGTGTTTCCATAAGAGCATTCACTGTGTGTGGAAAGTGTTTGAATAATTGCTGACAGACCTAGCTCATTGAGAAGACTTATTGAAGAGATGTGCATGATGTGAGGTGAAGTATGAAGTTAGGGGTAGCTAACTCAGATAGTTTGAATGGCTTGGAGAGGTGTGCATGATGTAAGGGGGAGCATATGTAAGATTCTTTAGTCATGATATAAGAGTGAATATGTTTGATACCATTTTGAATTCAATAAGATTTATATAATGACTTGATCAAACCAAGTCATGTTTTTTTACAAGGTATTGAATCTTCATGCATGAGCTAAGAGAGATTGTGAGTTTTATAGGTAGACAGGTCTAAGAATAAGAGAATTCTAAGTTCATATTGGTGTATTTTAAAGAACATATGACATGAGATGGAACTTGATATTAGGGGGAGATATCTAAGCTTTGTGAGTAGTTTGTTAGGTCCAAGGATCATAGAAGTTGATGTTAATATTTGTGCATGTCAAAAGGGGAGAAATTGATTCATATGCTTGAAATTATGTATCTTGAGCATATTAAATAGCATTTGAATGCATACATGATGTTAAGGAATGATTTTTGGTATGTTGAGGAAGAGACCCTTTGTTATTAATGTAAAAGGGGGAGAAAGATCAAAATGAAGGAGTTCAAATGAGTAAGAAGTCATTCTAAGGGTGTTTTTCCATCAATGACAAAGGGGGAGATTATTGAGCATGGTCATTGATGTCAAAGAGAGCATGAGATCATAGTGCATTAATGACAAAGTGGTTATATTGATGTTTTGGAGAGTGTTTGCTTTGTTAAGTAATTAATGGATGATATTGAAGGTATGATCATGTTGCATAGACCTTATGGGGTGTCAAGAGTGCTTGAATTACTTATTTAATTAAACAAAATTCATCAAAACAATCATATGAATGTCTAATCTCAAGTAGTCATCTTCATAGATAAATCCAAGTAAGTAGTTTGATGACATCATATTTCACACATGTGAAGGTTTCAAGAGAAACTTGATATACAGATGGATTCTCATATGAGAGGTGATCACGTAGTTCAAATTTTAGGTCATGAGGTTGAGCGTAGCAAAATATATGTGTGTACAAAGTTGGCCTCTCAGATAAAAGCTCTCTAAATTTTTATACTTAGACAAATTTGTAAAAGAGATCTAATGGTGAGCATTTAATCAGATCACAGATCTATGATGTGAAATTAATCTAGAAAATGGAGATCTAACAGTGATCAAGTGATCATATATATAGAGATCAATAACTTGCATGAATTCAATATGTCAAAGGTACTTGAGAATGAATGAATTGATGGTAAATGTCTCAATCTTGGTGCATTAGTAGTAGATCAATGGCATGTGGGTGTTTGTGAAAATGGAGATGCAAAAATGGGTGTTCAACTATACAGTGGAGATCAATGGTGTGTATTAATTCAATATGTTAAAGGATACTTAGAAGGTACATAGGGATTCCAAGTGGTATAAAATCAAAGATTGATAGTAGAATGTTCAAAAGGCATGTGGGGCTGCCAAGAGGCATAAAAGTGAAAACTAGAAGTTGAATGCTCATAAGGCATATGGGGCTGCTAAGTGGCATAAAAGTGGAGACTAATAGAAAAATGCACAGTTATCAAAGAGTAGTGATCAGCATTGATAGTTAAATCTAGGAAAATTTCAAGGAATATCAATGTGTCATGTTTATTCAAAGTTTTCAGGGTGCACGAGATGATGACAAAGTATTTGACGTTTAATATTTTCACAATGACCATTAGTATTTAAAATTAATAAAGGAAAAACTAGTGCTAAGTATTTTACTTATATATTTTGATCTAGTTAAAAATATGAGGTGATTTAAAATGAAACATTGAATATTAATTCAAGATGCATCCATAGAATCCATTTATAAGGTCTGATTATTTATATAGTCAAAGATATTAAGATTTAAAGTTGACTGTGTATTTGACCATGTTTTGCAAGTCACCTGAGAAGGATAATTGAAGAGTTATTGATGGTATATCTATGATTAAAGATGAAATATCTATTATATAATGTTATAGATTCCATGAGGTCCATTTTTTGTATTTTAAATGTTTGACCAATCCATTTTTAGTGTGAACAATTGCTTAGAAGTTGACTATGTTTGTTGAATGCACTGAAAGATTTAGTGACTACTATGTAAGAGTTAAAGGTGCTCTGAGTAAAATTTAAGAATTAAATGAGTATGGAGATGTTATATAAGTCTCAAAGGATTATAATAAGGTATTGTTTATCGTGATATGCCCCTGATCAGATATGGAAAGTTAAAATAGTTTGACTATATTTTGATTATTTATGACTAGTCTGAATGGTCATTTTGAGAGAGTTGTTTTGAGTGATTAGATCCTATATTGAAGTGTCTTAATCATATGGAGGTATAGCTAAGGTCTTGAATGATTCACCCATGTGATCTAATCATATGATTATTTGAAATACTTAAATGTTTAATTCAGTAGTTTGAGACTATGTTTTATATGTATCAAGACTGAAGAGCAAGGAAACCTAATTGGTAGGTTCAAGTGTTGAGTTGGTGTTCTAGGTGGCATGGACCCATATGATAGTGATCAAGGTGATATTTGAGATATTTTTGATGTGTTTAAATCATTTTTAAAGGATGAATGTGGTCCAAGTAGTCTCACGTGTAACATGTGAGTATAAGGCCTAATTATTTTAGGTCTCACCAAGACCTGATGGTGGTTTAGGGATAATGAAGAATTGGCTGACTTAAATAATGTGTGTTTCTTACATATAACATGTATTAGGACCTATTTCAAAGGTATAAAAAGTATGGTAAGCATCTTTTCTTACCAATATGGGTTATACCAAGAGAGTGTTATAAGTATAAGGTCTAATTGGACTAATTATGCTAGTTGAGATGGTGTTGAACAAGCAAAGGAGAGAACATTTGAAAGACAAGGTACAAGTCATTAAGGACAAAAAAATAATGAAGAGTATCATTCATTCTTGTTTGATCAATTTGATGTAGGAAGACACATAGGTCATGGGACCTAATGAGCCTAGAAGAGGCACATTGAGCAAGAGAGCCCTTGAGACTATTTGGATAAATGAGTGAAGGTGAAGAATGAAACAAAAGGTGGTCATCATCAATTAAAGAGTATAAATAGGTGTTCAAGATGATATTTTCAAGGTAGTTGGTTAGGTTCTTGGTTACCTAGGGGGTTAGTTCCTCCTTGCAAGGTGAAACTGGCTAAAAGGTCTAGATAGGGGCAGTAGCTCCTTGTGAGATTAGTGTTACTTGATCAGTTGGTGCTGGTATAAATTAGATCTTATCATTAGAATATTATAATCCATCTTGAAGGGTTTAGTGGTTTTTATCCCCCAAGAGGGTTTCCCACATATATCATTTTTTATGTGCTTGATCTTGTTATATCTTCCTTGTTCATTTCTATGGTTAATTTGTATGCATCATGATTGTATGTGCTAAATGTTTAAGAGTTGGGAATTGAATTATATTATCTATTGTCACTAATTCACCCCATACCTCTTAATTATTATACCTCTAATAGGTTGGACTACCATCACCAACAAGAAAAATAATAACTCTTTCAAAGGTGGAGGCTAGCCACAAAATTCTTCATTCTAACCTACTAGCAATCATTTTACTTTAAATTTTACTGGTAAATTTTCCTTTCCCACCAAATATTTTCCTCTTTTGCATATGTTATATGTATTGGCCTTGTTGGTTTATATGTCACCTTTAGTGCCACAATCATAACTCTCTCCTAGGATGAGTGCCCTTGATGAGGAAAAGAGCTTGGTCACTTTAGACCAAAAATTAGTATTGTGTTGTTCTCATAAACCCTTTCCATCTCCTAAAGAGGATGAATATATGTCACATAAGCAAAAACCATTTATAATGACTAATTTCATGCCCAATAAACTCATTTATAACAAGTTTGTTGAGTTATAAGGTCTCACAAAGGAAAATAATATCCACCTTGATCCTATCCAATAATTGTGTACTCTTAAAATGTTTGAGATCTTACTAATTCTTCACATAAGTAGGTGATCAGGAATAGTTTCTAGTTTATCCACAACATGAAAAAAAATTGTTTATAAGAGGTCAATATTTTAGGCTTCTTACTATATAATTTAACATGAATCACTTGGTCTGGGTCCATTTATTAGGCCACTGGTCATGATGTTAGGCAAGATGGGTCTATCATGTTTTTATCTCTAGAGCTCACTCAAAATATTATTTATTTGGGTTCATACCCCACACACTAAGTGGTGTGGACCCTTTTTTATTTTAATAACTACATCATTGGGCTAGTCAATTTATACACCTCTAATGATTTTCTAGAGTGGGTATCCTTGTGGAGGTGGCTGGTTGACTCTCTCCTGGATGTTCATTACATCCTCTATAGTGACTTCAACATGGTAGAGTCGATATAGGATAAATAAGGATTCCTTCTAATGAAATGGTGGATAGGTGAGCACAAAATATGATTTTATATGCATAATAATCTTAGGGTTTTTAATCACATTCATCACTAGAGGAAGGATTCAAACTCCCCCTAGTTCACCTAATCTAATTTCTACCAAGGAAAATATAAGGTACTTTAACACCTTGATATAGCTCTTCTAGCTAAGTAATATCTTTTCTATTTTACTCCAGTCTAAGACAAACTAGTATCAATCATTCTTTATACCTTTCTATCAGATCATCACCTTATTTGATTTAACTTTTAATGGAATTCTCTTCAAGACAAGCCTACTTCCATGCAATTCTATCTCAATAATTCCCACCTCAGACATGAAATAATAGTAGGGCATATTGTTAGAATTTATAACTTGATACTTTGACTAAAGAGAAACACTGGCTAGATATAGTGGTGTTATGATGCTCTTGCTCTCACATCCACCTTTCTTCAAATCTATGGCAAATAAGTAGTCATTTTCAGACATCTATATAATGATACAAACCATTAGTTTATCTAAGCTTCATAGGAGCTAGAGTAGGCACCATTTAATGTCCACCTTCAAACTCAAGTGGCATAATGGAGACACAAGCTCCAAATTAAGGAAGCACACAAAGCTAAATGAAGTAAACTAAAATATCATATGCACTAGATAAAAATAGGTGACAATGTGTCTAAGGATTTCTTTGCCCTCCTCCACTCTAGGAGAGATGTTGATAGAATAAAATTTGTAAAAGAAGAAAACATAATACTTACCAAACTTCCTAACATTATGCAAGCCTTTGTTCATCATTATCATGGTGTATTCTTAGTGCAAGCTTCTTCTCTAGAAAGGGAGGTAACTTTATTTCACTATCTCTAGGTTATGCCCTGCAAAGTCTCCAATTCCCAAAGAGTTGTTTATGATAGGATCTTATGTTGGAAATATTTTTATTGATGTCAAAGGTATAGCATTATTGGTGATAAAGGCCCCATTGCATTTAAATTTGTTTGTAATAAACATATCTTGGCTAATATGAGTTAATATTTATTTAATATTAATGAATATATTTTTGGTTGCATATGAGACAAAATAAGGGCCCATGGAGAAGTCGAAGAGCCACGAGGTAAAGACAATAGAAGGATGGGATGCATTTTCCCATGAAGAGTCATCTTGGGGAATACCAAGAGTCACCAAGTGAAGACAAAAGAGTAAGGGTGCAATTTCTCATGAAGGGACACTTTGAGGAATACAAAAAGTCACCAAAGATAAGGACAAAAGTGGGAAGGATGTTTTTGGTCATGAAGGGTCACCACATGACTTTTCAAAGGCTTGAATATGAAGGGTCATCCAAGATTGGTGCCATTTTCCATGAGGATTGAAGGGTCACAAAGGAAGAAGGCCAAAGGTCATTTGGAAAGCTATAAATAAAGGCTTGAGAAGCCATTTGTAATATGGAAATGAGAGGTTGATTTGATATTGTAATATCTAGCTTAGAAGAGAAATTTTGAGAGATGAATATGATTTGTATTTGTTATATCTAGCTTAGAAGAGCAAAAGTGAGAGAGAGAGGAAAGAGATGTTGTATTGATCTATCATTTGTTGAGATAAAAACATTGAGAGATAGGTGTGTGGTATACACAAAGGGGTTGGTGCTCATGAATACTAGTTGGGTTGGTGCTTGGCAAAGGGGTTTGAAGCTCCTATGGGTTGGTGCTCATGAATTGTAGCTGAGGGTGGTACTTGGAAAAGGGATATGGTGCTCTTGTGGGTTTGTTCTCATGAATATACTTGAGATTGTTCTCCATGGTTTTTCCCACATTGGGTTTCCACGTTATATCTGGTGTCTCTCTCTATCTTGTGTGATGTTTATTGTTTGAATTTTATTACATATCTTGAATGTTTGATTAAGTGGAATTTGATAAAGGGAAAGTTTTATAAGATATATAATATACTGATTCACCCCCCTCTCAGTATATTCTATGATTAACAATTGGTATCAAAGCATGTTCCTTCAGAAAGGGTTTAACAGCTTGAAGGTAGATCAAAGAAAAGCATAAGATGGACAAGCAAATAAAGAAGGAGAATCAAGAGTTAAAATCTATGGTTGAGGCTCTTAAGGAAAAGGTGTGTATCTTGGATTCTAAGTTGGATATAGAAGTAAAAGAAAATAAGATATTTATTCAGGCTCTTAAGAATCAATTAGAGGTTGCAAATTCAATTTTGACATCAAAAGAAGAAGAAGGTAATCAATTGAAGGTTGAGTTAGGTTCTTTAAAGGATAATCATGAGAAGCTTATAATCAAGGTTGAGAGAGATCATGAAATATTGGTCTAAGGAAAGAAGGATGCAGGTTTTGAAGGCAAATCAAAGAAGTCGATTAGGCAGCCCAATGCTTTTAAGTTTTCAAATTATTTTCATGGCCATTGTTTTGTTTGTCATCATGTTGGTCATAGGGAAAGAGACTGTATGAGGAGAATTAATCAGTTAAAGGGAGATCTCAATCACATTCAAGAAAAAGGTATAAGAAATATTGTTTGCTTTTGTTGTCATGAGGTTGGACATATTGCTAAATTATGTCAAAATACAGTAAAAAGATATTCAAGGTATGTCGAAGGATATAGAGGCCCAAGAATATATGAGAAAAGACAAATTAAGGTTTGGAGACCTAAAATAGTAAAGGTTGACTAGATTGAGTTTAAAAGTGAAAATGAATTACTTGCTATAGTAGATAAAGAATCAGATAAGAAGGATTGTGCAGAATCTCTTGTTATAATTGAGCATGAGCTTTGTCAAGATAAGATAGTTGCAAAAGTTGAGAAAAAGAAAAACATCATAAATGATAAGGTTAGTAAGTCAAAAAGGTTAGACATGCTTAAACGGATTCTAAAAGAAAAACACAAAAAGATCAAGGAAGAAACAGAGGAGATGTGGGAATCTCCTGAGATTTATTTCTAGAACCCTATTGTGTGGGGTGTCTCTTCTAGGCTTCAAGGAGACACTTTTAAGAAAAATTGAAGCATGGTGGATGCTTTTGGGTCTTGGCTATGTTACATGACAAGAAGGTGAGTTAGCAGATTAATTTGTATATCTTTTGAGGGAATATATTTTTGAAGAAAATTTTGCTTCAGTATTGTGGTTTGAGGCTATTAGAATGATTCTTGCATATGCAGTGTTTTGAATGATTATGGTCATAAGAAATTAGAATGTTGAAAAAGAGCTAACAGTTTTAGAAAGAAGGAAAAGGATACTCATGTAGATTTCATCAAGAAAAAGGATCATAGTTTCAAAGCTTCATTCATTAGGAAGAAGGTTCAGACATGTTCATGGCAGAAGAAACAACTTGAAGATTCTATGTTGGTGCAAACAGCTTTGCATGTAAGAAATAAAGATCAGCCATGGTTCGTTGATAGTGGATGTTTAAGGCATATGATAGGAGATAATAGTAAAATAATATCAATGGTGGCATAGTGAAAATCAAAGATAAAACCACTGCCAGGATTGGCGGAAAAGGTATTTTAAGTTTGGATATTAGTAGAACCAAAGCTAAGAATGTTTTGTAAGCATAATCTTTTGAGTGTAAGTCAAATATGTGATCAGGGATATACATTAAATTTTCATGCAAAAGGTTGTGAGGTTGTAAAATAAAATATTCAAATGAGTTGATTGTAGATTCTCAAAGGACAGGCAATGTTTTAATCAGATATCTTCTAAAAGATCAATGAGAGGAGTTGAGATTGATTTCTATTACTTCCTTCCATTGATGTTCAACATCAAGTGAGGGCAAGCTAAGTGTTAGCTCTAGGTAGGCCCTTTTCCATTTATGTCAAATGGGGAGAATAACAGGTATAGGTATAGATGTAGAAAATAGGTACAGGGAATAGGTACAGGTTACTACAGTAAGGGGGAGTTATTGTATGTTTTCAGATGACAGGATGTGCAGGTGACAAGATGTGGTAGTTTCAAGATTGAGGTTGCCATCAATGACAAAGGGGGAGATTGTTGGAAATATTATCATTAATGTCAAAGGTCTAGCATTATTGGTGATAAAGGCCCCATTACATTTAATGTTGTTTGTAATAAATATATCTTGGCTAATATGAGTTAATATTTATTTAATATTAATAAATATATTTTTGGTTGCATATGAGACAAAATAAGGGCCCATGGAGAAGTTGAAGACCCATGAGGTAAAGACAAAAGAAGGATGGGATGCATTTTCCCATGAAGAGTCATCTTGGGGAATACCAAGAGTCACCAAGTGAAGACAAAAGAGTAAGGGCACAATTTCTCATGAAGGGACACTTTGAGGAATATGAAAAGTCACCAAAGATAAGGACAAAAGTGGGAAGGACGTTTTTGGTCATGAAGGGTCACCACATGACTTTTCAGAGGCTTGAATATGAAGGGTCATCCAAGATTGGTGCCATTTTCCATGAGGATTGAAGGGTCATCAAGGGGGAAGGCCAAAGGTCATTTGGAAAGCTATAAATAAAGGCTTGAGAATCCATTTGTAATATGGAAGTGAGAGGTTGATTTGATATTGTAATATCTAGCTTAGAAGAGAAATTGTGAGAGATGAATATGATTTAAATTTGTTATATCTAGCTTAGAAGTGCAAAAGTGAGAGAGAGGAAAGAGATGTTGTATTGATCTATCATTTGTTGAGATAGCAACATTGAGAGATAGGTGTGTGGTATACACAAAGGGGTTGGTGCTCCTATGGGTTGGTGCTCATGAATAGTAGTTGGGTTGGTGCTCAGCAAATGGGTTTAAAGCTTCTGTGGGTTGGTGCTCATGAATTGTAGCTGAGGGTGGTACTCGGCAAAGGGGTATGGTGCTCATGTGGGTTTGTTCTCATGAATATACTTGAGATTGTTCTCCATGATTTTTCCCACATTGGGTTTCCATGATATATCTAGTGTCTCTCTCTATCTTGTGTGATGTTTATTGTTTGAGTTTTATTGCATATCTTGAATGTTTGATTAAGTGGAATTTTATAAAGGGAAAGTTTTATAAGATATATAATATATTGATTCACCCCCCCTCTACGTATATTCTGTGCTTAACACCTTATCTCTCAGTGACATTGATGAGGATGTTAAGAAGATGGAATTAGAAAAATATCCAAGAATTGATGGTTTCATGTGTAAGTTTTATCAAACTCAGTGGGACACTGTTGGTCTTGATCTTCACTAGGTGTATTTTGAAGCTATTCTAACCAATTCTTTAGGAACCCTTATTAATTATGGGAACATAAAGTTCATATCCAAGGCTAGTGACCCTAAGATTATCTCAAACTAGAATCTTATTACTCTTCTCAATGTCTCCTATAATATTATCACTAAATCTCTATCTCTTAGGGTGAAGCACATTCTCCCTTTAATTGTTAGGAGTGACTAAACAAGCTTCATAAAAAATAGATTTATTCTAGATAATGTCATTACTATTTGTGAAGGTATGGAATGGGATAGGCTTTATAATCAAAAGGCTCTATTTGTTAAGATTGTTTTTGAGAAAGTCTATGATTACAATGAGTGGCTATTCATTATGGCCATGTTGTGGGCACTTAGGTTTGGCCCAAAAAGTATTTAGACTATTAATATTCTTTTTGAGGATGTGAAGGTTTATATCACTATTAATGGCACCCAATATTATCATTTTTAACTCCATCATTATATTCGAAAAGGATTTCCTTTAGCCCCTTCTTTATATGTGCTTACAAGAAAAGGATTTATCTATCTTCTAAATAATTATGTTATCAAGGGTTTGGTGAATGGTATCTCTCTCCTTTAATCTAATACACAACCTTTTAATGGTCATTTTACAAATGACTCTTTTGTCACTCTCTAGGAGGAAGAAGAATCCATTAGAAATGCCATGGAATGTGTGCACATATTTTTTTTGGCTTCAAGATCTTATATTCAATGGAGGAAGACCAAGTTTTATAGGTAATCCTTTGGCCCAAACCTCCTTGGTTTGAATAATTTCAATGGTAGTGGTGTTGGTCCCAAAATTTTGACAAAGTGTTGTCCCATTTTGACATAGGGCTATCATGACATGAAAGGACCATGGTACAGGAGGTCCATGACATATAACTATAAGAATAGAAGCATTATGGTGCAGAACCTACCAGGAAAAAAAGGATAATAGCATAGAGGATAAAGATGCAAAAGGGACCAGCATAAGAAGACCCAATCAGATGAGAAGAATTCATGGAGAACCTAACAACATTAGACTCAAAACAAAAGTAGAAGACTAGGGGACCACATAAGAAGTAAGAGCAGTTAGGAGAGAAACTCATATGGGACACTCCAACCTTGTTGATCATAGGTTTTACACCATCCCACCAAGAATAAAACACTTCACCACCAAGATATATCATAGAGTGAGTATCTAGGGGGTACAAGGACCTAAGTCTTTAGGGAGAACATATTATAAGTGCCATGACTCTCAGTCTGTTGAGAGTTTGTGTGACATTCACTCATGTCATTAATGTTTGTAATACTTGGTCAAGGTAAAACAAGTATTAATACCCCTATTGTAATCTATTATGATGACAATATTTTGAGAATATATGATTGAGCTTTACCTTTTGAGTTACTAAGCATAATATATGAGATATTAGTTTTAGCCAATTTGTATTGAATGATAGATTACACTAAGTGTAAGACTTTTTTATGAGTGATTTCCTATTTCTTTTCATTGGTATCTTTTTCTTTTTTAAGTCACTAATGCTAGATAATGACAGTCATCTTGGTAGTAATAATAATCACATCTAGTAATAGAAGGATCAACATAGTATATTTATGTTATTATATAATCCTTGTTTGAAATATTATAAAAAGAAACATGAACAAACATATAAAACTATGCTACAAAACCTTTGGGAACTTGTCTATCACTACACACTTTGGGTGAGTGCATGAGACCTAAATATCGCATGATAGGGCTAGTGTGCTAGCTTGTTTGGGATAGACTTCAATGTCAGAGTTAGAGTCAGCTAAAATAACCCAACATTTTGGTTTCATTACTAAGACCTAAATCACTTGAATCACAATCATGGAAGATGTATGAGTGAATTACTCTGAATAATATTAAAGAATGGGTTTATAGTGTTGAAGATAATTTTATTGTTCCTTACCTTGGACCAAGAATTTATGCATGGTAGTGGGTAGAGTAGAACCTCTATAGTCCATTATATGAGTAATATTTTTGGAGATCTTGATTATTTTACATTCCTAGTTGACAAAATATGCTCAAGGATTCTCAAGGAATCTTGAAAGGAAGCAGCCTTAGATTCTAAAATGATAGAGGGTTTTAGCATGAATTAGAGTTCCATGGACATGAGTAGTGAACTTTTGGTGGAAAGTAATTTTAAATGTCTACATTTTAGAGTATGTTGTAGCTACATACTCTTCTCTTAAAGAAGCCAAGTTATAGTTATTTTGAGATCCATGTAGACAGTATATTAAGCTTTTTGCTTTTGAGATTAAGAATCTCTTTGTTGATCTTGGACTAGAGACTACATAGAAGGAGAGATAAATCCTCTTGTCCATGAGCTACACATTTGGAAGGGGAGAATAAGAGGTGGAATATTATGGGTTAAAAATGGTAGTCAACCAACATGCATTATGGAAATAGAAGTATTATGAATCTCAATAAAGGATAATAGGAATCAGTGATGTGGGAAGGGACAAGGAGAAATAAAGGAGTGTTGTTAGGATCCATAAGGAGGTAGAAACACATGATAAGCCCATCCCTTTTGATTTGTGTTATTTGTCAGTTGTATCCTAGGAAGGAGAAATAAGCTGGATGATAAGAATTAAATAACCAAGTTCAAATCAACCCAACTCCCTTATCATAGTGTGTGTTCATGCTATCAAGTCTGATAAAATACTAGATAGTGAGGAATTAGAAACTAAACTAGTAAGGGATATTATAGCTGAGTTACTTGATGTACTTATAAGTTTATCACTTTTTCCCTCTAAAAGGGAATTTTATGTACAACTTGGAATGCTTGGAGGACCTATCCCTCAAAGATATAATACAAGCCCAACTTTAGTTAACCAACTAGGTTCATCACCAAGCACTATTGTTGGAGTCATTGGTGGAGGACTAGGAGGTGGCACATGAGGAACTAGACTCCCTCCTCAAAGGATAGGGGCTAGAGCTTCCCAACAAATGCCTACTCAAGTGCCTCAATTGATAATGGTGTACTATGAGGTAACACTCAACTTACTTAAATACTATGGGATAAAGAATGTAGTTGAGCATGTCCACAAGTGCAAAACAATTTGGAGAGTACAAGGCATTACTTCCTTAAAACTAAATTGACATAGTTTTCCACTATGATTTTGGAGTGCATGCATAAGCGGTACCAAAATTTCAACCCTTAGTAAGTAGTGGTTGAAGTTAATTAACTCAAAATAACCTTCCTTTAGGAGTTTGATATTCTTAAATTTGAGCAACAGAGCATAACAACATTGAAGGATATAAATCAAGGACTTATAGAGAGCATACGCGAGTATGATGTAAGATTTAAGACCTTGTTATCTAAACTATCATTTGAAATCAATGCTACTTAGCACACTCAATGGTTTGTGTGAGGCTACTACTACCATTTTTATGGACCTTATCTCAGCGTACCATCACTAGCCCATGTGAAGCTTTAGAAGCTACTCTCCACACTAAAGTAGTTGAAAGCATTGACATTGAGATTAATCCCTTTATAAAGGCCCATATATTCTTGATGGAATCACATCTAGAAATGTTAATAACCAATAATGCACATGAAACATGCAGTTATGTTTGTTACATAGACTATGAGTCTGAAGGACACACGTAGAGTAATTTCCCTTACAAGAACATCCACATAATGCTTAAATAGTCATGTAAAATTTGTCATGAATAACATGATGTTTATTATTTCCCTCTTATACAGAGAGTTATGCACACTAAAGTATCTAAATATTGTAAAATATATGATGCTTATACTCATGACACTAAAGATTGCCAATTGATTGGTGATATCCATTAAGCTTGAGTACATGGCATACACCAAAAATTTATTGTGAAAAATCAAAAAAATGGTGGTTATCAAGGATGAGAGAGAGGATGAGGATGAGAAGGTGGTCAGTTCCCACCCAAGAATTGTTATAAATGTGGATCTTTGAACCATTATTAAAGGGATTGCCTAGAATACCTAATATGTGCTTTTTTTAAGAAGGACCACCAGTTAAAGGAGTATCTTAATTTATACATAGTTATCACCAAGGAGTAGAATTAAAAGGGTGTTAGAATTATCTAAATTGATATACCACATTAGCATGCATGAATAACCATCCTTATAGTTTAGCAAGTAAACATTACCACTTATAGTTTAGTCTACTCTAATTGATAAAGTGCAAAGGGAGGATCCATAAGCAAAAATGTATCCTAATGTTCAACTAAAAAAGGATGTACTCCAAGATAAAATGGCACTTATATGAGAACTTCAAGGGGAAGTTTAGTTTCTAAAATATAAGGATATAACACAGTGTACCACTATACAAAAAGAATTTGAGCCTCAAAGTATCACACATGATGACTTATAGAACTATGCGAGCATATGTTGGATGAGGATATTTTCCCATAGCTCAGTGTATGGCTTAAGAATCAAGATTAGGTACCAATTGAGGTTCACCCCTAATTCACCAAATATAGTGAGGATCACTAATTAAATCATGCTTGATGACAAGACACTCCTAGTTCCTCTATTCCCTAGAAGATAAGGAAATCTTAGTCAATTTTGTCATTGATGGATGGGTAATCTATGACATATTGGTAGATAATAGCATGAAATTAAATATCCTTACTAAATATGCTTGGATAAAGATGGCCAATCTAGTGCTACAACCCTCACCACACATCTTGTTTATGGCAAATAAGACTTGTGCATTACCCATTGAAGTCCTCAAGAATGTCGCAATTGATATACTCTAGGTTTCATTCAATGTAGACTTCAAAGTTATAAAACTAATTGAAGTTGATGACTACCCATCTCTATTGAGAAAACCTTGGTGTTATGAGAATAATGTGGACTTGATCTTTAAAAATTGCTACATTAGTTTTGATAATAATGATCATCATGTAGTCATACCACTTGACCAAGCATAAGGACCCCCTTATATAGAGCTTATCAATGATGATGAAGCTGTCAACCAAATCTACAATGTCACCACTAGGAGTGATGAGTAACATGAACCCACCCTAGATGATGTTCTACAATGGACTGATAACCAATCAACTTATGATACTACAAGTAATGCTTGTAATTGTTGGTCTCATGGTGACAATCAACTCACTGATAGAGTGTGTAATACCATCAAGAATGAAGAGAATGTGCCATGATAGTTTCATAAATGACATAATTTCATCTACCTTCTCATTATCTAGGTCATATGGGGACCTCTCATAGAGATTCCACTTGAAATACTTGATGAGAATCTAAGGTTCCATTAGTAGGTGGAGGTTCGAGACATCATTTATCACTTAGAGGAAGTTTACCAATCTGATGAAGATCATATTCAATCTTTAGTTTATCTCATTGATGTTATAGTTGCATGTTGGTGACAAACCCATTATGAAAAACTCTTGTAATGGGATCAAGTAAGCTCAACCTTACACCATAGGTTCTACCATGATAACAAAGTAAAAGGGACCATCAATTATAGTAGGGTACAAGCACTTAAGCCCCACATAGCACCCTATGAAACCATGTGATAGAGTGATGAGTCCTACTAACCAAATTAATTGTGGGTAAATTCCTTCTATATAACTCTACACACTTGGGCTCATGCATGGTACATTCATGAATAAAGACACACGGGTACCAAGTTTTGGTAGTTAATGAAGGATAGTATGAACTTAACACTCTCTTATTCCTCACTAAGAATGGACTTGCACCTCACTCTCCAAGCCATACATGAAATAGTTATTAGAGACCCAAATCCTATAGAAGATCACTTGAGGAATATCCATTAGGACCCTGAGGAACCTTTACATTTTTTTAATGAGCCTTTAACACACCAAGTTTCTATGCCCATACCAATTCTTGATGAAGAATGATGTGAAGAGATTCACCTAGGAAAGCAAAAGCATGTCTTCCAAGTAGATGAAGGTCAAGTCTCTACTTCACTTGACCCCATGTCTAACCATTTATATGTTCCTATAAACATTGGTACATGAACTCTTCAATGCAAAAGTGCTAATATGAACTACCCCTATCACAGGCCTATTTAGTCTATATAATGCAACATTAACATGAAACAAGAACCAAAGATGGTGACTATAGGAAACTATTGGACAGATATAGAGAATTCCAAGGTCTTTGAAATATTCAAAGAGTATCAAGATGTGTTCCCCAGAAACTATAGTGAGATGAAAGGTGTCCGCCCATATTTGGGAAAGATTCATATGAAGTTGGTTGATGGTGCTTGACCAGTTTGAAAATGCCCATATAGAATGAATCCTAATCTATGGATATGTGTCAAAGAAGAGATCGATAGTATGTTACACATTAGGGTTATCACCCTCATTGAGGAATCCAAGTGGGTCAGTCCCTTGGTAATTAGTATCAATAAGGATGGATGCATCTAAAATTGTGTGGTTTATCAAGTGTTTCATGCATATTTTATAACTATTCCCTTTCCAATGCCATTTATCAAGGAAATTCTTGAAGGAGTTTTCTAATGTGAAGTATACACCTTTACAAATGGCTTCTTTGGGTAACATTAAATCCATATTGCTGAGGAAGACCACATTTGCCATAGAATGGGGATCATTTTACTATCATGCCCTTAAAATTAAAGAATGCCCCAATAATGTTTTCATGGATAATAGTTGAGGCCTTTAAATACATCATCCACAAGTTCTTCCAATTCTATTTGGATGAATAGATAGTATATGGTTTATTAAGGACCATTTTTCTAACCTTAGATTTATGCTTAAGCATTGTTGAGTCTTGAAATTTTCATTAAACCTAAAGGAGTTCCTATTTTTAACACCTTTTGGTGTGTTCCTTGGCCACATTATTTTCAAGTAATGACTCTTAGTGGACCTAGCAAAGGTATTGATGATTCTTCACCTCCTAATGCCCAAGACTTAGCATGAGGTCTGCACCTTTTTGGGCCAAATGGGGTACTATAAAAAGTTCATTCATAGTTATGCAAAGACTTAGAAGAACTCCTCAAACACAATGAGAATTTCATCTAGACCTGCTCTTATAAGGAGGCCTTTGAAACACTTAAATAAAAGCTAGTCACCATTCCTATTCTCCAATTCCTTAACTGGACAAAAACATTTCATGTTCATGTTGATGCATTTAGCATGGTCTTTGGTGAAATACTTACATAACAAGGTGATGGAATCCTTGATCACCCCATTTACTTTTCCAGTAGAAAGCTAATACCAAATGAATGAAACTATAACACAATAGAGAATGAATCCTTGTCAATGGTCTATGCTTTGAAAAAGTTTAGGCAGTACCTTCTAACCACTCTTTTTATTCTCTATATATACCATGAGGCTTTAAAGTACCTCATTAATAAACCAGTGCTACATGGGAGAATTTACCATTGGATTGTGTTGTTCTAAGAATTCTAGTTCTTCATTATGGTGAAACTTGGAAGATCTAACTATAGAACTCACCACCTATCTCAGATAGAGAACAGAGAACCACCACACACCATAAAAGATGATCTTCTTAATGTATAATTCTTCTGAGTTATATATATACCTAAGGAACTAGAAGATATTATAGATTTCTTGACCATTGGCTCTGTGTCTAAGTCTCTAACCTCATAAAAGATAAAATAACTTGTAGTGTGTGTTGCACCCTTCCAACTCATAGCAGGTGATCTTTAAAAAATGGACCATGATTAAGTCCATCAGTGTGTAATGCAACCTGATCACCCTAAGGTAATCCATGAAGTTCAAAAAATTATTGTAGGTGGACACTATACTATCAAGGCTACCACATGCAAGATTATACTAGTGGGGATTTGGTGGTAAACCTTATTCCAAGATGTTGAGGCATATGTTAAACAATGTGACATCTATCAACATGTGGGTAAACCTAATAGAAGAGATGTTATGCTTTTATAACCAATCTCTTCTCAATAACCTTTCAAAAAGTGGTCTATTTATTTTATAGATCCCATTACTCTAGTAGGATAATGAATGGGGTTTTAATACATTATTGTAGCAATTGACTACCTTATATGTTGGGCTGAAGTAGTGTTGATAAAATAATGTACCATAGCTACCACTACATAGTTCATCTAGGAGAACTTTCTAACATAGTTTGGGTGTCCCCTAAGTTTCACTAGTGATTAAGGAACCCACTTATTAAATGAAACCACTCGTATCTTTCTAACTAATTTCATGATTTCACACCACAAGATGACACCATATCACCTACAAGCCAATAGAACTACAGAGGCTTTCAACAAGATCTTAGGTACCACATTAACAAATATCTATAATGTTGGCCACAATAATTAGGATGATAGAGTGTATACAGTACTATGGGCTTACCACACTACTTATAAGCACCTAAACAAAAGTACACCATTCAACTTGGTGTATGGAAAAGAAGTAGTTTTGTTAGTAGAGTTCTTGGTTCCATCCCTATGTATCTCATTCGTAATGGATGAAGAGGCATCCTTTAAAGAATGTTTATATACCTTGATGAAACTAGATGAGACTTATTTCCTCACTCATTAGAGCTAAGATGTAGAGAAACATAATCCAAAGCCATAACATGATTACCATATAAAGAACAAGACATTTTCTCCTAGCATGAAGGTCTTGTTATATGACTCTAAGTTTGCATGTTACCCTGGAAAACTCTGCATACACTAGGATGGCCCATTTATCATACATAGCATTTGACCTACCAAGGCATGTTGGTTACAAAATATGGATGGTCAATTCCTCCTAGGGCACTATAATAGAAGTTAGCTTTGGCTGTATTTCACTTTAGAATAGCTAGAGTTATGTAATTAATAAGGCTTATGCCATTAGATTAGGATTTACTACTTTCAATAAAATTTCTACCTTTGTTGCACACCTCTTTTATTTATTGTAATTTTTTTTTTATGTTCTTGTTTTTGTGGAGGACCATTAAACATCTTAGTGTGGGTTAAGAAGTCATACTTAAGGTAAAAATTAAAAAGTGTGCAAGTTACTTTAGTGTATGAGACAAATGGGCACATAAGTCATATGGGCATGTAAGTATTAAAGGCATGTAAGGAATTAATGGAACACAAGTCATTAAAGGCACTAAGGGGTAAGGTTCCCTCCATATTTTAGAAAGTTAAAAACACAACAATTGTCTTCCACTACATAGAAAGGGTGAGATATAGCTATCACCCACTTCTAAGAAAGGCACAAGAAAGGATGTACCATTAATGCAATGAGGTTGGTTATGGAAATAAGTTTTACAATGATGTGATGGGATAAAACCTTTAAGTAATTAATTTATTAAGGTAATAATCTAATCATAATGGCCATTAAAAGATCTACATTAATTACCACAAATTTATGGGTGACATAAGGACATTAATAGAGACCCCCTCTTGGAGCCTATAAATAGGTAGGTTAAAATCATTTCACTCTTTACATTATGTTGATTCTTGAATTACCAAATGATGAACTAGAGCTAAAAATGAAGTGACCACACTAGATCCAAACTAATTGAATCTTGAGCAGAGTAGAGTTTTTATACCCTTACCAAAACATGCAAGTTGTTACCTAATCAAGGAGAGAGTTTTTAAGTCTAGTTTGGTGGGAAACAATAGTGATTTTGGAAGTTACAAGTTACAGGGCCACCATTGATGAAGTTATTAAGCTCAAAAGATGAATTAATTTATCTACATTCATGTATTCATTTAAGAACATTAGACAGTCGTGCATTAATTTTTGAGATCCTTGAAAAGGTAATGTAGCCCAAGAAAAATGCCAAAAGACTTGAAAAATTACCGACTATCCCATAAGAAGAAGAGGTGATTGAAGGAGACTAGGTTCCCATTAGGGAAGATACTCCAAAGGAATAATAGAAATGCCTAGGAGAAGTGAAATAATATTCAAACATAGATATGGAAACTATGGTGTGGAAAGGAAAGCATGTATAGACATTAGTGATGCAAAAGGCCCAAGCATCCCCACCCCCATCTCTACTAATAGAAGAGATCAAAATACCTAGATTCAATATTACATATAGAGAACTAGGTACTCAAGGTATTAATAGACACTATATTTGATTATAATCACTAATAACTAGGAAATGAGGTTGAGCTTTAGAATGAATACCAAGTCAAGACCACCAATACAAAGAACCAAGTGGTCTATGATTTGACAATCAAAACCTAGTTGGATACCATAGGACTCTTCCAACTTTTTGAATTTCCATATTTTGGTAAACCTATGAAGGTGGTATAGTTCTTCCTCTCACATTTCTATGAGGATTATATCTACTTTTTTGGGTGTATAATGAAGATCACCCCTAAAAGAATTAACAAAGTCATAGGACTATAGTGCCTGAGGTTGAGTGTGATCGATGACTTGGATGACATAGAAGAGATACAAAAAACCACCATGGTGTTAATGTATCAAAATTAGGGGCACGTGATGCACATTAACAACATATAATATCCCACTATTTGAGTTGAGGCATGGATCATTTCCACCAAGATCAGAGGGACCGATCACTGAAGGAGGTGGACATGGCAAACCTGTATGTTACTTACCAAGTCTTTTATGGAATCAAGTATTATTAGGACTTGTGCTTTATCCATGAAATAATTAAAGATGTAGAGATGGCTCATTGGATGCCTAAGTACTAGTTCCCCTAGGGATTAATCCTCATATTGATGATCTTTTATAAGATTAGAGTGTTAGACTACACTTTGGGTGCATTGAAGTGGGTGTACCCTCCCACACATAGGTCCCCTATCAAGTGACTCAAAGCATTCACTTGCCCCTAACATATCAATCCATATAAAATAAGTATGAGGTACTAGTTTGATGATATGAAGGAATCATTTAGGAATGAGTGGTGCATTGTAAAGGACTTACCCCCTTGCTTATAGAGAAAGCACAAGTCACTATAAATTAGTACTCCTCCCTCATGTGGATCCATATGAATCCATCCAAAAAGCTTTTAGCATTGCTCAAGCTACCCTATGCATTATTTGCATGGTACTTTATAGACTCCATTAATTAGATATTTTATGCACATCCTATCATTCTACAGTCATATAGAATATATGTGAATATCCACACTCTTCAAAAACTTTATGGATACCCAGGCAAGAGGGCCTATATAGAGAAGTTGGAGATAGATCTAACCAGTATATAGGTCAATCAAACTTTGATTAGGGAGAAAACTCACATATTATTATACATTATTCACCCTTGAAATAACCCATAGGGTGGAGACCCTAAGAAAAAACTCCCTCTAGTGACGTAGTTGAGGAAGAAATGACTAAAGGTGAGCACAAGTTTGAGTGGCCAATAGGGCCCCTAGAAGAGGCAAAAGATGGAAAGGCATAAACTTATAGACCCACATCCTCCCACACCAAAACACCACCTCCTCATCACCCTACACCTTCACCACCTCATCCTTCTCCATCTCCTCCCCATACTTCTCTATCCCCTTCACACTCTATGCCTCTTCACTCATCTATTCCTGACCCTTCATCCCCTCAGCCTACTCCCCCTTTTCTCCTCCACCTTCTCCTCTTCCACCTCCACATTCTCCACCCCAAACATCTCCCATAAGTACCACTACTATAAGATCTTCCCCAAAATATCCTCCATGGCAAGTACCCTATCAAGAGTCCCCTCAAGTGTAGATCTATAGCTTGGGTTTAGATTATAAGAAAACTCCCTCCCTAGTGCATGATAAGGCCACATTCGATGACACCCTATTTTATGTTGAAATAGGATATAATGAGGAAGATGGTGGTGAGGGATATAGTGAGATGGCCATTGGTGACCATAAGGAGGATGAGCTTGAGTGTGATCCTAGTAAGGGAAAAAAACCAACTGAGTCAGAAGGGTGGGGTGATGAAAGAATGATGAACACTACATATGAATGTTACCAATTTGGCATAGATAGAAGAAGGCTCTATCTTTGGCCACACTTTCATCCCAAGGAGATAACTCTTGAAACTAACAAGTATCCTTCTTTCTCAAGATGTACAGTGAGAATCATGAGTTCAATCTCCCACTAGATGACATCTCTTTGGGACCAGATGCTCCAGTGTTGTCAAAATCAATGAGGGTGGATCCACAAAATCTCACCCCACTCATAGAAATATATACTTTTTTAAAAATTGGCATGAAAATAATGTGCTAAAATATTTTATCAGATTTTTATGTGCACTCGATAGAGATAAAACATGCCAAGGTTGTTGACATGTATACTAGTGTTTGTTGAGAAGCAAGCACTCACCAAGGAAGTGGCCCCAATAAAATAAAAGCTCTAAGAGGAAATTTAGGCTAAAGTAAGGGTTTTAACCCTTTATAATAAATTTTTTAAGGAAGATCCCATGCTTATAAATGTTGTACCTCTTGATGGGGATTCCATTGGAAAATTAGAGACCCTGATATAACTACTACTCAATAAATATAGGGAGCAACCCATGCCAATAGATGAGGGGAGAGAGATAGCTAAATAATTCACCATGGTCATTGATGTCTGCACGCATGACTTAGGGAGAGTTGGGGAATTATCCCCATTTTGGTCACCATTTTTCCATGGCTTGTATGCCCTAATAAAGTCTTGGAGGCTCAACTCCAAGTGGAAGAGGTCTTAAGGAAAAAATTGGATGATGTTATTCTTCTAATAAAAGATTGTATCAAGTGCATGAAAGCATTTAAGTATGTAGATATGATGGAGGATGCCATCAATATACATCATCAGCAACTAAATGAAAATTTTTAAACCCTCTAAGGATAGGTTGATAAGGAGGTATCTACACTAGAAAAAATCTAGAAGGATACTAGCGCAACCTTGGATGAACAGGTGAAGAAGGTTAGTGATACTCTGACCTAACTCAAGGAGTTTAAAGAATTGTAAGAGGCCATTAAATGAATAACTTTGAAGGTCCTCGAGGCATTTTTCCATTGGGAAAATTTGAAGAGGGAACTTGAATAGAAGGGGCCCAATTTTTTTTAAATGCTAGCATGGATTAGTCTGGGATAGACTAAGAGCATAGTGTGGGGTGATGTTGGCCCTAGAATTTTGACTAAGTATTATTCCATTTTGGTGTAAGACTAGCATGGTGCAGAAGTTTGATGGCATGGGAGGACCATGGAATGTAACTATAAGTGAAGAAGCACCATGGCATAAAAACTAATGGGAATAGAAGGATAATGACATGGAGGATAATGGTGTGAAAGGGATTAGCACGATAAGACCTAGTTAGGGGAGAACAAGTCATGTAAAACTTGAGAATATTAGACTCAAAATGAAAGTAGAAGACTAATTTCCTATTTCTTTTTATTAGTATATTTTTCTTTTTATAAGTCACTAATGTTAGATAATGACAATCATATTGGTAGTAATAATAATCACATCTAGTACTAGAAGTATCAACATAGTACATTGTGTTATTATATAATCCTTCTTTGAAACTTCATAAAGAAAGACATGAACAAACATTTTAAACTATTTTATAAAACTTCAAGAATTGGTCTTTGGTTACACACTTTAGGTGAGTGTGTGAGACCTAAATCTCACATGATAGGGATAATGTGCTAGCTCACTTGGGCTAGACTACAGTGCTAAAGTTGGAATCAATTGAAATAATCTAACATTTTGGTTCCATTGTCGAGACTCAAATCACTTGAAGCATAGTCATGGAAGATGTATGAGTGAATTACTCTAAAGAATATTGAATAATGGGTTTATAGTGTTGAAGATAATTTTGTTGTTTCACACTTTGGACTAAGAATATTTACACAATAGTGGGTAGAGCAAAACATATACATTCCATTATATGAGACCTTCTTTTTAGATATCTTGAGTCTTTTACATACTTGGTTGATAGCATATTCTCAAGGATTCTCATAGAATCTTTGAAGGAAGCAGCCTTGGACACTCAAATGGTAGAGGATTTTAGCATGACTTGGATTTAAGTAGACATGATCAGTGAACTTTTGGTGGAAAAGAGTTTAAAATGGATATATTCTAAAGTACATTGTAACTACATACTCTTTTCCTAAAGAATCCAAGTTCTAGTTCCTTTGAGAGTTGTCTAGAAGTATACTAAGCTTTTTCCTTTTGAGATTAAGAAGATATTTGTTGATCTTGGACTAGAGACTATATAAATGAAGAGATAAATCCTCTTTTGCATGAGCTATACATTTGGAAGGGGATATCATTTACTTTCTCCACAACATATTTTGGTTGATATGATCAATATCAAATGGAATATTCATTCTAGATATGGGATCTGGGCCCAGTGATTTAGCATAGATTGGTAAACTTCTATTGAGCCCAAAAAATCTCATTTCTTATGGTGCCTTATCTACTAGGGCATGCTTGTGTGAGACCAAATCAAGCATCTGGGTGTGCCTAATCCCATCTTCCTGACTTGTCAATAACCAGAGATTGTTAATCACCTTTTCTTATTTTTCTTACACACACAGTCTATGTAGTGTTGGATTCACTCCCTTTTTTATCCCTTTCATCCTAAATTCCTTATGTGGAATATAGATCTCTTGGGGGAATCATCTTTGTTTCTTACAAAATATAATTTCTTTTAGTAGATATTTTAATCTAGCATTTTGTTTCAAATATGGAAAGGTAGAAATTATGTTTGCTTTAATCATGAAGACTTGGAACTTCATTTTTCTATTTCTAAAAAAAATACTATTCTCTTTAATGTTACTCTTTAGATACAAATCCAAACATACAAGGTCTATCTAGAGATTAACCACCTCTAACATTTGATAGATCATTAGGGAAATGTTTTGTGTGTGGTCAGTTGGGAACCTCTTAAATCCCCATGGCATCCTTTTCCCCCATGGATGAGGAAATGGGTCACATTAGCATCAATCTAGACCTAGATACAGGAGTTACTCTCCATAATGGCCACCACCTCACTATACTTCTCCTCATCATGGTGGCATAAGTAGTTTTTATAGATCTAGAGGTAATGATATGGGCTAGGGATCTCTTCCCCTATCCTAGGATGGTGATATTGGAGGGTAGGTTCTACCCCCTAAGGCAAATTCCCATGCCTAGCTCTGGATATTCCCCTGAAAGAAATCAAAGTGAAACTTTAGAATCTCATCAAAGCACTAGTTGGGATCCCTTACTTATTCATGAGGATCCTCTTATCATGGGAGTATGGGGTGATAAACCTTAAGGTACACCATCTCCTCTACCTCTCCTAATTTCCATGTTTGTCGTTTCTTAATTTATACGTTGTTTTTTCTACTTTACTGGAAACTCATGATGTGATGTAATTTTTTATTGGTGTGGTCATTTTGTGACCACCTTTTTGACTTTTCCCAAGGGGTTTTTTTAACCCTCAATGTGACTTTGCTTGTGGGGTGTGACTTTTCCACCCATTTTTTTGTATTATTAGCATTGTACAATATATATATATATATATATATATATATATATATATGTATGTATGTATGTATGTATGTATGTATGTATGTATGTATGTATGTATGTATGTATGTATGTATGTATGTATCTGTATATGTATATAATATATATATATATATATTATATACATACATACATACATACATACATATATATATATATATATATATATATTGTAAAATTCTAATCATACAAAAAAATGGGTGGAAAAGTCACACCCCATAAGCAAAGTCACATTGATGTGTGTGTGTGTGTGTGTGTGTGTGTGTGTGCATGTGCGTGTGTGTGTGTGTGTGTGTGTGTGTGTGTGTGTGTGTGTGTGTGTGTGTGTGTGTGTGTGTGTATGTATATATGTATGTATATCTTTATATATATATATGTGTGTGTGTGTGTGTGTGTGTGTGTGTGTGTGTGTGTGTGTGTGTGTGTGTGTGTGTGTGTGTGTATGTATATGTATATATATGTATATATATGTATATATATGTATATATATATATATATATGTAGATATATGTAGATATATGTATATATATATGTATATATGTATACATATATGTATATATGTATATATGTATATATATACATATATATATATATATATATATGTATATATATACATATATATATACATATATATGTATATATATATATATACATATATATATATATATGTATATATGTATGTATGTATATGTATAATACTTATAAAAAAAATGTATAATATTGACCTATATATATATATATGTATATAAATACATATATATACATATATATATGTATATATATATATATGTATGTATGTATGTATGTATATGTATAACACTTATAAAAAAATGTATAATATTGACCTAGAAAGTCATCTACCATTAGAAACATAAATGGGATTTATAATAAAATAGAATAAAGATAAAACATCATGTACGTAAGAGATTTGATTCTTTCATAGTCCATGAAATAATATTTAAGCTTTTAGAAAAAAAACTATGCAAATTTTTTTTGAAACGATGGTGTTTTGGATCACCAACCATGATCCCTCATTAGGAGAACTAGAATAATGATGGAACAATAAACCTAAGCTTCCTTATATGGGTAAAATATAAAACTGATCACCAAAGGTAATTAATGTAATAGTATCCATTAGTTAAAGAAATGTGTTCCTAGCTTTTTTTATTACCATTAAGTGCTCGAACCTCCAAGTGACAAAGAGATCACTAATAAGAGAAATGGTGCCAAGACTAAAATTTAAAAAAACTAATGAATAAAGTGTAGGTAGTTTAAAATAGACCACCATAGCTAAAATTGAGTACCCATTTTACTTTATTTTCACAAACCATATATGGGTCTAGTGATATTATGTTTACATATTCTAAGGAGATTAGGATGCTACAATATTCTTGACTACAAAAGTGAACCATAATCTGATTTATAGTTAGATATATCCTCATTATCAAATCATGCTTGGTATTTTATCATAATACAATAGGAAATAAACATTATAATCTGAATATCCTATATAAGGTAACATAAGTCACCCAAAAAAATAGAAACCAGCTAGCATGAAATGAATATTTATCTTAATTTTATTTATGCTTGTACAAAACCAATTATTCAAGACTACTTATAAGTAAAACATATTAATGGAGTAATATTCAGATAATCAAGTACTAATAAATACACATATATGAAATGAGACAAATAAATAATTTAAATTCATTTCCAAACACATTGCATGCCACAATTGAGTATTTACACCTAAATACTTCAAATTTTGAGAACTCTAGAATAACTCAAATTAACATTAAAATCTTAGAGAAGACTTGATTTCAAAAGTCCAAAATCTAAACCCATAGTATATATATATAATCATTTAAATATAATTATATGGATTTATATTGTCATTATAAAATAATAAATATCACAAACTTACATAAGATCAGATACTTATATTAGTTTAGGGATTAAGGAGATTAACATGCATGATATACCAATGACCAAAATCCTAATATTTTCTTTACTAACTATTACTTCCTCAACACACAATAATTTTGTGCCTTTTACTTCATCATATACTCTTTATTATAATCTTTCTCTAGTAGGCATTATGAACATTATTTCAAAAATGGCAGAATACATAATGATTAGTAGGAATAAAGGATCCCAATACTAATTATTACTATGTTCTCTCCAAACCCTAACTTATCTCTTCAAGATCCCTAAGCATAGGATGTTTATGTTGAGTCAACCTTATCATTATTTAATCTTAATATGTTAATTATTTAAAAATATTTTCAAATATTTACCCACTAATCATGTTGTATAAAATCAAGATCCATTGTGGGGTTTTTCCCACTTATCATCATAAAGTATAAAAATGATTTACATGACCATCTAAGATTAATCTTATTAATCAAGGTCAATGTCAAATATACCAAGATAAAAAAGGAAGCCATCTATAATGTCCTTTGGGATTTATAAGGTAAAGATGCCACAATTTTCAAGTGCCCTAACTTATAGGTTATTACACAACCCATGATTGAAACTATAGGTAACAACCATTATCTTTGTGACTAGAGTTAATGCATTTTCTATCCTCTCTTTGATCTATAATACATTCAAGGTGAAGTTAGTTACACAAACACATAGAACATAATGTAAAATAGATATTCACAAGGTCAAATTAATAGACGAGATACATTAATTATTCCTCTTAACCCTAGGTTGAAGAGTGAATATCTGAATATAACCTAGACTAGACCCTCAATTAAACCCCAATAAAACTTTCTCATCTAGTATTAATAGTGTCCAAAATGGGTATATGAAAATTTACGTCTATATTGAGGTACTTTTCTCATGCCTGCATTGCCATGGTGGTGACTATGCATCTATGGGTTAATATTTTTTTATTATGTTCTCATTGTTTTATGTAGCCCATATAAGGGTGTGTTTATTACATGGGATATACTAATTTCTTCCATTTTCAATTTTACCTTTTCATGATATATTATGGAAATAATTATTTGTGAATTAAAATTTTAAATGATATGATAATTATAAAAAAATCAAAATCAAAATTACCAAATGTGTAGATAATAATACACTTTAGCTAATTTATTTTTCTATCATATGAAGGAAACTTTTCAATTGCATATGTTTTAGATAATAACACTTGACAACTAAATTATTTTTCCTAGTATGTGGTGATTTTAACATGTGTATTTTAAAATGGGTGATTTTATCAATAGGTTATTTATCCCTTATCTCAAAATGGGAGTCATATATATAGGTATTTTCAAAATAAAGATAGAAAAAATGATCAAATACAAGCTAAATTATCTACTACCTTCATCCAGAAGTGGATTGGGTGTTAGTGACTCCCAGAAGAGTGTCATGTTTATGTTATAATCATTATTAAAAAGTCTAATAAGTTTTTGTTGGTTGTTGGTGACTCTCATGTTAAAGTGTTGGGTTATGTTTTCAACACCTATCAAAAGTATAAAGATGAAACTAATATGGTGGCATTTGGGGGAAATAACAAACAAGTAAATTATTTCATATGATTTATTTAAATTTAAAATTTTAGTCTACAAAAATATTTATAATTTTCAAAAAATTACATGTATATCATGAAAATTTTAACTACCTAAAACAAGTGGCACTTGTTTTAGGTAAACTATCTAATCAAGTTTGGATTGAAACTTATCAAGAGTAACATTAAAGCCCATCATTATTACCTAGGTAAGTGAAGGTGTGTATTTATAATTATTTGAATTTATACTTTTATGCACACATTAATTCCAATCACATATCCATGTCAAAATATGATCATTATGTAGGCACCCAAATTTATCACAAAACCCTTATTCTTGTTTTTTATTCTTAATTCAACTTATTTTGTAAAATTTTACATTTTAACCCATTTTTAGGATGTCCCCAACCCTACATAAGTCTATATTATATCCATAAATCTTAAAATAATATCATCACTTATCAAAAAGGTATCCATTTATATATTTGTATTGCATCTTATCCATTATCCAAGCCTGCCTTGAAAATAAACCCAGACTTATCTCCTAGGAAAATATGTTGTTATACAAGCCCATCTTGGATAAACGAATACCTATATGGGTTTGTCTATTTTAAATTTGTGGGTTCATATCTTTTTCATCATTGGTCATGAGACTTAACCCTTCCCATTTGTATTTTCAAAATTTGTCCAACATAAGTTAGTCATCGTAAATCATCCTATAAATACAAGGTTTTTCCAAGCCATTTGGTAGAGAGGAAAAGAACTAGAGATAAGGAGGAGAAAATTCAACACCCCACTTCACTAAGGGTAAATATTAGATCCAACCTTATCCATTTAATTTTTGATTTGTTGAATCAAATCCTACACACATATGACATTTATCCTTCTGGGTCTTTCTATAAATTCCCTTATGTCAAAGGAGGGTAATAAGAATTCACTAGTTGATTTGATCACTTCTAGGAGAAGAGGAGGTTGACACCCTTACTTTATCCATTATATTCACACCATAATAATTATATAAAATACTAATTTCAAGTGTGTGGGATACGTACTTTGTAACACTAATTTAGTGGTTTCCCAACTCTATTTATTTTATTTTATATTGGAATGTGTAAGCTAGGTAAAATCAAATACTCAACCACATAGCATATTCTACCCTAAATATTTATGAAGTAAACGTATAATCACAATAATTAAAACATGAAGCATATGCACAAAAACTATCATACTAAAAATCCATACAAAGGTGCACCTAGTAGCATAGATATGCACCCAATGGCATAGGGATAGAACCAAAGGGGTTGGGTTTGTTATAGTTAGGCTTGTATAGGACATGCCTATAAGGTATAGTTTCATCTCGATGTAATGCACAAGTATATAACTTAAGGATTAGGTCAAATATTTTCAACATAATCTTAATACAAACTCGAATATGCAAAATAGTCAGATTGTAGTCATTTCTTAACCTCTTTGTCATTCATTACTTTAATTTATCTTTCATTTATAATATTTTAGCTTGTTTATATTAATTAACCTATTAAATAGATATATATTATGTATTTAAGTTATACTTTCTTATATTTATTTAATTTCATCTTGTTTGTACCCAACATTTGTAAAAAAAATAGAACTAGGTTTGACACTTACCAAGGATATACAAATGCAAAAAGCAAATTACTTCAACCTCAAAGCATATAAAATACTAGATAGTCAATGTTGTGTGATTATTTGCACAAACATGATGGAAATAATGTTTTATGTGATTTAAAAAAATTAATGAGATGTGATTTTTTTACACTAGCATAATAATATGTTTTGCATTTATTGTTACTAATTAAGGAATCAACAGTAGCCAGTACAGTACTCAAAAAGCAATAATTAGTTAGGGGATCCTAATGATTCATCACTCGGGGAGGATGAGAGAAAATAAGGTTACACATAATTTTGTATGTTTTTTATAAGTTTTTTACCATGATTTTGTAATTTATTTTATAAAAAACATTGCACCTCATTTTTATGACATATATTTTATTATAAGAGCAGGGTTATGATTGTAAGGATACTAAGGAACTTAAAAAATATTTGAAAGCTATGGGATGGGATGAAAAATATTTCAACATGTATACCTAGGCAAGGGGTTATCTGCCAGTAATAAATTTACTATATAAATTTTAGTTTTAATTAACTATGTAAATTGTAACCTTAAATACTTATATGACAAGCAAATTATGTCTAATTTGCATATGGATAGACATTTTGTCATAGTTTATGGTCCTCATATTGAGGAGGAGGATGATAAAAATATTGATTATGCTATATACATAATTAAAAATATTTAGCTATAAGATACCTCATTATACACTTCCAACATCCTTAATGATTATATAAAAGATAGGGAGGAGCATGAATAGGATTAAGGATAGATCAGTTATATTGTTTTTTATTTATAAGGGAGATTATATTAATTTGACTCCCTTCAAAAACATATGTTAATATGGATATAATTATCATAATTTAGAAATATTTTTTTATTACATATGATGTTTGTGGGTATTTTTTAAATAAAAGTTTTTGTAAAATTTTAAATATTACTTTTTGAATGTTCAAATACACAATAAACTTTTATATAAAAATAAAAACAATGTATATTTGAATAATAATATAATATTTATATATAAATAATAAATAAATAAATCATAATAATTAAATATATAATATAATTTATATTTACAAATAATATAACTTTTATATTGAAATTATGCAATATTTTTTTATAAAAAACATAATACAGTCCCAATCAAAAAGATGGGTGGTATGACATCAAACATAAATTAAAAAGAATGCCATATTTTAAATAGGGACTAAATAAAGATAAAAATAGTGTGTCAAGGAATAAGGCCAAAAAAAATAAAAATAATTAAAATATTACAAGATTGTTCCACCAACACTAACAAACATAAGATCAAAATATTAACCCAACTACACAACCAAACCCACTAAGAGAGAAGGAGGAGGCTTTAGACTATTACACTTATCTCTGTAACTACCACTAGGGGGTATATAGTGTTAGGGATGGGATACCAACCATCATATTTTTCATTTTATTTATTTTCTTCTTTCATTTTGATATTATGACAAGAAATAGCCAGAAATAAATGGGGCATTTTCCCCTGAGTATCCCATCCTATAGACCCAAATAGTTTAGGATCATAGCCAATTTGGGGTGATATTCACCCCCCATGCCATCTATATCTTTAGATCCATTAGTGGGGTGGATAAATTTAAATGTTAGATTAACTATAGAATTTGTGTCACCCTATAACTCAATTCCTTCACTTTTGGTCCCCCCTAGATAATTCTACCTTAGTGAATCCATAGGCACTCTACTAGTTGTACAGAGGGTATTTCCAAAATGGCCAATGATTAGAGCTACTCCACCTTCTCTACTTTAAATTGGATCTTAAGAATTACATTATGAAACTAGATCTTAATTTTTATCTCTAACTAATAACCCTTGGTAGAGAATTTTAACCAAGAAAAAAGATATTTTTGGGATCACACTATATAAACAAGATGGTTTGGAATATTTTTCTATAATGGGAATAGGATTTTTTAAGGTTCCATTTTTATTAAGTGTCTCCTAAGGAACAAGACTTGGGGAAAACCACTGATAATCAAGTTGTGTTTTTATCAAATTAGAGTAAAAACACTCCAATTCTAATCCTTATACCATTTGAGGGGATATTTGATACAAATTTTATGGATATAATAATTATGCATGTCCATATAAATTTTAATCATAAACTCAAATACTGAGTTTTTGATCCCATAGTTGGTTTTTAGAGTAATCCAAGAAGATCAACCTAGATCTTATATCAAAGATATCAACAATGCTACAAATGCATTTATATAATAATGATAGGTATGTAACCATAGGAGCTTTTGTAATATTATTTCCATTTTGATTAATTTTTGGAGACCACCATAAATAATAGGAGTTGATTAACAACCTAATTCTAGAGTCATCCACTTTCCAAACAAGATGGGGATAAATCCATTTATAACTAATTTGGGGTTCATACCAAAGTAGAGAAATATAAAAAATTTAATTATAATCCTTCCACTATTGGTTTGGATATTTGATACCAATTTTATGTACAACATAATCAACCACAACCATATGAATTTCAACTATACACTCAATGTTTGGGTTGTAATAACCTTACATAGTTTTAAAATCAATCTAAGGAGACCATGACCTAGATATTTTATCAAATTCATTAATTACATGATTATAAATATTTAACCATACTTTTTATACAAGATTATTTCAATTTTGAGTAATGACTAGACACCACCATATAGAATGGAAGTTGATAGAAAACCCAGTCCTAAAATTATCCCCTTTCCAAACATGCCAAGTTTTTATCATCTCCCAAGCCTTCTAGAGACTCTTATCAACAAATGTACTAAAAACCTTGATGGGAACAAGAGTTAAGAAGGTATAAAACCCAAAACCTATCTAAGCCACTCTTCCATAAGTACTTCTAGAATAGATACAATTATTGAGGATAATCTTCCATTCTTCCTTACCTTCAATGGATATGGGAATCAACTTGGAATAGATGGAAATCCATTGTTAGTAAACATTAATAATCTAGTAACCACCAAAATATTTGGGCCTACAAAAAAATCTTAAACCACCCTATGAAATCCCTTTTTTCCTTTAGAGTTAGCCCAAAGGAAATCTCTAAATAACTTCTCCATTTTTTTTAGGATTATTTATAAGGAGCCCAATTAGAAGAATAATAAATATGGG
This sequence comes from Torreya grandis, assembly GCA_037957365.1. NCBI lineage: Eukaryota > Viridiplantae > Streptophyta > Pinopsida > Cupressales > Taxaceae > Torreya > Torreya grandis. Next base: position 1,661,356 of record JARHVA010002108.1, on the reverse strand, counting down.
TTATTGCTATTACTTTGTAAAAAAAATGAAACTTAAGTGTAAGATAAAATTACTTGGTTATTTATTAGGAAGGTTTTTTCTTAACCCTATAAACAACATAATTCCATAATTCTACTTAAGAGGCCTGGAAGGCAAAATGGATTCCCAAAAAAATAAACATTTCACCATGAGAGATCAATTTCCATTGGTAGGCATCACCCCAAATTTATTTAAGGTAAAAACATTATATATAACATTTTGTCTTATCCCATTTTATGTTAGAGCCAAAATCAAGGTAGAAAGTATGAAGGCATTCCATAGTATTCTTAACCATAATCTACTCCTCAAGGATGGTGAGAAAAGAGTCATCAAAAAAAATTCCATTGAATATATGGTCTTGAGGAAAATGAGGAAGGGAAATCCCTTCACATTATATTAGAGTGATAGTTTCCTAGTAAGTATTCAAAACCTACATCAACTAAAACATATAGAAAAGGGGCTAAAGGAAAACGCTATTTGATAGATCTAAATAAGCCAAAGTTATTAGATTGGTAATCATTGATTGTAAGGTAGGCATAACCATATCTAAAGAGGGTCTAGAAAAATTTCACCAATTTAGTCCTAAAACCAATGGCTTATTATGGTCTTGATAAAAGGGAGGAAGGTAAATACATTCACCATACCACTGGAGTCATAGTCTCCCATCAAGTATTCAAAACCTACATCCACTAATACATATAGAAAAGGGGCTAAGTGATAACCCATTTTTATAGATCCAAATAATTCAAAGTTTTCAAATTGTTGGTCATTAATTTTAAGGTGGGAATAAGAATTTATAAATAGGGTTTAGATAAATTTCCCAAATCTAGTCCTGAAACTAATGGCTTTTGATATAATAATTATACAGGGTCATTAAATCATATCATAAAATATCTTAAAATGAATTCTTATATAGATACATTTTTATTGGGATGTGTGAGTCCATTCCATCCCCTCCTAAAAAACTATAATATTTTTAATAATATACATACCTTTAATATTTCTATTTTTTAGGTATAACAACTAAAGATTAAAGGTACCTGATTTGTAGGGTAAGAACCTTGGAAATGATCTTGTAAGATAAAATGAGAAGGATGGTGGGTCTATAATTGGTGATGATCTTTGGATATTTAGTTTGGATATTAACTTAATGTTTCATTTACAAATGAACTTTCCAAGGGATACATTATTTGTGTATTTAAAGAAGACTTTTTAAAAATTAATCCAATACTATCCCAAAAGATTTGATAGAACTCAGTAGAAAATCCATCAATTATAGGGCTTTCTCATGAGCCATGCAATCAAAAAAAAAATTCATCTCATAAATATAAAATGTATCTATCATATTCCATTATTTATCCTAGTGTGATCCTATAGGCCACCACACTTATACATTTTTGTAGAGTAACTTCCCTATCATCACTATAGGCTTGGTTTGGAACCATTTGATTTTAGTTATTGAAAAAGGATTTTTTAAATAATGAACCTTAAAATTAAAGTGTCTATCTCTCTTTTATTTAAATCATCTATAAACCTTATCTTTAATCTTGAGTTAGTATATTATATCCTAGATTTGAGTACTATGAGCTTGGTGAAGCTCCACTAGCTTGATTTTTTGGCATAACTCAGCTATCTAGATTTGTGGACATTTGTTAATGAGAGAAATACCCAACTCTTAAAAAATGTTTATTTAATTATAATATATGGGTAAATTTGTCTCATTCCCTAAACATGGCCAATTTATTTTCAAATACTCTCAATAAGGTGGGTGTGAAAATAATGGCCATTTTCCATTATTCAATCCATCATTTTACACCATTACAATGAGGAAAAAGGTTTTGAACCCATGTCATATGCATAATATTTCTATATGTTAAAGTTGTGAGATGTTGAGATATAATTGGTTATTAAAAACCTTGGTTGGTGGGGCACACCACTCAATATATAACTTGATAGGTTAATGATTTGATAAAAGGATATCCAAAACCACACTAACTAGCCTATAAAAACACTAGTAAAATCTAAATAAATTAATTTATAATCAACCTACTAAATCCCTTGAGAAATCCATCAAGTCATTGGTGAAAATTAGACCAAGTGGGCCAAGGATTATCAATAAAAATTTTGTGTTTATGGTTAGAATTAAATAACCCTAACTTGTTCTTCATGTAAAACTATGCTTTTATTTCACTAGCACACCATATCATTGGAAAAACCCCATATTTATATTGTGTATTCAACCATATTAAAATCCCTTTAAACTACCCAATTTTTCTTGGAAATCTCCTTTACTATCCATTACCAAAGTTCCACTATTTCAACGACATTGTTAGAGGTATAGAGATTAACTAAGCCAAAGAACCAATTGTTAAAACTAAAAACCCTCTAAATGACATGGTTAGATGGGTCAATTCATTATAAATAAGAAAAAATTTAGTTCTAAAAAAGAGACAAATTTTCCTTATCCCATGTTATGTCTAAAATTATGACATGTAGTGTCAAGCCAAATCATTTTGACTACCACATGTAGAAGAACCAAAAAACTTTAATTCTTGTAAACATAAAATATTCATTTCATATAACTTAGTATAATTGTACCTACTCATGTAATTATAGGTCAATTCATTTAATTTACACATATTCCATGAAAAATGTTCATGAGAAACTACCAAGGTGCATTATTTTACCATTATGACCTTCTAACACTACAAAGTTGTTACTCTGAAAAAAAAATCATTGACTTGTGATGAGAAATCATGTAAGTTTCACTGGTCATATATCCTATTTTACATAGTCATTCTCATCTTTTCCTTAGGAAGGGATCCATGAGCATCACATTTCTTATCGATGAGGAGAAAGAGGGGTTTACCTAGGCCATGGAGATAATGTCATGGACATGTTTTCCATGGTAGATAATGTTAAATTCAAATACTCTTGTGATCTAAAAAAATTGGGATTCTGAGACTCTTATGTTTTTTTATGTGTGTCATATTTACACTTTATGTGAAGTCCACCTTAGGTAGTTTTGTTATTTAGGTGAGATGTATTATGTGTACCACATATTTAATATGCACATTTAATGTGGTAGTTATCTTCATATGTGTGAGAATATTAGGTTTACCTAGGGAAATCCACATTTCACAACACCAATAATCATCTCCCACTCACCTCTTTCTTTTCTTATACAATTAATGTATGTCATGTATGACTATGTAATAGTGTAATACACTAGCCTTGGAGCATATTTACACTACTAAGGTCATAGAGATGTAGTCATTTAGGAGAACCAAGGATATCTCCTTGATATTTGGTATTATTTTGTGTAATATTTATTTTCATACTTCTCCATTATATATCCATTGTTTGGTAATGCATTTCGATGTTTTTGGTGTAATATTTTATTCTAAATACTTAATTGTGGATAGTGTCTTTGCATGTAGAGTTATTTGGGTTTCCTCTTTCCTAACATGGTTTCAAAGATAAAATATTTTTCCTAATATGGTATCATAGATATTATTCAAATATACTTGTGTATTTCTACATTTTTCAACAAGCTCGGCATTCCCATGCAATTTCTCCAATCCCTAAGATTTTTTCTAAGCCACCCCTTTTTGGTGGTTTTCAAAATTACCCACTGGGTTTTTTTCTTAATTTAGAACACATTTTTTATCCAACCTCATTATGGTTTTCAAAATTATCCATTATTTATTTTTGTTTGAGGAAATTTTGAAATTTTAGGGTCATGTGCATAGAATGAGTTATATTCTATGATAAGCTCTTTGCATGTCCCATATATTATTATTTTAGATTTCGTTTTTCCTTTGGTTGGATTCATGTACATGCTAAATACCTACATATGGAGGATTTCTTATGAAGATTTTTTCTATGATTTTTTTCTTTTAAACTTTTTTGTGTGAATCAAACATTCCCTTTGTGTTCAAAGTTCCATATTAAGTCAGATTTGACTTTCATTTCACCTAATTTTTACATTGTCAGGTTATTTGGAAATCACTTCAATTTATAGGGTAAATCTACCTTTTTAAATTTTGGGGGACATTTTAATCAAATTTTGACATCTTCATTATATTTTTCGCATCTAAAAACCCTAGATGGACCTCTATTTAAGATATTGTGGTTTTTGTTTGTAGATTTTGGGTGTTTTTTAGTTTTGAATAACTAGGGAATAGAGGAACTTATAGAAATTTTTTATAATTTTATATAAAAAATGGACTAAAGGTATGTTTATTAGATTTTTATTCTTGATATATTTATAAAAATTATTCATTTTTATAATTTGGACATATGGTTCTCACATGACATGTGTTTAAAGCTTGAAATTGTGTGCATGAAAGAGGGAAAGGGAGTATTACTGCCATTTTGGGTGGAACTAACCAAATCTACCATTTCTACCCATATAGATGCTTTTGTCACCATTACCACTACCTAATATACTACTCCTATCTACACATGCCTTAGTTACCTATCACCAACTCCCATCTGACTTGCCACTTCACTTGCTAACTAGTTGTGCTCACACTAACCACCCATGCGACCAATTGATAGACCACTAGCAATCTATGTTAACCCTAATCATTTCATGTGACCACCAGTTGGCCATGTTTATCACCCACCAACTAGTCCCTAGCCACTTAAGCCATTATTTTGGAGTAATTTTCATATAGGGCTCATCTCTTTGGATAATGAATCTGAAAGGGTGAATTATTCTTTGCTTTACCTATTTTTTCAATATCTATGTAATTTTGGGGTTAATGTTCTAGTTTGATTAATTAAATTTCAATAATTTCTTTTTTCTTGCCTAATTTTATAATCAATTCTTATTTTATGGACTTTTTTGAGGCCATATTTTTTGACTGGTAACTCACAATTACATGCAATTTTTTTAAAATTTTATTAATTTTTCACTCCTTGTAGCAATAATATCTATTTATATGATTATGTCTCTTATTTATATTTTTTTAGCATAATGAATTTTGTAAATTATAAATCATACTTCTTTACACATTGAGTAGCAAACAAAATCACTTTTTCATGCTTCATATAGGTGTAGATACTAAAATTGAATATTTATAGCATCTCATTCTTGTACATTTGATAAATATCAATCAAGTCTCTACCCTTCAGTTCTATACTTCCCTACTACTAAAAGGCTCGTATTGACCATCTCACTATGCCAAAATGTTTATTTATTAGTCTAATCTATATCATTTTGATAAACTAGGTATCTTATATATCACAAAAATATTAAAATGTGATAAACATCCTTCACTATTAGTTTCAAACCCATACTTATTTTCTAGCCTTCTAAACACTACTAACCACAGAAGCACACTGCTACTGACGATAGTGTCCAAATCCTTATCTAGTGTTAAGTTTTCAAAATTAATCCAAATTTTAAATGATTTAAAACCTATGGGTCAGCATATTTATCTTATTGAACCCTACAGTGATATATTTATTGTCAAATTGAGCTTGCACCCTTGAAGAAGGTCTTCAAGCTTCCTCACCCAATTGACATAATGGGAACACTTCTAGGTTGTGGGTGTCCTATAATAAAAGTAAACCTCCATAGATGGTTGTTTACCTTAATGAATCACCTTGATCCTCAACTAAACTATTTATTTTCAATGAAGAGAAAGAGAGATTCCTATACTTCTATGAATAACTATGGGGTTATGCATTAAAATTGAATACCTTAACTTACTTGAACACACATAGAATGAGCTCAAAGAGTAATCACACATAAATGACTCATAAATCACCAATGAATATTGGGAATGATTTTTTTATAAAGGACTCATCTTATAATATTACCTATAAGTATGACCACTTGTCTTAGGAAGCTCAAATAGCATTCATCATAACCATGTATTGCATAAATTCTCAAAGACAAAAATCACAACCTACACAAGAACAAGTTTACAACATAAAGGTGAAAAAAATAGACATAAATCAGGGATAAAATTTAATTATCACAATATTACATCAGCAATTCATAAATTACACACAATAACCAACATATTATAAGGTAAAATTATTTTCTTTATTACTCAAGATGTTGTTGACAAGTCTAGATTTGGTAACATTGAGCCACAACCAGCTAGAGGTATTTCCAATTACTTGGAAATAACAAGTAAATATATTGAAATGAGTCCTTAGTGATATTAAAATAATTTAAACTTGTCATCAATTCCCTTATTAAGGCTTAAAATTGAAACATAGCTGAAGTTAACTTTCAATTGACATCTTCCTCATTAAGGATTAAAACTAAAACGTAGTTGAAGTTAACTTTCAATTTACATATTATTCCTTATCCAATGTATCATTACTTGATTTTAAATATCCAATTTGTGATTTGGGTGTGTATGTACTTTTTGGAGGCTTTAGGTTTTTTAATATCAAGTTGCATGATGAAACTCTACTTTATCTTAAACCAACTCCTACAATATTGCACGATGAAACTCCACTTTGAGAAATCCTTGTTTGATTTTAATTCTTCTCCTTGAATTTTGTGTAGAGGTAATATATTATATTATTTATGTTTTTTATTTATTATTTTTCATGGAAATTATTATGGTGCATTGTTGATGCACAACTTTAGCTCCTCATTTGATGACTTTTTTACCATGTTCACATTCTTATTTTGCATTAAAAGTTCTATGAGTATGTTTCAAGACATGAAAAACTTTAATTAAAGGTTAAATAATTAAATATATACCTTATATAATCTATTTTTATGCCTCTTGTAATTGCCTTCATGGCTCTTGATCATGACTTAGTTCAAACTTGTAGGTGTGAGCTCCATTAGTGCTTGAGAAGCTCTTAAGAGAGAGATATCTCTTATTCAATTCCTTAATGAATGGATTAAAAAGTTTTAAAAATATATATATTTAATTTATATAAAATTTTAACACCTACATACAAATTTTCAATGCATTTTTATCAATAAAACTTGAGTTCTTGCACTTTTGGGCTTCTTAAGTACTAGCTTTCAATATTTTTGCATGCACAAGAATATAATTTTAAATTTTGTTTATACTGAAGTATAATATTGAAATTAAACCAAAAAAATTATAAAATATTTCCATGCACCTTAATTTCAAATTTCATATGTCTTTAATCAATAGAACTCAAGTTATGCTCCTTTTTGTGTTTCTAGGTTCTCCTACGGTAGCAAGTATGCCAGTTTGGTAAAAAAATATATTTTAATCTATACATGGTATCAAGAGATAATTATTTTTATAAAATTAATTATTTAATTTATATACATATTCGAATAATTTAACATGAATTTTCAATTTTACAAACACTCGAAAAATGCACTTTTAGTTATGTAGGCATGTAGGTGCTCATTTCTCATGTATGCTTGTCATCTAGGTCTATTTTCTATCTATAAAACATTTTTTAATAATTTTAAATTAGTATAATTTATATTAATATCATTTATATGTCATAAATATCATTAATTCTTCTTTATAAATCATAAAAACACTTCAAAATATCAAATTTTTAAAGTTCATGTTCTCTAGATAGAGTTTTGAAGGGTTTTGGAGCAATATTGATTTTTAATTATTGTTCATAAAGATATATAATTCTTGATGATACTAAAAAAAATTAAATTGGATTAAAATACCCTATTAAACCCTTATATAAACCATTATAATCCATGAAACAACTCTACCAAGATATCACGTTGGTTTTGAGGCAATTTTAAGCTAGAAAATCTATTTTGAGAGAGACTTGAGATATATTAGCATAATTAAATAATATTTTGAGTTATTAACCACTAAAAAAATTATGAAAAACATACATGAATTTTATAAATCTATTAATAATCCTTGACCCACCTGGAAACTAATAAAAATATAATCTTTTGCCTTTGAAAATGCATGAAAATTACCCCTACATCCTTTCATATGAGTTAGAGCACCAAAATATCTTCACAATTGTTGTAGATACATTAATGTCATATTAAAATCCTTCATTTAAGGATTTAAAATTATTACTTGCCTCAAAATATGTGTCATCCTTCTTTTATTTTCAATTTTTCCTTTAATTTCCTTCACCCATGCCTTGGCATGATTTAAAAGTTTGATATGGTCAACCACGAAGTGGATATAAATACCAAAAATTAACTAAGACTTTATATGGTGTACATTAATTGGATATATTAAAACAAAATTAACCTTAATTTTTGAAAAAATATCTTAACTTTTGTAAAAGAGTCTTAAAACATACCAACAGGGCACAATAAATGCTTATTTATTGCAATTAGCCTCATAGACTAAGGAAAATATCAATATGACCTTAATATGACTTCACTAAGAATATTTTCACTAATTAAATAATGAAAATTATTAAAAAATACCTTATTAACTTAAACATACTCAATAACATAAATAATGGCGACTGAAAAAGTCAACATTTGCGACCTTTAAAAATTTGCTTGTCTACTAAAGAAGTCTATTGGGCATGGAGTCCTAAAAATCATCATCAAATCTGATCTAGACATAATAAACATGTTTTTACCTTCCTCATGAAAAATTGAAACTGAATAATGAGTCCTCAAAGCAACAACAATACTTGTGCAAGAGCACTTAGGGGATTTAAAACTACTACAACTACCAATTGAACATGTATATAACAACACTTAAAAGAAAATTAAATATAAAACTAATATGTATAAGATGACATTTAACCTCAATACATTGCTTGACAATTATTCCATAGACTAGTATTGGCAATTCCTTCCCATTCAATTTTGACAACTAAAAAGCATTGTGTGATTTGTAGATGGAAATGACATAAAGACCACTCCATATAGTGTCAAATTTGGTGTGCTTACCTAGTTTTGCTCTATCCTTATCCTATTTGAGGATAATTTCTCCTTCTTGAAAAATTTTTCCCACTACTTTCTTATCAAAATACCTTTTCACTTGTGCTTGATGAATTTTCATTGTGTGCATGGCTTTGTCTCTTAGCTCCTCTAACTCCATAAAATATTCATATCTTGTTTCCATGGCTCCATATTCCATCATCTCAATCTATTTTATGAGAAATAAGGCTGGTAGTTTAAGGGATATTGGTAAACTCAACTATCTACCATAGATAAGATTATAAGGTGAGTTTCTAATAGACCTTTTGGGAGTAATCCTCTCAATGCATAAGGTTGATTTCAACTTTGTGTGCCATGCCCTCTGATTCTCCTCCAAAGTTATTTTTATGATCTTTAGAAGGTTCTTGTTTGTAGATTAAGTAATTCCATTTCCTTAAGGGTAGTAATTTTAATATGTACTCAAGTTAATTATATTTCTTATAGCCCATTCAATTATTTTGGTACCAAGAAATTCCAAGGCATTATCTGATATGATGGTAGAAGGTACTCCAAACCTAGTTATAATCCCTACATAAAATTTAATAATATTGGCCTCATTTTCTTGTTTTAAATCAATTCCTCAGTCCACTTGTTAAATTAATTTGTTATAGTTAGTATCCATTTGTGTACCAAGCTTGATGGTGGATTGATTGCCCTTATGAATTCTAATCCCCACTACATAAATGGTTACTCAACTGAAATGGGTTGAAGAGGGAGGGATACAAGTTTATATTTACCCAAAAATAAGGCACACTTATTACATTTTTTATCCATTCATATAAATCCTTGAAGATACTAGGCCAATAGGATCCCCTTTCATGATTTTGATAGTTGTAGTTCTTAGAGCATAATGACCTCCTGAAAATCCATCATGGAACTCTTCTATTAATTTATCAATCTGATTTATCTCTACACACCTTATAAGAATGCCATTAATGTCTATTTTAAATAAAAAATAATTAATAAGGACAAAGGGAATATCTTGAAGTCTTAAAAACCTTATTTTTGTCCTATTTAAACCTTGAGAGAATATAATATGATGCAATTAATGGATCATCTCTTGTGTCTAACTTATAGGAGATGAAGATTCAGCTGTATGTGGCTCATCTTGGAGTGCTAGGAAAACCTCCTTATTTTATTATAAATATGAATCTAAGTTTTCACATATCTTCTTAAATTTTATTATCTTTGTTACATTGAATTTCATGTCATATTCCATCACTTTTGTGATCTAACCAGCCCTCTTATCATTCAAATCTTCACTCAACAAGAAGCAATTGATACTTGGGTGAGATACCATAACATGAATATTTTTATTTCAAACCATATGTTTAAATTTTTTTAGACTTATAATAACTGAAATTACTTTATTTTCCACAAAATTATACTTCACCTTATATTATTGAAAACCTTGGCTAAATAAGGCAATTGGTTGTTCTAACTTTTCATCATTTTATTGAGTCAACATAGCTGAAATAGTTTCCAAACTTGAAAATGCATAAAATATAAAATATTTTGAGAAATTAGGATTTTTAAGTGTATATTCTTTGGTAATGGCTTGTTTTATGGCCTCAAATATATTATTCCCTTCCTTCTATCTAACTAAAATTCTAATTTTTCTTCAATATGGTTATTAGTGGCTTAGACAAACTTACAAGATCATAATTGAAACTTGTTACAAAGTTTATTTTACACAAAAAAAAATTTTATTCCCTTCTTATTTTTAGTTAAATACTGGGAAAATATATATTTTACCCTTTTAGGATCAATGGTCAATCCTTACTTTGAAATAACATGGCCCAAGAGCTTGCCTTCATGGACTGAAAAAACACATTTCTTTAGGTTGAAAGAGACCCCAAATTACCTAAACCTTTAAAAAATTTGAGTTTTATGACTCAAATGATAATTATAATTATTTTAAAACATATTTATTTAATCTATATATACCAAAACTATCTCATTTATCAAACCTTAAAAGGCAATGTCCATGGCTCTTTGAAATGTAGCACCTAGATCTGACAATCCAAATGTCATTCTTCTATAAGCATATGCTCCCCATTTAATGGTGAAGGTTTTTTTAAATTTTTATTCCTCTCTTATCAAAATATTATTATACCCATTATATCCATGTAGAAAATAAAACTACTTAGAATCTGCTACCATTTGTAGAATTTTCTCCATGGATGGCAAAGTGTAGTGATCCTTCAATAAGCCTTTTTCAAATCTCTAAAATCCACCCATAAACTTTTTTATCCACTATTTTTAATTAAAATAATAATTTTTTTAACCCATGATGAATTATTTATGGGAAATATCATTTTTGACTCAATCAACTTGGTTAATTGTTTTCTCATCAAAGATTCCATCTTTGGAATAATAGGCCTTTACCTTTGTCTTACCAGTTTAGCATTAGATTCCAGATCTATAGTATATTGAGACAAGATTGGATCAAAAACCTTGAGGTCACTATATTCCCAAGTAAAATCATCAATTAACTCTTGTAAAAACTCACCAAATTATTCTCTTTCATGTTTGAACATATCTTTTAGAGTTTGAGAAGTTTATCCTTGAATATGGCAATGCCTTCATAGTTTTTTTTCCTATGTAGACATCCTCACTTTATATTTAATAATTTGGTCATCACTATTTAATATGATATAAAGTGTGAAAATTCCTTGGGGTATCTTATTTGTATTCAATTACACAATCTGATCTTCTTACTATTGCTACAGTTTATTCTGATTTATAGAAGAGAAATCAGCTTCTTCTTGAAGAAAACATGTTATTTGTTTATCATCTTCACAGACTTTCCAACTCAAAAAATTATTAAATATGGAATACCTTACCACTAAATTTATTTTAAATTATCATTTCTCATTTTTTATATAATGAGGAATTCCAAATTGAGCTCCTAAGGCTACCAACCGATCAACATGCTTATTTTCCTCTCTTGGGACAACATGTATGTTGAAAGCTTCAAAGTCTTCTATGAGATCCCACACCCTATGTTTATATTACTTAAAAATAAATGTTTTATCCAAACCTATAATATGATGTAAAACCATCACAACATCTCCAAACACTTGTATTCTTTTTATCCCTACCTTTATTTCCCATTAAAGACCATGTATGAGTGCCTCATACTCATCTACATTACAAGTATAACCAAACTAAAATATAATTAAGAGTATTACCTTTGATTTTATGGATAAATAAACATCATTACATCCCCTTATCCATTATTATTCCTTGATCCATAAAATAATACCTTCCATAATCCTTCACTAGACTTACTTGGCTTGATAAGAGTTGGTATAGATGTTCCTTCTTCATGCAAACAATAAATTATCAAACCTTGTTTTTTAATCAGATAGTAAGGACCATACTCATGGTTTTCACTTTCCCACTCATCAAGTAAAATATTAGGAATGCCTTAAATAATATTGGTTGGATCTTGATCACCTAGATGCTCCCTCATCAAGTATAGTACAATTCGCATTGGTAATGCTTGGCATGTAAGGTTTTATATGAAATTTTTACATAGATTATGATTTTATAGTAACTATAGTACCATACCTTGTTATAAAACAAAAATATGACCAATATGAATATAGGTACCCTTCAATATTCATTGTGAAGTCTTTTGACAAGCAAAATGTAAAATATGGTGGCAAATTAACTACCATGACATAGTGAAGAATATAAAGACTTGGGAAAACATGCAAAGTAAATTTTAAACCTTTAATTACTCCCACTATATTGGTATTTGTACCATATAATTTCATCATGATTTTTTTGTTTGGCTCATATTTCAAGTCAAACTTATTAGTTATCTATTTTGGCATAATTATATTGTTAGTACCACTATCAACCATACAATTATGAATTATATTATCACCAATGATCAAATAAAGGTATAAGGGAGGAGGTTTACCATGTTTTCCTATTTATAATTTATCCTTTAATTTATTCACCTTCTCTTTAATATTTTTTACCTCTTGCTTAATAAGTTGTCTAGAATTGGTGAGAACCACACTTTCCTTACTTGTTGATTCAATTGAGATATGGATGTTAGAGAAATATTCTTGAAGAAAATCCTTTTGTCCTAAAATATTTAAATTTTCCCACATGTTTATGGTCACATGTTCTTCTTAATTTGGTATATGATGTTAAGAGGAGTTCCACTAACCCTTTGTTTCCCCTTTAGAATAATATTGCTCTCATGAACATGAGAAGTTTGATATATTACATTGCCTCCAACAACCTAATTTTTATAATTTTCCTACAATGTTAGGTTTGCAAGAGACTCATTAGTATTTTTAGAAGATGAATAAGACAAATCAAAAAAAAAAATACCTCTTGTGCATCATCTATTACTCTCCTCTTAGTTATTGTGATAATCGCTATTGGGTTAATCACCCTATTTGTATCCATTTTTTGATTCATGGCACAATTATCTCCTTATTTTCAATTCAAAAAAGTATCATCATATTTTCCTTGACCATCATGTATCTCTTTTTATGTGAAATTTTAGTTAATGATAGTTAAGGCATTGTCACACCTTGCACAACTAGAGTTTGATTCAATACTCCATTTGGGAAAGAGGCTTCATTGTGGGGTTGATTACATGGATTACACCATTATTTATCCTTCATGAGGTTATTTTTAGTAGGTAAAATATATTTTGAAGAGGAGGGAGGACTTGGATCAATAGTGTTATATGGCCTAGATTATGTAATGGCTCCTTGTCTTTGGTAGGGAGGTTTATTTAAATGGTAATTCTGAAAATGATGCATATTAGGCTGACATTGATATTGATAAGGAGGTTGATGTGATCTATTATTTTGAGATAATTACCTATTTATATCCACCATTTCATTCCCAAATGATTGCATAAGACCATTTAGTTCACTTAGCTCACTAGATTGGCTAGGATGATCTGCAACTTGATTAGATAGAGATGGAATTGGGGCTAATGTGGGAACTTGAAAAGGTGTAATGGGTTGAAATTATATAAAAATGGGCATATGATTCCTTGGTGAAAGTTTTAAATATTGTATAAGGTTATTTTCCTCTTTTATGGCCACCTCAAATGCATTTGGTAGTATCCTTCTAACCATTAACCAAATCATCACCAATTTATCACTATTTAGAGCTCTCAAAATATAAAAGAATGCATATTTATGATATGGAATAATCATAATATGGATCTTATCCCATGTATTTTGGAACCTAAGGTTGAAATTGGCCATGAATTCATGGGGAGCTCTCTTAATGGTAGTTAATTGCTCAACTAGAAGAAGTGGTGTGATTTATCCTCAAATTGTTGTAAAGGGCTACTCCAAACTCATCACATACTGTAATAGAATTGAGAGGAAGGTTCATATACCATTTTACATAATTTTCCTTTAAATATGAATCAAGAAACATAATATTTACATTTTTTGGATTACATGATGCATATAACATAGGTTAGCCACATCACTAATGTGCTCTATAAGAGTGGTTTGATCTTCTCTAGTGAATAAAGGTAAAGTTTTAAATGTTGAATCTGAAATATCATTGTATTAGGAAAGATTCAAAGGTATTCCACCATCAAAAGTCATAAAAACTTAATTTCTAGGGATAGCCATACTAAAATTTAGTCTTGATATAGGTCTATTTTGAGGTATGTTCTGATGTATTAAGGTAGATGGATGTTTGATGTATGGCTTGGATTTCAATAACCTATTTTTTTTTTAAAAATTCAAAGGTAATTCAATAAAATCAAAAGCAATACCTTTTATAGCTGATATTATTGTGACTTTTGGCATGAAAATTGCCCTATTCTACCTAGGATGTCTATATGCTTATGGAGTCACTAGATGTTGAGTACCTTAGTAGATAAAAACATCACAAATATTAATAAATATTTTTGTTTATGGTCCCACCAAGTATTCCAAAAAAAAATCAAATTGAGCTTGCACCCTTGAGGAATGTCTTCAATATTCCTCACCCAATTGACACAATGGGATCACTTATAGGTTGTGAGTCTTCTATAATATAATTAAACCTCTAGATCAGGTTGATTCCCTTGATGAATCACCTTGATCCTCACATAAAATACTTCTTGACAATGAAAAGAGAGAGATATTCCTATATTTCTATGACTAACTATGGGATGATGAACCAAAATTGAATACCTCAACTTGTTTGGGCACACATAGAATGAGCTCAAAGAGCACTCATACCTACACAACTCATAAATCACCAATGAATATTAGGCATAAGTGTTTTTAAGAAATTATTTAGCTTATAACAATACCTATAAGGATAACCACTTTTCTTAGGAAGCTCAAATGGAATTCATCACAATCATGGATTGCATAAACTCTTAAAGACATAAACTACAACCTACACAAGATCAATTTTACTGCATAAAGGTGAAAAACATTGGACATAAATTAGTAATAAGATGTAATTATCACAAGATTACATCAGAAATTCATCAATTACACATAATAACTAGCATATGAGAAGGTAAAATTAGTTTCTTTATTGCTCAAGAAGGTGTTTACAAGTTTGAAAATTGGGAGGGCTAAGCCACAACCAGCTAAAGGTATCTCCAATTACTTGAGAGAGAAAAAGTAAATGTAGTGAAAGGATTTATTAGTGAGGGTAAAATCATACAAAATTTTCATCAATTCCCTCATTAAGGCTTAAAACTAAAACATAGCTGAAGGTAGCTTTCAATTGACATCTTCTTCCTCATTAAGGCTTAAAACTGAAACATAGCTGAAGTTAACTTTCAATTGACACATTCTTCCTTATCCAAAGTATAATTACTTGATTTTAAGTCTCCAAGTTTTGAGGTGGGAATGTATGTAATTTTTTTAGGATTAAGGTTGTTGAAATTCAAGTTGTATTATGAAACTCCACTTTATCTTCAACCAACTCCTACAATCTTGCATGATGGAACTCCACCTTGAGAAGCCCTTATTTGATTTTAATTATTATCATTTATTTTGGTATATATGGAAGATATTATATTATTGAGGTTTTTTATGTCTTCTTTTTCATGGTATTTATGATGGTGCATTGATGATGCACAACTTTAGCACCTCATTTGATGACTTTTTGACCATGTTCACATTCTTTTTTTGCATTAAAAGTTATATGAGTATGCTTCAAGACCTAAAAAAATTCAAGTAACTATTAAATAATGAAATATATATCTAATATAATATATTTTTATTCTTCTCATAAAATACTTCATGTCTCTTGATGATGACTTGGTTCAAACTTGTAGATGTGAGCTCCATTAGTGCTTGAGAAGCTCGTGAGAGAGAGATATCCCTTCTTCAATTACTTAATGAAGGGATTAAAAAGGTTTTAAAAAAAATTATTTAATTTATATAACATTTAAACTCCTATATATAAATTTTAAATTTATTTGGATCAATAAAACTTGATTTCTTGCACTTTTTAGGCTTCTTAAGAACTAATTTTCAACATTTTTGCATGCACAAACCTATAATTTTAAATGTTATCTATCCTAAGGTATAGTACAGACATGATACCATAAAAAAAAAATCTGTTAAATATTTCCCTAAAACTTAATTTCAAATTTCATTGGTTTTGGATCAATATAACTCAAGTTATGCTCCTTTTTTGTGTTTTTAGGTTCTCCTAGGGCATCAAGCATGCCAGTTTGGTAAAAAAAAATATATTTTGAGATATAGATGGTATAAATAGTTAATTATTTTTTCAAAATTTTGGACCCCATATACATATTAAAATAATATAAATTTCATATTCAATTTCAAAAATACTCCAAAAATGCACTTTTAGGTCTACAAGCCTGTAGGTGTTCATTTCTCATGCATGTTTGTTGTCTAGGTCCATTTTCAGCTATAAAACATTTGTTAATGATTTTAAATTGGTATAATGTGTCTTTATATAATTTATATGTCATTAAAATCATTAATCATGCTTTATATGTTTAATAATTTTAAAAACACTTCAAAAGATCAAATTTGTAAAGTTCATGTTCTCTAGATAGAGTTTTGAAGAATTTTGGAGCAATCTTGCTTCTTAATAGATATTTATAAATTCATAACCTTATTGATTATAATAAAAAATATTATATTGGATTAAACCACCATATTCAGCCCTCATATCAACCATTATAATCCATGAAACAGATCCACCAAGATATCATGTTGGTTTGGGGTAATTTTAAACTTGAAAATCAATTTTGAGAGAGATTGGAGCTATCTTAGCATAGTTTGAGTTCATAACCACTATAAAATGCATAAATATTTCCCATATACCCTTTCATATGATTTGGAGTACCAAAATATATTCACAACTATTGTAGATGCATGTATGGAATCTTAAAATCCTTGATTTAAGGCTTGAAACTTATTCCTCACCTCAAAATATGTGACATCCTTATTTTATTTGTAATTTTTCCTTTAATTTCCTTCACTTGTCCCTTGGTATGTTTTAAAATCTTGAAATTTTAAACCAAGAATTGGTTATGAAGACCAAAATTTAACTAAGACTCTCTATGGCATACATAAATTGGATATATTAAAACAAAACTATCCTTAATTTTTTCAAAATAACCTTAACTTTTGAAAATAGTCTTAAAACATATTAAAAGGGCATAATAAATTCTTATTTCTTAAAATTATCCTCTTAGATTAAGTTAAAATCTCAATATGAATATAATATGACTTCACTAAGCATATTGTAACTAATAAAAGGATGATAATTATTATGAAATACCTTATGAACTCAAACATAGTCAATGACAAAAATAATGGTGACTGAAAAGGGCAAAAATATTTTCAAAAAGTGTGGTAAAAATACAAGTCTAAGCCTTCTCATTATTCATCTAAAAAATACCAAGCAAACACCTACTAAAGCTAAATCAATAAACTATATAGCCAATATTTTATACCCTATTCATCCCTATTTGCATATCTAGAATTGGATCAGTCATATTACATGTCTAAAGCATTTAAAGAGTATCTCATGAGCGATATTTGTCAAATTAAAAGATAGAATGTTACATGCATATTAATATAGTATATTGTACCCTTGTGCACATATTTTCACACATAAGGGGAAAATACCTAAGAGGCCCTCCTTGGAGTATTGTATATGTAGGAAATACCCATTAATATAAGGTTCTTTGGGGTAACTCCACACTATGAACCCAATAACCCATTTTTCAATAAGCACATTTGAAGGGTGAAGAGATAGAGTTTGATCAATTAGTGAAGAGTGACAGAGTGTATCCCACATTTGAATATAGTAGCATAAAGGTGAAAAAAACCTAAAATAGTGAATTTAGTTGCATTAAGATTCAGTCATTATTTTATATTAGACACCTGCATCACAATCAGACACTAGTTTTGATAGTAGTGCTTAGATCTGATGGTGTCCATGGTTAAAAAATATAATTTATAGAATTTTATGACTAATATAGAATATTGATATTTATTTTTACACCAATTTTTAGTCTAAATTTTCATGTGTACAATAAACCAACTAAGTACCATTATTTCTCATTTACCCCAATATCTTTAAATAGATGTACTTTACTATTTTTAGCAATATCAATTGTATAAATTCATACTATTATCTATTTGATTTTTCTAATTAATTGGCCTACTATAGATTATTTTATCACCCTTATGCTTGAGTTGGTTTTATATTCTTAACTTTATATCCCCACAATATTTAAATTTTGGCGTTAAAAATTTGGTGAATTTGACCACTGAATCTTCACATGCAACCATTATTTTTTTTAGTGTTGTGAATATTCCAATGGTTTCATGTTTTATTTTTGAGCTATCTCATTCTCTATTTTAAAAAAATAAAATGAAGGGGTTTTTTATAATATCAAGCATAACCTATGAGAAAGAAGAGGTATATATTTATTAAGCCATAAATATTGAGTAAGAACAATTGAAAATATTACCAAGTGAACAAAATTAGGCATGTTTGACTTGTATCATTGAAAAATATACTCCTAGTTGTAATAATGACCATCTCACTCTTATTACTCACCAACAACCTATATTTAATTCTACAGTCTATACTATTAATAACCAAAAGAGTAAGTCATCACATCATGGTCAACATTTTCTTCCCCTTATAAAATAAATGTGGATACACATGATAAAAATATTCCTTTGTTTAATCATGAAATTTTTCACAAGGTTCACAAGGATATAATTACCTCCTTGAAAACATCAACCCATGAAAATATTCCTCTATACAAAACACTACAATCACCCAAGGTTCCTACATTTCTAAATAAGAAACTAATAGTGCATGATAAGAACTCAAATTTTCCATATTTTGATCATGAAACTTTTCTAAATATTCAAAAATATATCATGTCTTCATTGAAACTCTCAAAAAAGTCACAATTACCAAAAGCTATTACACTTCCAAATAATGTGCAATTACCAAATGCTCCCAAATATTTAATCAATGAATACTTACCAAATATTTCAAAAATATTACATGATATACCACTACCAAAGTTTTCAAATGAGGTACCATTAACAAGTATGCCATAAGTTTTACATGACAAACCTTTACCAAAGGATCCTAAATTTCCAAAAGATACACCATCTCTAAAAATTCCAAAACTTTCAAGTGAATATAACTTACCATAAATGTTAAATGTTACAAATGATGCAAGGATAAAAAAAAATGCTCATAATGATGAGACATCTATTATTCCTATGTTTCAATTATTTTATGAATTTCACATAATGATCACATATTTTCAAACTTCAATAATTCTTACTACTTATCTTATATCTATGATGAGTATTATATGAGAGCTCCAAAGACAAGTTTCAATTCTCAAAGTATAAATGTCATCTTACAATACTACTACTAGTGATAACATTATCCCAAACCAACATCTTGAAAGTTTTGAATTTGAAAATCCTTATCCATAAGAGTTTATCATGCCAATATTTCATTCATTTTTTAGACATGAAGATCCTTCCAAACATATACTTAATTGTGTACAATCTTTTAAAAATTAGGCTAAAGATGATTGAATATTGTTAAAACAGTTTCATATGAACCTTACATATAAAGATTTTGATTGGTTATGTAGTTTACCAAATGGTTCCTTAGCTACAATAAAGAAATTATAAAATGTTTTCTTCTCAGACTTTAATACACACAATGTGATAAATTATACATTGGAACATTTACAAAAATTCAAACAACATGATGATGAATCTCTTTAAAATTATGTTATTTGATTTAAATATGCATCATATACCTTAGCATATCAACCTTCATATTTGAAACTAAAATTCCTATTTAGTAGGGGTCTCACTCCTTTGCTAAAGGAAATGGAATTACATAAATGTTATACCTCATTTAACCACCTATACATGGATTTGTATATATATGCTTGATTTTTACTTAAATGTAATAAAGAACTAAATATATCTCCTACAAAGTACAAATGTTTTATTCATGATACATACAATGGGAATGAATTACCAAGTGAATATAATAAACAAACATGTGGCATTCTAAATTTATATATGAAACCTTCATAAAATTTACTCAATATGGGACCAATACCAAATGGAAATAATTTGAAAACACTTCCAAATTCACCAATAAACAAGAATCCTCACCAAAAATATTTAACAATCACATCATTCATGGGTGGAGATTAATTTCACCAAACCATATTGATCCTACATAAAAAAATAAATTAAAAAAAAAAAAATAATAAAGTAATGAAAGACATTTGGCACAACTTGGTTATATGATCAAATACTTACATCATAAAGGAATTTTTAAAACTCACTGGGGTACATAATATTACCAATGTCTTGTGGACCATGTTTCATCTAAACAAAAGTATGTGTCATGCCACATATAACTCAACACAACTTTACATTGAATTCATTGGCTATACCAAATGGAATGTAAAATATATCAAAACCAATGAGGTATTTCATTCTCCTAAAAGGAAATATTGGTTCACATACTACATGATGGTGATGGTAATTCTATTAAACAAGTAAGGAGAGAAGAGGAGCATGCTATGAATTGTTTTCATTCAAAACACTCTATTTGTAACAAAATTGATCCATTCAATGCACATTGAGAAAAACATTAAAAAAAATCAAATATGCCATAAAATATAAAAACATTCAAATAAATTCAAAAATATAAAAATACTTAGCATTCCTATATTTTATTATCTCCTTGGAATCTATGTTGTTTTCTTTATGTTATTAGATAGCATATCATTTCATTCATGTATACACATATGTTCCACATATCATTGAGTGTGAAATAGGCATACCCAGACACATGATATATACACTTTAAGATGTTGGACCTTTCCTCTACCTACATCATATAGTACTTTAGGGGCATCTAATTATTTGATCATGATTGATATAGGTTACATATCCTTTACGATAATTTATACAATATTATATTTGATCTTATATACTAACACTTACACATGTATATATCCTTACTCATATCTTTCATAGTGTATTTGATATGTTATATTACATAATGTTTTTTCTAAAACATATATGCAAGGACTAGTATAATATACTCATGATGGTTGCTTATGATTCATCTATTTTTCACTTCTTTGAGTGTATTACCTTTATTTCTACTATCTTAATTGTGTAACATTTAAAAATGTTCCTTTCATATTGTCCCCTATTTTGTTGTATGTTTCTTAGACTTTTGAATATCTCACTCTTAGCTGATTGGACATTTAAATGTGCCATCCCTTTTGATTATGTAGCAATTAAACATGCCCCTGTATAAGGTCTCTTTGGACCATTCATTTGCATTACATTGAGTGATCTTTTATGTGTGCTTGATTTGTGTCTAATCTTTTACTATTACTCTTTATAAATTTTTATGATATATATCATGTATCATAGGACTTGATGTGATCACATACTGTAAGACTAATTGATATATCTACTTTGACATGTTATCCTTATATGCTAAATGATTTATACATACATTATATAGTTACTTTATCTTTTTTATGTAGGGTAACTTTTATATTATAGTTACTACTATAGCCCAAATTTTCACCTTAGATTACTTAATCAGACCTCAAATTTGGGATAACATGGAACTATCTCTAAGTATAGGTAGATTATTAAAAGAGATATATCTCTGGATTATGGATTATCTCCCTTGACCTAACTATTTAGGCTCTCAACTACATTATTCTAATCACTTATTGGGTGTGAAAAGGGAAAAAGGAAACATTAAATTAAACTATACTAATTGAGGTGATACACCAAGGATATCTCCACAAACATGCTTGAAACTTACACTATGAAGATAGATTACTAAAATTGATCTCAACTCAAGGTTATTTTAGTATAAGTGTTTATATATGGAGGTAGATCCCCATGCATTTCCAAAGGTGGTTGAATAGGAAGTCTGATATTAGACACTAATAATATCCTTCACACTTCAAATACACCTAAACAAACATTTATACTTCATGAGACTTGTTAGAAGAAATGTTATTCACACAATGCATACAAGAGCAAAATGGAAGCAGGGATAAATAATCATCACTTATCATCCAAATAGACTACTTCACATACTTACGCAAAAATTTCATATTATATTAAACACAAATATTGAAAAAAGAACAAAATTGAATTATATGGCACACTATACAAACCATACAATAAGGCCTATTAAATAGGCAAAGAAAAGAACCACTCAAAAAACATGGAAAGGGTGGGTAAAAAAACCAATGTTAGCTAGCATGAAATAGCTAAGCTCGATAAAAAAAATAACCTCTTCACCCAAGTGGTTAAGGAAACTAGCCATAGTCTTATTACCTTCGTCAATGACCCAAGGTAAATACATAATTATGCTAACACCCTCCCTTAATGACAAAACCATAAACAAGACCAAGTTTATCTTTAAATTTTATGAACTTGTATGCACCAAGTGGTTTGGTCATTATATCAACTAGTTTCTCTATAGTGGGGTAGTAGAAGAGACTAATGTCTTTGTTTGTAACCAACTATCAATGTAATGATGGTGAACCTCAATGTGTTTGGTCCTGGCATGAAATATTGGATTCTTCACCATCTTCAAAACACTCTGGTTGTCATATAAAATCATAGTAGGATTTGATGACTCAAACTAAAAATCCTCCAAGATTTTATTTATCCACATAGTTTCACAGCCTACATTGACCATAGCTTTATCCTCTACTTCTATTGAAGATAATGCCACTATATTTTTTAGTTTTCTCTATCATTAGAAAACTTCTGAACCAAAAGTGAATACATAACTTGTGGATTTTCTTAAATCTACTAATCCTATCCAATCAGAGTCAAAATATCTTGAAAGCTCAAAATCTATAGAATTCTCATATAGTATGCCAAATTCAAGAGTACATTTGACATATATTAATACCCATTTTTTATCTAACCAATGTACTTATTTTGGTTTAGACAAGAAACGAGATAGAAAACTCAATGCAAAACAAATATCCAGTCTAGTAATGAGGTAAATGAAACTACCCACTAGTTACCTATACACTATTTCATTAACTAGAGGTGAAGTAGTGTCAGTTAAAATTTTATCTCCAACTTCCATAGGTGTGTGATTTGGATTATAATCTAACATTCTAAACCTTTCCATCAATTACTTTTCATACTTATTCTATGACATGAATACAACATAATAATCTTTCCAAAACTCAACACCTAAATAGTATTTTAGTAGTCCTAAGTCTATCATGTTAAAATTATAAAAAATATCATCCTTCATCTCCTTAACAAGACTAATACTTCTCATAATTATGGTTATATCATCAAAATATATAATGATAATCAAGATATCATCACCAGACACCTTTACATAGAGAGTTGGTTCAGAGTTACACCTTTTGAAACTAGACTCCCTAAGGTATGTATCTATCTTCATATACCAAGCTTTAGGAGCCTTCTTAAGCCCATATAAGGACTTCATCAACCTAAAAATAATATGTTCCTTACTAAGAACCTGAAAACATTGTGGCTAAACCATGTAGACTTTCTCATCTAGATCTCCATTCAAGAAAGCACTCTTGACATCTATTTGGTGTACCTACCATCCAAACTAAGTAGCAATAGCAACAATTAAATGAAAATTTTCCATGTTTGTAGTAGGAGAAAAAGTATACTCGTAATCAACTCCTTCCTCTTGTGCATAACCTTTTGCAATAAGTTTGGCTTTGTGTTTATCCAAGAAACCATTTGCTTTGCATTTTACCTTGTAAATCCATTTAAAACCAATGGATTTATTTCTTAGTGGTAGCTCTATGAGCTCTTAAGTCTTATTTTTCATCAAGGAATCATATTCCAATTGCATGGTTGATTCCCATTCATGCTTCCCTTTGGCCTCTAAAAAATAATTAGGCTCAAAAATAAGTGAAATAGAAGTTGTTAGAGCAAAATTGTTATGCTCACCTCTATTACCAAACTGCTTTCCTTATCTCAATCTTCTTCCTTCCATACCTTGTGGCAAGTCTCCTTACCTTAGTGCTTTCATTTTGGTATAATACGACTTTGTATTCTTTTATTGTTATGTTGGAACCTCATAATGACCTACATCAATTCCCTCCCTAAAATGTGATTCCATTGATGAACTAGAATCCTGCTCAACTTTCACACCATAAATTATAATAGAATCATTAAAAGAAAACAATGACTCAATATATGAAACAATACTAGTTGATATGAATTATGGTATATGTTCATTTATTATGACATCTCTATTTACCAAAACTTTGTTAGTAGAAAAATCAAGTAATCTGTAGGCCTTTGACTACTCACTATACCCAACAAGCATGTATGTTTTGATTTTTACATCCAAGTTACTTCTCTTTTAAATAAGAATAACTACAAAATCTACACAACCAAAAAATTTAAAATAACTTACATATGGAGTTCAACTTGACCAAGCCTCCTCTGGAGTCATATTCTACAATGCTTTTTTAGGACTTCTATTGAGGATGTATACTATTGTATTCACTATTTTTACCCAATATCCATATGAGACATTTATACTTTAGACCATATAGTGAGCCATGTCCATCACCATCATATTTCACCTTTCCAAAACTCTATCTTGTTACAGATTGTAAGGGGTAGTATACTATCGGTGTATGCCTTCAATGGCACAAAATTATTTGAATTGTTTTGAGATGAACTCACTCCCATTATCCATTTTAAGAGATTTTACTAACTGACCTACCTATTTTTCAACCATAGCTTTCTTAGAAAGGAAGTTATAAAAATAATTAGATTTCTTCACTAGAAAGTATATCCACTTTTTCCTAAAGAAATCATCAACCAGCAAAATAAAATAATAGGCTCCAGAAGGGGTAGGTGTTTGCATTAGACCATACAAATATACATGTACCAAATCTAATACTCCCTTAGCTCTTGAAGATTTACCAACATCAAATGAATTTCTAAATTTCTTCCCCAAATGACATCTAGTACATACATAATGACTATCCTAAATAGAAGGAATCCCCTTAACCATCTTAGTCTTGTTTAATGTATTTAAATACTAGAAATTCAAATGCCCATACATTTCATTCCATAGTGAACTTGTGCTATCAACCATAGCAAGTTCACTTTTCTTTGCCCTATGTAGATCTACAAGCTTATATAGGCCTTTCTCACTAAACCCAACAACAATAATCTTGTTGTCTCTGGTAGTGACTAAACATTGTTGTCCTTGAAACTTTACAACCAAATCAGCTTTTAAAGTGATCTCCTTAATTGAAAGTAAATTTTTGTTCATATCAGGAACATACCTAACATTCTTAAATGTATACCAAATTACACCATTAAAACTAATCTTAACATTACCATATCCTTTCACAAAATTAGTTTTACCATCTCCCAAAGATACATATTCATTATTATTATCATTTTTAACAAAATCCACATACCAGTCCTTATGGCATATATAATAGCGAGATGCCCCTGAATCAAATTACCAAGGTCAATCCACCATATAATTACCACTAGAATCCATGAAAGCAAAATTAGGAGATGATTCCTTACCTTCACCTTTATCTACATTCGCATGATGAGCTTTCTTTCTAGTTTTATCCATATCCTATTGTATTTTCCTACAATATTTATCAAGGTGACCAAGTTTCTTAAAGTAAAAATATTTCCACTTAGATATATTATTAGAACCAATTAATTTTGAATTTTCTATCAGAGAACTATTGGTTTTACCAAACTACTTACCCATTCCCTTGATGAAGAATGCACTCTCTATAGAAGTAGATGTAGACAACACTTCCTACTCTTATCATCTCTCCTTTTGCAATAGTAAAGTGGACAACTTTTCAAAGTCCAAAGTCTACATCTCAAAAATAATGTGCAAAGACTCCATAAATTACTCAAATGAAGGTGAAATATTTTTCATAACTAGAGTAATCAAATCTTACTCATCAATAGGCTTCTATATAGCCTTCAACTGATCATTGATGTCCTTGATCTGCAATAAAAACTTAAAAATAGAGCCACCTTCCTGAATATTAGTATAAAATAAAAAATTCTTCAAATAAAATACCCTACCAACTTTAAAATATTGATATTTAAAAGTAATATTAGTCTACAAATCTGATACATTGGTCGCATTTCTAACCTATGAGATTAGATTATCTTCTACTAACAATTTTAACAACATAAGAGCCTCATGATGACATTTTTCATAGTAAACATAACTAGTGGTAGGCCTTTAATCTTTACCAATCACTATTTGATCAAGGTTTTGATATTCACATGTCATCAAAACCTTGTGACTCCACATCCTAAAGTTATTGCCTTTTAGTTTCTAATAATCTAGTAGTAATAGTTATTCAATACTAGCCATTTGACCTAGTTTTTCTTGAAAATAATTAAATCAAAAAAACTATAATGAATTTTATAAAAATTACTTCTACACATATATTATATATTCACACTAAACAACTCTAAAAATTTTTAGCAACAAACTCACTACTACTTGCAAGATCTCAAATTTTTTCACTAAAATAATTAAATCAAGAAACCTACAACTCCAATTTAAAATTCTTTCTCCATCCACATCTAGATAAAAAACATAGAAAATGGTGAAATTTTTAACTTCTTAGATGCTTCCATGATTATTAATCAGTTGTAGGTTCCCAATAACCCCTATTGGCTATAGTTTTGATTTATTTCAATTAAAAATTAAAAATAATTGAAATATTAAAACTTTAGTTTAAATTTTTCATAAAAATAATTAGTCAATCATAAAATTGCCCTACCTATAAAACTTTAGGTGAAAATTTTAAGCTCATTTCTCAACTAAATCACAAATTATCTATATCAATGTTTAAGTTAGGATTTAACTCACATTTTAGACCTTTGTTTCACTGAAAAAGATTGAGATTTGAATTTTCTCCTCTCCCCTAAACTATATAGTGTATTACACCATATGAACATCCCAAAAAAATTAAATAGAGGACTCAAATAGTATAAAACTAATCCATCTGACTTCTTTTCAATCTTATTCAGTCTTTTGATCCTCTCAAGAAATTTTTTGATCTTCTAGTTGAGCTTACAAAATTTTCTCTCTCCTCTGGCTCTCCACTAGGTGCATAAAGCTCTTTGCTAGCAAGACACTAACCTCTCTAGCTTCCACAGACCTCCACTTAGACTCTAAAAACCATGGGCTCTGAATACCATATTAGACTAAACATAGAGATTGAAAAGAGAACCAAATTTCATTACATAGTAGACTGTGTGAACCATATAAGAAGGCTTATTAAATAATAAAATAAAAGAACCACCTTAGAATCATGGAAAGGGTGGTTAAAATAACCTATGTCAGCTAACATGAAATAGCTAATCTTGATAAACAAACTAACCTCTTAACCCAAGTGGTTAAGGTAACTAACCATATACCTATTACCTTAGTCAATAACCCAAGGTAAATACATTATTACACTAACATTTTAGAGACTAAACTAGCTTAAAAAATTTATTCAAAGGCAAAATAAGATGTCAAACTAGCAAGGCTTATCCATACCAATTATGGATCCTTTACAATGCCAAAATGGCTTCAATATATAGATTAATAGGAGAAAAGAGAGGAGTGACATTAAAGATTCATAAGACCAAGTGTCAAGTCTTGGAAACTAGCTACAATACAAGAGACAGAGTTATAAAATATCTTATGAGGTTCTCTTAGACAAGTGTCTAGCTAAAACATGACATCCTATTGAAGTTGGTGTAGGGACACTTCATTGACCTTTTTAAAACTATTGTCTTGATGAGGAGTCTATTTATCTATCTTGAACTACCTTATAAGTCATTGAAACATGTATACTAACTTGATAAGGTGAAAACATGATTATCATAGGTCATTATTCACCCCTCCAACTGATGATCTTCTCTTTTCCAATTGTTTTTCACTTCTTTACAACTACTCACTAGCTTTCTAGACCAAAACTCTCACACTTATCACTAGGGTGACTTGTATATGATAAAGAGAGTTCATTTTAGAGGTGTGAGACACATCATCATAACCTATTCATCTTATATTCTATCATATAGGCCTCAAGAAAACTCAAAATCACACTTCTCATCTTCAACTTGGTAGTCACCTTGCTTCTCATTATTCTATCCAAGAATACCTAAAATAGTCAGCTTAGCAAAGGAATATTCATGTATAAATAAGGTGAGGATGGGGTCTAAGGAGTGAGAATAAATATCTACACACCTTCCACCATGGTTTCCATTCATATATTCCCTTATACACCTTCAAATCACCTCAATTCTTGTAAAAAACATAGAATTTTACCCATCCTTACAAGTGATGGTATGAAATAATTGAGTGGTAGGGATCCTAAGAGAGTGCCAAGTAGGTATAAATAATATTTTAGACTATTTAACCCCTTCTAAATACATTTTTATTCATATTTTTCTCATCAGGTTCTTATGAGGATTTTAGGAGGGTTTTAGGTTGTTTAGGTTCTTATCAATGATTCATAAAGGTTAAGCCCTTAACCCTCAAACCAATGCCTTTGTTTTCAAGTTCATGATGTCCCTCAACTCACCTTAAGTGATTGAGACCCCATTAATCTCATCTATACATATGTGAGTGAAATAAGTTGTCTCTCGAGTAGTTATCATGCATTCTAGACACCCCTAAGATAAATTGAGGCAAAAAATGGCCAAATCTGAGTTGTTCTCTACAAAACATTGAGTCTCATCAACCCTCCACTCTCTCATGAAGGTTCTCAAATTACTTGAGAAGATCATGTTGATCATTTTAACCACAAGTCAAAATAGGTCAACCCCCTATAGTCTAAAACTTGATATAGGGGTATATTACAATTCCATAAGGTGTGTCATAGTTTATTTGATGTCCTTTCATATATTTTTAGCCTTAGTCATGGTCTAATTAAGTCCTTATGTCATTTTGTGTCATTTAGGAGTCATATATGGGTCACAAATGAAGTGGTGTGGTTTTAAATGTGTCTATGTGTTCCAAACTTCCTTTTAATGTCCAATGTGTTACATTCCTTGTCATAAATGTTAGGATTAATTGAAACTTGTAGGTTCCTAACTAAAAATAAAGAAAGTAAGTAGAAAAGGAGTTTTTAAGGTTTTATAGCTTATGAGAGAGATAATAACATGATATATTCTTATGGGATGGATCTTAAACTTCCTTGGACTCATTTTCATGATTTACATGTGTTAGAGATGCCAAAAATGGGCTAAAAATGTTATGCTCTTCCATCACTCCACTATGCACATGAAAATGGTCAAGATGTTTTTGGATATTATGGAAATTAGAAGAATTTTCAGCTCAAATTATTTTGGGGGTTGATATGAAATTCATTCTACTTCATTTTTATGGTAATATTTAAAGTATTGGTTACTTGTGCTTTATGAACTATCCTTAACAAGTTGACTATACATGTTTGCTTATTGTTTTCCACACCCTATTGGTTTTACTCTTGTTTTAGTTATTAAATATAACTCATCTTATTAATTTTATTACATATGATGTTGGATTCATTATCTCATGTTTATAATGTTTTTTTTACCATTATAAGTGATTTTACAGGTCAAATTGCTTAAATTGCAAGGTGTTGCTAGTGAGGTTAAAATCAATCTTTCACCACTTAAAAAAGGTTTATTTCTCTATAATTGTTCCATATGGATTTGATATGGTTTTATTCATGTTTATCATGTCATATAAATCACCTTATTTCATGTTTGGTCTTAAAACTTCATGTATTGACCAAACATATAGTCAATGCAATATGTTTACACAGTCATATACTATGGATATGCACCTATAGGTGCCTATAGAAATATATCACATAAAACTGGTGTTGAAACTTATTTAAAGCCTTTAAATGTTTCAAACATCCATTTGAGCATCTTGAAATAGTATATGACTGATTGAAATCCTAAATATTCCATGTACATGGCTCATGTTCATACTCATTATCTTGCAAGCATAAATGCACATCTACAGGTGGCCCCATAGAGAATTGAAGTGTTTTATGGTGGATTTCCAAACAAGTTTTGATGAATTCATCATGTTTGAAGAATATGGATATGCCTTTAATTTATATTATAAGGTCACATTCTATACATAATCTATATGTTGCCTTCACTACCTTATATATTGTTGTGTGTGCCTCTACAGGCTACCATAGGGACCTAAGCATGGTCATGGAAGAGTTTAACATATTTTTATGTGCCCATGAAGTTTTTAGATGTTATAAATACCTTTTTAGTCATGATCAAATAATTAGACTAATTGGAAGCCTTGAGAAACCATCTTCAGATTGAAGGATTGAGATTTAGAGATAAAATCCCTAAAAGTTTCAAAATAGAGCCCTAGGCCCTTTTGTTGATGCCAAATAATAATGTTTCATATAGGTTGATCAAGTTTTGATGCATAACCTCATATCCCTATCCTAGGGTAAGATCCATGTAAAAAGGAGTGGGTGTGTGACTTGTGGAAAGTAGTGTTTGGAGACCTCAAAATCATGAATTTGTTCACTGAAGTTTGGTAATGAATTCTACAAGATTTGAATCTAAAAATATCGCCACAACCCAAATTTGTAATGCAATAGCATGTATATGTATGTAAAATGGTCTTACAAGGGTGAGGAAGACATCAATTATCCAAAGGTAATAAACAAAGGTTTAAATGTTTTGTTTTGACCCCATCAACACCTATAGATGTGCTTCCCCTTGAAAAACTCACCTACAGCTGACTATAAACTCTCATAGGTACATGAGGTGACCTTGGACATAGAAATACAAACACTTGATAGTGGAAATAATCTCAAAAGGTAATAAAGGGATAAAAATAATATGGCATAGGTTTCAAAGATGATATTTGGATACACATAATATTTTCAAACCTTTTATCAAATACTAACACTTTACATCTTGTAGAAACCTGTTGAGACTCAATCTCTCTGAGTGCATATGCCCTAAAGGGTGCATCAAGAAAAATAAGGGTAGACCACTAGTGCTTCATAGGATTGTTGTTCTTTATTTCTACTTATTACCAATATAATCATCTCCTAAAACCATTCTCTAAGATTTTACTCCTCCCTTGCACACTCCTCTAGTCTTTTTCCTCTTTCCATCCCTCTTTTCCTTCCCTTAATCCCCTTTCTCCAATCAGCTATACTAGGTTGATTGGGTTGACCCTATATAGTTTCAAGATATTTTCACTTGATAATTAGGTTAGCCCTTGGTTGACCTAGCTCAAGATCTAGTGATTAATTGACCAAAAACATATAGGATCTACTAGGTCAACCCTGTACAACTAATATTTATAAAATGATTTAGGGTTAGATCCACCTATAAATACAAGATAATTTAGTCATTATTTCAATATGCAATCAAGAGTTATTATTCATTCATACTTCTTTACAATCTTCTCTTCCATAATTATACTTGAGGAGTCTTATCTTAGTGTTTATACTTAGAAAATCTAATATTTTGGATAATTCTTGGATTATTTGGCCTTACTTAGTTGTCTTTACAAACCAAAACAACCTCTTATGAATCCCCTTTCACCAAGGGAGAGATTGAGTCTCGATAGGTTCACATTCAGGTAAGTATATTCTAACTTTGTTCTCCTCTCTTTTAGTAGATATAATTATCATAAATATTAGATAAAATAATATTACTCTTAATATTATATGTATTAGGGTCTTAATCATACTTAGATTAATCTATATTCTCCTATACATGTTTGGATTGCTTATAACCCCTCATATTGTGTCACAAGATTTGGTGTGCACTAGATTAAATTTAATTTCTTATTATTAGAATAGAGTGAATATACAAACCTAGGAATCTTTTAGTGTTGTTACATGATTATTTTATATTATAGGCTTTGGAACCCTTCCTATCATGGCATATTCTAACAATTGATCCCCTAATTGGGTCTATCAAATCCCCATATTGGTCATGCTCTCATTTAACAAATGTATTCCCAATTGAAAGTGTAGGTATGCTCTATCTTATCCAAGCTAGTATTGATTTATAGACACGATGAATTTATGATTTCATATAATATTCACCTAAATGACTCCCCTTTTGCTCTAAGATAGTCAACTATAGTTGACTGTGTATATAGTGATCTAAGAACATGACTATCTTAGGTTTCGCATAGCATGGATATTTTTGGAACAAGTCTAAATGGTTTTAAAAAGACATTAGAGACATTAAGGACATAGTGAGGCAATATATTAAGGCTTAAACCATGTAATATGCACCTATAGGTACCTCTTCCAAGTAAGAAACACAATCAGCAGCTGGGCCTAATAGAGCAAGGACATGGGTTGAGGGTGAAATTATGAATGATAAGAAGTTTGTGAACATATTAAACACCTCCAAATTAATAGTGAATAGTTCCATGACACTCTAATATCATGGAAACAAAGCATAAAATGGATCTAACAAATCAAAACACAGTCCACATCAAGACCCTGCACACAATGAGATCCCTAATGAGTTTATCTTGGGTTTTAAAGCATTTAGAGTTACTAGGGGTAACAACCAACCAATAAAATTTGTATATATAATCCCCATATCTTGGTTAATCTACTTAAATAATAAATGTTTATGATATAATAGGGTAAGTACCCTATATTTTGTCTCAAATAAAGGGTAATCCCCTATGATCCAAACCTACAAGCTTTGAAGGGGATGATAAATATGGATAGAGACTGTTATAAAATTTCATGGAGGTATGGAGATATATAATAAACATGGAAAAATATATTTAAACCCTCAAATATGTTGGGTACATGCTAGACTGGCCTTAACTCATAAGTATGTAGGCAAACCTATTTTGTCTAGATTAGGCCTAAAGCCCTAGAGGAGTATGATTTAACATTTAGCCTTAGGTGATCATTCCAATGAATTTAAACATGTTTTTATGGAGTTATAATGTGTTTTCAAGCTTATACATTTCATAATAATCCATAGGAGAACCACTTTTGTCTTAAGACTAACATTAGGCCTACATAAAATGGTAGACAAAGCTTAAAAGGCCCATTTGAGATGCTCACACCTACTTGGAGGTTTTACATGGGAATATGAGGAGTTTTGGGATGATAAGGAAGGTCTTGATAAGTTTTTTGTGATTTTTTTTTCAAATCTAACATCAAACCTTTATAAATAACCATTCAAGGTCAAAACATCTCTAAACCCTTTCAAACCCTTACCAAAGACCTGAATGGGAAAATGAAGATGGAGATATATCTATATGGGATATAATGAGCATGAAAATAATTAAACCTTATACATAACCCTCCATGACTACTTCCCATTTATTTGAGGTGTTCTTTAAATGTATGGATAGGGGAAAAGAGATTTTCTTGAGTATTTTTGGTGTTCTTTAGGTTCTAAGGAGATTTAAAGGATGAAAACCACATTTTTATGAATATTGGAACTTATACTAACTAAAAATGTTAATTTATTACCTCATTTAAGTTATTGAGTTCTTTTTCTAGTGCCTTCACTTCAGTCAGTCAAAACTACCATAGTGAACAAGCTAGTGAGAGGGTGAAAAACCCAAGTGGGATGCCTTTTAAGGTATGCCTAAGGAATATAATGACATCAATGGTCTTTAAAATTTTAATTCACTCCTATTTATGGATTTTAATCTAAAACATAAGACAAATCTGGTGCCAAGTGTGAGGGGTGAGTGAAAGAGGAGTTATTTGGACTACAGGAAATGATAACTCATGTGCAGAAGAATATCAATAATTGAGGATGAAACCAATTCATTTTGGGAATTTTTTATAACCCATCCCTCTCATTTAAATAATCACATTTATCCCTAGTCTTCTATGGACATTCCAAGAAGGCCAAATGATGAAGGTAGTTTTTTGAGCAAGCAATGAGGAATCATATGCCACATTTCATGAGTTTCATGACTTGGAGGGGCATTTGTCCTATCATACATTGCATGGTATATTTCCTAATTCATTTCCCTAAATTTTTAACTCTTCCTCTCATCTTTAAAAGTGTTCTTATGATTCTTGGACTTCATTCTCTTCTCCTCTCTCTCTAATTTTATAAGTAGTAGCCATTTTGGCTCTTGTAGATAATACTACACCATGTATGGTGAAGCCCTGCTAGAATGACATTATATTTTGCTGTTTAAAAATTAATTCAAGCCTATTTTTGAGTTCATGAACAATTGTCTAATTTTTTAAACTGATGTATGGTGATGCAAAGTGATAATCATTTATCCTTTCTTTCCCTTATCCTCTCATGTTTATGTAAGAGTTCTTATTCTAATAAGTCATACAGAGTGTAGCTAGTGTGTTAGGATCCTTTCAAGTTTGAATTTTTCCTTAGAGATTAAAATCTGACCTTTGGTTCATCGACCTTGTATTGCTTCATGCACATCACCTCGGTATTAAAACACTCGTGTTAGAATCTTTTGGGACTTTAAAGCTAGTATGTAGGTCTTATTTCATTATGATATAAGTATAATGGCCTTATGGAAATAATATTTGTGTATCACCCCCTTAGAATAGTTTCATTTCATGTAAATTTTTAATTCTTTTTCAAATAATCAGCTAATTAAGTAGGCAATAAGCATTTCAAGATATCTTCAAGGAGTTAGCCCTTAAATCTAGAGGTCAACTTCCCCTATAAGTACAGCCACACACCTATAATTATTTCCATGTTTCCCAAATATATAGGAGGCTTTAACACCCTCTTATAGGGTAAAATATTTGGTGACAATAGTTTTGGCATGCCTGGTGGGACTCATTATCTTCAAGATAACTTATCAAGGTGAATGTTGGTCTTGACAACATCTACTAAAAATTGGTGTGTTACTCAACATTTAACAACCCCATTAAATATAAAATATATTTTAAGCCCATTTTTTTGTCATAAACTTGATTTCATGATTCATGGTTCTTCTTAGGTCATCATCTAGTAGAGTGTTCAATCATATCAATCCACCTATTCAGCTTAAACTTCTTGAATTTCAATACCCCCATCCTAATCTACCTTTTGAGGAAAGAATTTTTTTCTATCCAAGGAAGTTAAGAGGTCGAATAAATTTAATAATAAAAATCCAAATCATATACCACAAAGAGTGCACCTATATTCAATGGTGAGAGTCATGTCACACCTAGTGAACACATCAAGGATATCTCAATTTTTTGTAGTTTCCATAATGTCACTTAAGATAAAATTTCCATTATACTTCTTTCCATGTCCCTTAGATGGAAATCTCTTAACTGGCATATGATTTTTCCTGATGATGCATCACATCATGGGATGATTTTAGAGTGTTGTTGACTTCAATATTTAAATATGAAAGTGACCATACTTCCCTCATACATCAGCTCAATGTGATCAAAATAGGCCCCAAGGAATCAATGCATGACTTTAATCATATGTTTTAAAAGACTTGGTATATATGTCCTCCTCCCATGAGACCACATACTATCTTTGTGTTCCCTACTTACTTGAGTGTAGTTTGTACTGATATTTCTATCATAATTCAATACATGGGTGGTTTTAATCTTCCCAAAGTATATAAACTTGATATTAAAGATTATAATTACCTCATTAAATTAGTAATTTTGCCTCATAAATTATCTATCTCTACTACCTAATACTTTTGTTAATACTCTACGCATTACCCAAGTTCTAAATGCAAATGCCAAGCCTACAACTATTCTTAAGAAAGCAAATGAACCTGATCCATAGACAAGAATTCAAGCCTTAGAATTTGATCTTAGGAAAGAGATAATTCAAAAATGTGCCTATAAAAATCTTTATCCCTATCAACAATAATATGGTCAGTAATATGTAAGAGAAAGAGGTCAAGGGTAGCCTAACTTCAACAAGCCCACCAATGTGTATAATCCTAATTCCACCACCAATGTAAGAGAGATGGTATCAATGCATAGTAACTTGGTGCAATGAGAATATTATAAATAAGTAAAATTCAAGGATGATAATGATAATGGGGAGAAATCTCTAGTTTCTCAATGAAGGGTCACTCCTCTCCTATTAGTTTAAGATGAAGTCATGATGCAAGCAATTGAGGGTTGGCAGCCCCATGGAGAAAGTTTCACTAATTTCTTAGTATAAAATACCTTTGTGATCAATAAAGGAACATATGTTTTATAAAATATAAGAGATAAGAGGAAGGATTGAGGAGGTGATAATAGTATTCCTATAATTTCATCTAATCTTCCTCCAATTTAGTAAAGCATGGTTACAAGCATGGTAGTCCTTAAAGCTCTTACACCTCCTTCAAGTCAAAACATTGGAAGGTCTGCTCAAGGTGTCTCAATTCCTCAAGTTCTAAGAAATTATTTTCCTTCAAGGACTCAAGATAAGGTGAGTAATACTACCTTAAACATATTGGATTCAATGAAAAGTGCCAAAGCATCTATCTCCTTGTGAGATGTTCTCCATATGACTGGCCAAAAGGATCTATTACAAAAGCAATTATCCACTTTTCCTACTAACCCTTCATCTTCAATTAAAATTCATAATCACGTTTTCCTTGAAAATATCCCTAATACCATTGTTGAACCATGTACCAAAGCTGATAATCCCTTACCATTATACCTCACTCTCATAGTTGGTGAACAATTAGTACATAATTGCATAGTTGATAGTGGTGCTTCTATTTCAGTCATGCCTAAGGTTGTAGCTAATAATTTGTCCCTAAAATATGAACCTCATAGTAAAATATTTATTCAAATAGATGTTGCACCTATGAAAATAATAGGGTCAATCAAAAACTTAAAGGTTTTCTTGCATGATTATCTTAGCTTTCCTATCCTCAAAGACATAGTTATTGTTGACCTCCCTGCCCATTTTACAATCTAACTTTTAAGAGACTTTAAAACCAAGATAGGTGTCTATATCTGATTTGATTGGTAATTCTTGGCCTTTAGTATAAGGTATGGAACCAAATTGACCATAAGGAATCAACCTCTTACAAGGATTCATATTGAGCCTTACATTGAAACAAGTTCTAACTTCAATTGTGTGATCAATGAAAAGGAGGAGTCTAATGTGAATGATGGTTCCTCTAAACTTGAGGGTATTTCTAACTTTTTCCTATATGAATATGGTGTATATTATTATGAACATGATCCTTATGCATATTTTGAACAAACTAACCTTGGTACTTATATTATGAATGAAGAGCCATTTGGGGTACCTAAGGTAAGTGTCAAACATTCTTCTTCATAAGTTATTGAAGGTAACTACATGATTCATGAGGTTGAAGAGCCTAATTGAGAAACATAGTGGAGAGAATGATGCCTTTATGCCTACTATTTATGAATCTGCCCTTGATGAAGGCACTCATGAAGAAGAGGAGGATGACTTATGGCTAAGATTCAATGCCATATGTTAAGAGTTTGACCAATTGAGTATTTTTCCTTATCCTCCCAAGAAATTTATGTCTAATGTGTTTCCTAATGAGACTAATTAGTAGGCTCTTAAGTTTTATATCAAGCATGAAAGTAAGGGCCATGTTGTGAAGGAAGATGAACATCAATTTATTATCCAAAAGTCTATAGTCCTAGAGGGATCTCATGAGGTCAAGGTAGATTTGGTTGTGCTTCAAGGATAGTAAAATATCCACTTGATATAAAATAATTTGAAAAGGTTTTGGAACATGTTGAAGACTATCTTGAGGTTTCTAAGCATCAAGTGTGTCATGCTAACCTAGAAGATCACAAAGATGAGGTAGTTATCATACATTCCTATCTATAGTTTGAAGAAAGTATATCATATGTGATATAGATCAATAAACTTTCACCTAAAATCAAGGCTATTATAGATAAATATCATTCATGAAGGTCCCAAATAGTTCACTTTTAGACCTAAGAAGATTCAAAGGTGGTAGGTTTCTTAACCATGCACACATCCAAGTGATTGATGATGAGCATGATTCTCATGTTAGGCTACTTTCATGGAGTTAAAATGATAAAATGGGGATTATATTTGACCCTGGTTGAGGTATGATTATATATTTCACCTCAAAAGTGAGTTTTTTATATATTAGATTAGGTGTGTGTGTGATCTTTCAGTTGTGTTATGTTCCATAAGTGTTCTAGTTGAACACATGTTTGTTTCCCCTTAGTTTTTATTATTTTGTTTGCCTTTATTTTTTGTTTGGTGTGTTTTAAAAGGTAATTTGAGTGTAAAATTAGGGTACATGTGACTCCATGGTCTAATGGATAGGATTAGGCAACTAGTCTTGGTATAGCAATTATACCACTCTTGGTAAATCATCAAGAATGTTGATCACTTTGACCACAAGTCAAAATGGTTCAACCCCAATAGTCAAAAACATGATATATGGGTATATTATAATGTCATATTGTGTTTCATAGTCTATTTTATGTCCTTTCATATGGTTTTAGCCTTGTTCATGGTCTAATTAAGTCCTTATGTCATTTAGGGGTCATATATGGGTCATAAATGAAGTGATACAATTTTCAAGGTATCTATGTGTTCCAAAATTCCTTAAAACATCCAATGTGTTAGATTAATTTTCAAGAATGTTAATACTAACTAAAACTTTCAGGTTCCTAACTAAAAATCAAGAAAGTAAGTAGAAAATGAGTTTTGAAGGTTGTATGGCCTATGAGAGAGAATGAAACATGGGATAATATTTTTGGATGGATATTAAAATTAATTTGACTCATTTAAATTCTTTTAATTCTTTTTAGATTCCAAAAATGGGCTAAAACCATTCTGCTCATTCATCACTCTACTATGCACTTGAAACTAGTCAATAGGTTTTTGGATAGTACGGCCATTAGGAGAATTTTAACTCAAATTACTTTTTGGGTTAATATTAAACTTAGTAAACTTAATTTTTATGTAAATATTTCAAGTATTTGTCACTTTTTTCTTTATTAACCATCCTTAACAAGTTGACTATACATTTTTTATTTGTGTTTCCCACACCCTATAGGTTTTGATCTTATTTGAGCTAATCCATAAAAATAATCTTATTAATTTTATTAAAAATTATTTTTTATTCCTTATCTCATGTTTCCCATGCTTTTTTTCACCATTATAAGTGATTTGATAGGTCAAACAACTTGGATTGCAAGAAGGTGTTGCCAGTGAGGTTATAGTCAATCTTTCACCATTTGTAAATGGTTTACTTCTTTAAAATGGTTCCCTATAGATTTTATATTGTGTGATTCATTTTTATCATGTCATATAAATCATTTTATTTCATTCTTGGTATTACAAGTTCATATATTGATCAAACATACAAACAATGTAATATGTATACACAGTCATATACTATGGATATGCACCTATAGGTGCCTATAGAAATATATCACATTGAAATGGTGTTGAAACTTATTTTAATCCTTTAAGTTTTGAAAACATCCATTTTATCATCTTGAAATAGTATATGTCTGATTGAAATCTTAGACATTCTATTCACATGGCTTATATTCATACTCATTATCTTACAGGCATAAATTCACATCTACAGGTGGCCCCATAGAGAATTGAAGTGTTGTATGGTGGATGTAAAAAAAAGGATAAATTCATCATGTTTTAAGAATATGGAGATGAATTTAAGGTCTAGTATAAGGTCACATTGTATGCACAGTCTATATGTTACCTTCACTTCCTTATATGTTGTTATGTGTGCCTCTATAAGCTACCATAGGGACCTGAGCAGGGTCATGAAGGAGTTTAGCATATTTTGAGGTTCCCATGAAGGTTTTGTATGATATTAATACCTTGTTATTCATGATCAAATCATTGGACTAGTTGGCAGCTTTGATGAACCATCTTTAGATTGAATGACTGAGCTTTAGGGAAAAACTCCCTCAAAGTCTAAAAATAAATCCCTAGGCCCTTTTATTGATGCCAAATAACAATGTTTCATATATTTTGATCAATTTTTGATGCATATACCTTGTATACCTATCCTAGTGGAAGAGCCTTACAAAAATTAATGAGTTTGTGACTTGTGGAAAGTAGTGTTTGAAAACCTCAAAATCATGAATTTATTCACTAAAGTTTGGTACTAACTTCTACAAGATTTGAATCTCAAAAGATATCCACAATCCAAAGTTGTAATGAAATAACATTTATATGTAAGGAAAGTGGTCCTATAATTATGAGGAAGACATCAATTCTCTAAAGGTCATAAACAAATGTTGAGATGCAGTGTTTTGACACCAACCTTTTTAAGTGTGTTTCCCTTTGAAACAACTCACCTATAGTTGATTGTAAACTCTCATAGGTCCATGAGGTGAAATTTGACATAGAAATACAAACACAATCTAGTTGAAAATGCCTCTAAAGGTCATAAATGGATAACAAAAAATATGGTACATGTTTCAAAGATGATATTCACCTACAAGACTCCCTTTTGCTCTAAGCTAGTTAACTATAGTTGACTATAGATATAGTGATCTAAGAACATGACTATCTTAGGTTTATCATAGCATGGATATAGATGGAATAAGTTTAAATGGTTATCAAAAGACATTTGGAGACCTCAAGGACATATTGAGGAAAGATCTTAAGGATTCAACCATATAATATGCACCTACAAGTACCTTTTCCTAACAAAAAACACAGTCATTAGTCAGGCCTAATAGAGCAAGGACATGGGTTGAGGGTATAAGTATGAATGATAAAAAGTTTGTGAACATATTAAACACATCCATAGTGATATTTACTAGTTCCATGACACTATCATAGCATGTAAACAAAGTATAAAATGGATCTAACAAAGCAACACATAGTTCACATCAAGACCCTACACAAAGCAAGCTCCTTAATGAGTTTGTCTTAGGTTTTGAAGAATTTGGAAGTTATAAGGGTACCAACCAACCCTAAGAATTTGTATATATCACCCCCATGTCTGGGGAAGATCCTAAAATAATCACTTTTGATGAGATAATAGGGGAATTACCCTTTATTTTGTCTGAGATAGAGGGTACTCCCCTATGATGCAAACCTGTAGGCTTTGAAGAAATGGGATGATAAAGAGGTCTAGAAACTGTTAAAAACTTTCATGGAAGTATGAAGATATCTGATAGACATGGAAAAACATAGGATAAAATTTCCTTGACTCATAAGTATGTAGCAAACTTATTTGGTCTAGATTAGGCCTGAAGCCCTAGAGGGGTATGATTTCACTTCTAGCCTTAGGTGAGAATTCTAATGAATTGGAACATGTTTATAGGGAGTTATAATGTGTGTTCAAGATTATACCTTAAAAAATAATCCAACCCCTCTTAAACCCTTACCAAAGACATGATTGGGAAAATGAAGATGGAGAGATATCCATATGGGATGGAATGAGCATGAAAATGATTTTACCTTGTAGAAAACCCTCCATGGCTACTTCTTATCCATTTGAGGTGTTCCCTACTTAGACAGATAGGGGGAAAAGATATTTTCTTAATTTTTTTTTGTTTTTTTAGGTTATAGGGAGAGTAAAATGATGAAAAATACATTAGGAGTAATATTTAGACTTAACATAACTCACCACATTCATTTATTTCCTTAGTTAATTTCCTAAGTGCTTCTGTTAATGCCTTCATTTTAGCTAGTCAAAACTACCATAGTGAACAAGCTAGTGAGAAGGTGAAAACTCTAAGTGGGAGGAATTTTAAGGTATGCCTTATGAATATAAGGCTATGAAGGGTCTTTACATTTTTCATTCATTCCTCTATATAGATTGGAATGGAAAACTAAAGACAAATCTAGTGTCAAGTGTGAGGGGTGAGTGAAAGAGGAGTTATTTGGACTACAGGCAATGATAACTCATGTGTAAAAGAATATTATTTATTATGGATGTAACCAATTAATTTTGGTACTTATTTATAACCCTTCCCTATCATTTCAATCATCACATCTATCCCTAGTCTATTGTTAACATTCAAATAAGGCCAAATGATGAAGCCAATTTTTTGAGCAAGCAATGAGGAATCCTACACCACATTTCATGAGTTTCATGACTTGGAGTGACATTTTTCATATGATACCTTGAATTTTATATTTCCTAATTCATTCCCCTACATGTTTAACTCCTCATCTCATCTTTACAAGTGTTCTTATGACTCTTGGACTTCATTCACTTCTCATATCTCTCCAATTTTATAATATGTAGCCATTTTGGCTCTTGTAGATAATACCACACCATGTATGGTAAATCCAGATAAAAATTACATTGTATTTTGACTTTTAATAATTAATTAAAGTCTAGTTTTTATTTCATGAACAATTGTATAAGTGTGTAAAGTGATGTATGGTGATGCAAATTGATAATCTTCTATCTTTTCTTTCCATTATCCTCTCATGTTTATGAAATATTTACTATTATAATAGGTCATATAGAATGTATATATTGTGTTATGATCCTTTCAAGTGTGTAATTATCCTTAGAATGTGAAACATACCCTATGGTTCATCTACCTTGTGTTACTTCATGCACATACATGTAAGTGTCTATTTCAGGACTACTTGACTATATCAAGTGTCCTATACCTTAATTTCCATCCATGATCCTCTTAAATACAAAAATTCAATGGATAATATGGCCAACCATGCTCTAAGGGGTTGAAAACAAATGTGTTACTCCTTACCTAAAGATGAACTCTGCAACTATCAAAAAACTATTCTACAGACCATTAGAGTT
This sequence comes from Torreya grandis, assembly GCA_037957365.1. Classification (NCBI taxonomy): domain Eukaryota; kingdom Viridiplantae; phylum Streptophyta; class Pinopsida; order Cupressales; family Taxaceae; genus Torreya; species Torreya grandis. Next base: position 1,618,164 of record JARHVA010002108.1, on the reverse strand, counting down.
TATTCTTAGCAAAAGTAGATGATTTTGCTTACCTTATATGGATAAATGTTCCAAACTAGGTTTAAATCAACATGACATAGTGTATATGCTCTGTAATTCTACATACATCACTTAGTTCACATAGACCATTTTCCAAAATGCAACTAGATGATAAAAATTGGGACATTAAGATTGCATAGGCAATTTGGAGGTACTAAAAATATTAATGATTGTTCATATATCACATCCCACTAATCTTGAAAATATGACCATGAAATGGAAGCTCATAGGGACCCATAACATCCACCAAGTTTGCTCATTCCAACTCCTTTTCTTCATTCCGTACGAAATGAAAATTGTTGACCTTTTTTGAGTTATTTAAGGAAATGATAGGAGAGAAATTAGTTTTCATAAATTTTTGATCTATTGAATCCAAATGAACCTTTAAATTACCTATGGTTAAGCCATGACATATTCCTAAATCATTCACATGTGTAGATGAATCACCTTAGTTCATACAACCATCTGAAACTAACTTTTTTATAGATGATCTTTTTATGTTGAACTTACAACATTCAGTTTCAAAGCCTTCCTCTAACATTATCTAACATGAAACATGTTATCTTGATTATTTAAATTTTTATTTTTTATGGGAAACTATACATTTCCTTAAAATGACCAAAAGGTGGCATAAAAGGACAGTAAGAAAAATGACAACTATGACAAAGATTAAAACATATTGTATGACCCTCAAAGGTGTGACTTAACATTATTTAGGACCATGGTGACTATTTAAAAATCTAGAAGTACCTTATGAAAAGTTTGAACATGCAGGGGGTTAACCCAATTTGACCTAGGGTAAAAAATTTGTCAACAGTTACCTCACCTCAAAATGGGGGCATATCAATGGGGGTGTACCATAGAGCCATGGCCTTGATATTTTCATGGTTTCTAGATTATAGTGGGGGCATGTCATAAAGACATGACCACTACACTTACATAGTTTCATAGTTTTTATATTTTAGTGGGAGAATTTCATAAAAACATGTCATCCATGTAGACATCCAATTTTCACCCCTATCATGTCAAAATTATAAATTAGAATGACTTCTCACAATAATGCACAACTTGGACCAAATACCACTGAAACATTCTAATTTTTTCACACACATCACACAAAATTTCTAAAGTGTATTTATACATAATTAATTAGGTAAATGCACCATACACAATTTTTAGCTTCCTTTGATTCATCTCTAGTTAAGTTACAACCTAAAAAATTGATGTTTTCAACCATTTATGCATGACAATTTATTAAATTCCAAGAATTGTAAAAAAGGCTAATCAAGATTACTTAACTAAGTAAATCCAATTAAATGGTTAATTAAGACTTCCATGGAAATTTAATTAATATATAATTTTATAAATTGAACAAAATATCTAAAAATGACATCAACATGACATCATCAATCATAAAAGTCAAGAATCCAAAATATCAACATAAATACAACAAATATCAAGAATGTTGAACCATGCCTATTTATTGCCATATTAACTTAAAAATTGATTTGCCTTTGGTCCACCATATTTAACTAATCTTGGGCCCTTAATTTTCATCTTGATATGGATATTCCTCATCACTTAACCAAACTTATAAATACAAGGGCCACCATAGACCAATTACAATTTTTGATTGTGCAAAGTTATGCATAAAATTCTCTAAAAAGTTTCACCTATTTTCCTCCAATTAATCCACAAACCATAATAGATAGTGTCGAGGGAATTTTTTGATGGTTCTTAAACCACAACATTGTTAAAGACTTTGATCTCTATATTCTGACACAAACATGTATGTGAGCCAACTTCAAAGGGAACATCTAAATGGAAGGTAAAATCATCTTGTTTACCTTTCTAGTTCATTATTTGTTCCTTCAAGTCTTTCCCATTATAAGTACCATCCTTGAGATGTTATGTTCTCTAAGTTTGTTATTGATTTTTTATCACTTAAGAATAAACTAACCTCTTTATTATAAACACTAAATTTTCCTCTTTAATTCTAAATTTCACATGTTATGTTTCCTACATATCATTGGTATTACCCCATGAATCGGTGAGATCAATCCCATAAATGGTTAATTTTACCTATGTATCAAAAAGATTACAATTTATTACTTTAAGTTCTCTATATGTTTCAATATATCAATGAAATTGACCTACACATTGATAATATTTCCATACATATTAACAAGGTTGATTGCTAATCAGAAAAACTACACTACTGACATCATTTTGATTTCCTCCAATCAGTGCAATTGACTTGCATGATAGTAGGATTGTCTTACTAAATGATAGCTTTATATTTTTTACTTCCCTATATTTTTATACAATTGGAAGGATTGACCTACTAAACAGTGGTATTTACTCATAAACAATTAACTTGACTTATTAATTAGTGAGGTCAATTAAATATAATTGTGCTTTTTGTGTTCTATTTATTGAAATAACAAGCTCATCATGTAAAATGGTGAGGTCATCCTACTAATCAATGAGATCACTAAAACTATGTTTCTAATTGATTGTAGAGTAACAACAATAAAATATAATTGATGGGATCATCATACATAATAGTGGGATCACCTTGTGTGAATTTTATCAAGGCCTAAAACTACAAAAATCTAAGTTCTTTTAATAGAAAATTATTTTTTAAACACTTAATTATTTTTATGGTATGTTTTGATATTATAAAAGGTTGATTTACATAATCAACAAGGCAAATTTCATTTATCTTTATATTTAGTTCTTAACAAGTAACATACACTTTAATTTTGTGCTCCTAATAACACTTGCACTTCATCATTTACTTAAATTACTTTTGGTTTCTTATTTATTTACTTAAACTAGCATGTCTATGCTCTCCCCTTTCAACCTTTAGGGAGTCTGGGTGACCAAAATCACATAGTTGGTTTTTTTTTTTTTCTACCTAAAGGATTATATTGAAATATTCTCTTCTCTTTCCCATTTGTGGGGTCTTGATAATTAGAAATAAAACATGTCTTTCCCTTTTTTTCAATTTTTTGACTATGTAGGGTAGACTTCATCACCTTCATATGAGTTTTAGGGGTATTCTAACTAAAAATCACATCTTATCATTATACCAACCCTATTATCTAATAGGTTATACAAATTGAAGTTATGTCAGTGGTATCTTAGTTAGAATATCCCTTAAATCTTAGCTCAATCAATATCACTTCACTAAGACCCTTATGTTTGAAGTGGTCGTAAAGGGACTAGAACCTTTAGTGAATGGCTTGTTGAGATTTAATGTCTAATTAATGAATTCATTCCCTTTAGGGACCATCTATAAATCCAAACTAAACTTAGAATAGAAACCAATTTTTTATGAAATTCTCATTGATGCAAGGGTGCAAATGTATCCATCCCCAAAGATTATCTTTTCATACAGACCTTTGAGTGAAGGATGGAATTAAAATGCCACCTTAATTTATTTAATTACTTAATTAACCATTAAATTTTTAATCCTCTCAAAGGTGAGTATATAAAAAGGATCAATGATTGTGTTGTAAACTTGTGTTAGTTTCTAAGGGATGTTCATGATTTCTTGATTTTTTTTCAAAACTAGTTTTTTATTTGTAACCACATTCAAAAAATACATAAATTTATAAAAATAAAGGTCTCAAAACACATCTTCTTATATTCACACACTAAGGTGTTATGCTACCCACTTTTTGAACTATCCTTCTTACATTTTTTGGCATTATATCTTCTAATTAGAATAAGATTTTATCTCATTTGGCATCATTATGATTTTAATTTCATTCTTGGTTTCAAACATACATTATCTTATTTCTAACCAATTCTAAAAATCTAAAATTATTCAATCTTATTCTAATTTCAAGTTATAAAAATTGGATCAAAGACCAACCAAGGTACAACCCTTCTCAAATTCAAGTACCATTTCAACATGCCTAGGCACACTCATAGTGGGGTCTCTTACGGCCCTAACTTTGAAGAATAAAACTTCTATGACCCTTAGGGATACCTTATAAATTCTAAAAATAGTGATAATGGTGAATACCACCCAAAAGTGTTTGAATATCTCCCTCCCATTTTAGGATCTATTCAAGGTCAATTTCAAAATCAATTCATGGAAGATAAAGATGAGGTGCTCTTAAGAGTGTTATAATCAGGATCCAATCTCCCACCTAACTTCTCATAGAGTAATTACATAGCCTTATTCAGGTAAAGGAGTCACCTTAAATGGTAACTGCTAACCAAAGTTAGCCTATTACCCAAAGTTTAAAACCAGCTATAGTGTCATTTAGCAAAGGAAAAGGTCAACATATTGACCCATACCAACATGGTAAGATTATTGATTTTATAATATATCAAATTATTTGATTATACATAGATCAACTTTTAGTTGATTTGATAACTTCTCTATTTGTCACTTCATTCAACAATGACACATTTGTAGACAAAAACTAGTTACTTGAATAACCACAACAACCCTTGGCCAATTCTATGTCTAATATAGATTCATTATAACCTTATAAAAAGGATATTCTAATGTATGTTTTGTAACAATTTTTACTTAACACATTATATACCTTTTTCAATCATCAAGAGGGCCTTTCCAATACACAACAAGTACTTGATAATATGCAATAGAAAGTTATAAACAATCTACCACTTAGAAGGTAATGAGTGGCACATAACACACATTGCCTACCTCTTCTAATTCAAAATAATAATGGTTTATTATAAACCAATATTATATTTCTTAAAATTAATAGCAAATCCCCTTTAATTCATAATATTAGATTCCTCAGAATCAGTAATAGCTTCTTTTAAATTAATAGCACCTTACCTATTCACATTCAAATCAAAACCAACAACAAGTTTATTATCAATATCAAAATTTAGGTTATGGGGTGCATATCCCTAATAAAACCATGTAAATGGGGTCCATCCCTACCTATGCCAACTCAAACCAAACACATCAGTCCACCAATACCCAATAAAATGCCTTTCTTTCATCACAAAATGCTCATAATGTCTAAGAGTAGAATACAATGAAAGAAATCATCTCAAGACTTCAATTAGGTAAAAAAACCAAAAAGTATAAATATGATGAGATATTTCCCTACCCTTTTGATCTTAGCATTCTCCAAGTGCCTTTCTTACCTCATTTTGAGCTATCAAAGTTTAAAAAATATAAATGGAAAGGTGATCCAAGAGAAAGTTTATAGGCATTCTTTGTTTCCTACCAAGAAGTAGATTACAATAATATTTATTTTCTTTACTTGTTTCTATGTAGTTTGGGTGGACAAGCCCTGGAATGGCTCCTCAAACTACCAAAGGGATTAGTAACCACTTTTAATGACCTATCAAATAAGTTTGTTAATCACTTCTCCTATAACATAAAACATGAGTTAATTGTGTTTGATTTATATAATACTAAGTAGCATGGTAGAGAAATATTTTCATCATTCTTACAGAGGTGGAGAGCCATAGAAAGTTGATTTACACACAATATACCAGATAAATAGTTAGCTAGTATTTTTACACAAAACCTAAATCATGAGGTTTCCTATAATATAATACTTCATTATGAAAACACATTTGAATAAATCATTGACAAAGGGGTGAAAATTTAAAATGAACTTATTAATAAGGGTTTAGTTAAGATATACTCTCAATCCCAACCACCAGCCAAAGCTCAGCTACCAATTTAAGTAATTCCAACTAAAAATCCTAAGGTCTTCAACAAGAAAAAACCAGGGTTAGAAATGGGGTCAAAGAAGCAAGATATGAAAAAAGTGTAGCAACCACTTGTCCAAAATCCACCTAATCTACTACTCACCCTACAAAGATATTCCCCAGTATGGGGACACTTCCAAAGATAGAGTATTTAGTAACCTAGGCAATCCCATTGAGGTTGAATTCCAAAAATTAGTTTCATCTAATATGATTATTTGGCTAGTTCCAAAACCTATTTTATAGGGCCAACCCAATCCAACATGGTATCGAGAGAATGAATATTGGGAATATCATCACATTTTTTACCACACAATCTATAGATGTGTGTAACTATGACACATTATCCAAGTCTTTTCAAAAATGGAGAAATTGAGTTATGGAAAAAGGCTCCCAATACTAATTAGGATATGGTCATCTATAAAAATACCTTCCCAAATAAAAAATCAACAAGAGAACAATTAGAATCAAGGCCATGGTCATCATCAAAATCAAGGTTATAATCAAAACCAAACCAATTATAATCAATATCATGATACCCAAGCCAGCCAAATTGGTTACCATAATGTTATGTATGATTATATCAATGTTGTAGGGAGTGTTACAAGTAACTACGTCACTACTATTAAGGTCATTCATTATACATAATCAAACACTCATCCAAGTATTATCCCTTCTATTTTCGGATCACTACAATTATTTATAAGTAATTCTACACCAAGTTAGAGTGACTTAATTATGCCTTGACCTTCATGAATTACTATTCCTAGACCTTTTCGTAATTTGAGTAACTCTTTTATAACTCAAAATTACATAATCGCATTTAGATATCCAAGATTTACCTTTGAGGCCCTTTACCTTCTCCCTATACCAATCCCATCCAAGATTCCATGCCTTCTTAAACCAAGCCATCTCACCTTATTATTGAGAAGCAATATGATATTGGTGAATAATTAATCAAAACCCCTTCACATATTTCCATAATGGATCTCTTGCATATATCAAAAGTTTAAAGGATGATATTGAATGACCTTCTCCAATAATCTAAGGTACCCATTGACATTGATCCTATCCATTTTCAAGTGCTTGTGGGACATTTATCCCTAGGTAAATAACTTACATTTGATTAGTATGATATGTCATCCCTTAGTCCCATACACAATAATACTTTGTATATCAAATCCATCATTTCCTACCATAAAGTCAAGTGGGTTCTCATAGATAATGGTTTAAGGTTGAATATAGCTTCATTAAATTTAATCCATCATTTAGTATATAAATTAGTAGATATGTAGCCATATACCATCAACATCATAGCCTATGATGATGTAGAAAGAAAATCTTTAGGTACCATTTGTTTTCCTATCATTATTGGGCATGTCACCCATGACACTCTTGTTCATGCCTATTGATATAAAGTTTCCATATAATCTACTTCTTAATCAACATTGGCTCCACAAAATGTAAGAAATTCCTTCCAGATTACTTTAATGCATTTTATTCCCTCATTCTAGATTAAAGGTTACTATTCTTGGTGATTTACAACCATAATAGTATTGTAAGAACTATAAGTTGAGTATGGTAACTATAAATATTTCCCTAGCACTGAATTTATATGTAATAAAGATAAGCAAATAATTCTTGAGTCTTCAAAATTCAATTACATTGACCCTAATGACCTTACATCTACCTCTTCTAATCCACATTTTGTATCAATTTCCTCCCACTTTACCATTAAAAAATCTTGCATTAACATGTATTAAATTTAGGATGTGTTCCACATGGGAAAACTACCCAAGCCCCCTATAGAATACCTAAACCTACCCTTGGTAGGCCCAACATGATATGGTAAAATAAAACCAATTCCCATCGCTTATATTTATAAAAGATATGTCACCAAACCATGATCGACCTATCAATTTTGAAATATCTTGGTTATATGGTGATGGTTTTGATGCATTTTTCCAAAGTGATAAATACCCCATTCCTAATCGAATCATGGATAATCGAGACTATAAATGAAAAGGTCTAAGGGCACAAACACAAGGCATTATTGAACATGTCCCCATGGCAACACATATAATAAATCAGGGTCTTGGATTCACATCATCATGGGTTGACCCCATAGATTTTGAGAGTGATACTACTTTATCAATTTATGAAAGAACTCTTGGTAGTGACACAGTATCCCATTATAGCACATATGATGAGCTAGTTAATGCTAATTTATTTGATATCAATGTAATTCTTACCATCACATCACACTCTCCCCTTTCCCTCAATTATCCCAACCTAATTTATTGGGACCAATAAGACTCTATCATACCATTAGATGAATTTAAAAATGGCCCAAAGTATTCTCAAGAAGATCACTAGTTTAGAACTCTTGGACTAGAAAATTTATTAAATCTTCCAAACTAGTAATAGAATGAGTTTTAAGTTGGTTATACCAATATAAAGCATCCCCTGTGAGAGTTTTATCTAATATCTTGGTACAAAAAAAGGTATTTAATTTAACCCAATATTTATAGATATTTCCAAAAAAAATTAAATGGAGAGTAGGATCAATTGACCCATTATAAGAAATGGTAGGAGTGATACCTACTATATCAATATTTGCAATTTAAGATATCAGAGGCTTATTTTGAATATGTTTGATTATTTGGTTGAGAAGAGGAGGTTGAGGCATAATATTACCATGAGAATATTGAAGAGGATGTGGGGGAACATTTTGATTATGCATACCCCATGGAATCTATTAAGGGTGGTTTTGAAGATGGATAAGGTGGTTTTGCATTTACATCATTTAATTTGCATCAGTAGCTTGGAAATTATTCATTTGATTAAGAGTTTGTAATAGGATTTGATGGGTTTGATTTTCATTATTAGCAGTGTTTTAAGAATTATAATTATAAGTAGTGGCTTGTGTAGCACTATGGGTGTTATTAGGATCTTGAGAAGAAATGTTAAAATGTGAGGCACTAGTGGTAAAATTTTCTTGTGTAGAAAAAGATGGACTAGTAAAGGGATGAGAAGAGGAAGCACTAAAAGCATGATTACCTTGGGTATAAAATGATGCACTAGTGGATGAATTGAGGATAGTGGGTCTTATAATATTCCCACTAGATGTATAACCTACCATGTTAGTGGAAATACTAGGCATGGAGGAACAGGAAGTCAAAGAAGAAGAATTCATGGTATGAGATGGGGTAAAAATAGAGGGATGAGGCTAAGAATCAAATAAGCTACTATCCCCAATTCCATGTGAGAATGTCGGAGAAAGTGAATGAGGCTCTTTATTTTAACTACTAATCATGAGATGGTAAATGGTAGAGGGATCCTTTCCTTGATATTAAGGAAATTTAGAGATGAAAAAGATTATTTTAGGTGTATACTCTAATTTAGGTTGATCCAAGTGAGAAGAAAGGATTATGAAGCAAAGAGGAATGAGGAGGGGTCCCATAATTTTTTGTGTGAGTGGATATATGAACATTACTTTTATCTAAGAGAGGATCCATAATATGCTTATCGGAGACCTTATGAGGGTTGGTAAGACTCATCATATCCATTGAATTCAACTCAGTGTTGTCTTCAAATAGGTATTTAATGATGAAGGAGAAGGATTAGGAAATGCAAAGGTGATATAAAGGTAAGGAAATACAAAGAGGTAGATAATAGTACAAATTTGATTAGGTTGACCTAGTACTAAAAATAGGGTCTAAAAATTGAGAAAATAGGGATATAGAGTCAACAGGGTTGACCTAGTTCTATAATCTGGGATAGAAAATAGGAAAAAAAAGAATACATAGTTCACAGGGTCTACCTAGTACTATGTCCTGGGGGTACAAAATAATACTATGTCGATAGGGTCAACTTAGTACTATAGGTAGGGGAAAAAGATAGTCTATAAGAGATTGTATCCAACAAAATGATAGTGTACTAAAATAGGAAAAAAAATGAAATTACTTTAGAAAGCAAGGAATGAAAGGAAACAATTAATTGGGTCAATGAGGGTGATCCAATTGAGGCACATAGCACATGTTATAAATATTGTCATTGATGTCAAAGGTCTAGCATTATTGGTGATAAAGGCCCCATATCATTTAATGGTGTTTTTAATGTTAATATCTTGGCTAATGTGTGTTAATATTTATTTAATATTAATGAATATATTTTTATTTGCATAAATTCAAAAGAGGACCCATGGAGAAGTCAAAGATTCATGGGGTAAAGACAAATGAGTAATGGGATGCATTTTCCCATGAAGAGTCATCTTAAGGAATTCCAAGAGTCACCAAGTGAAGACAAAAGAGGGTATGGTTCTTTTTTTCATGAAGAGTCATCTTAAAGAATTTTAAAGGTCATGAAGATAAAGACAAAAGAGGAAAGGATGCATTTGCTTATGAAGGGTCACCATGTGACTTTTCAAATGCAAGGATACAAATGGTCATGCAAGTTTGACACCATTTTCCATGATGATTGAAGGGTCACAAAGGGTGAATTCCAAAGGTCATTTGAAAAGCTATAAATAAAGGCTTGAGAAGCCATTTGTAATATGCAAGAAGAGAGCATGATTTGTAATTGTCATATCTAGCTTATAATATTAAAGGAGAGAAAATAAATAGATATTGTAATGTGCTATCATTTATTAAGAAAGCAACATTGAGAGATAGTTATGTGGTATACACAAAAGGGGTTGGTGCTCTTGTGGGTTGGTGTTCATGAATAGTTGTTGTGTTGGTGTTCAGAAAAGGGTTTGGTGTTATTGTAAGTTGGTGCTTATGAATATTATAGTCTGAGTTGGTACTCATTCATATACTTGAGATTGTTCTCTATGGTTTTTCCCACATTGGGTTTCCATGTTAAATCTATTGTCTCTCTCTATCTTGTGTGGTGTTTATTGTTTTAGTTTGATTGCATATCTTGAATGTATGGTTAAGTGGAATTTTATTAAGTGAAAGTTTATAAAATACATGATATCCTAATTCATCCCCCCTCTCAGTATATCATGTGCTTAACATTTGGTATCAGAGCAGGTTCTTTTGAAAAGAGTTAATAGCTTGAAAGTAGATTGGGGAAAGCATGATGGTTGGATCATATGGAGATTTTTATACAACTAAGGCACCTTTATTTGATTGGTCAAATTATGCCTTTTGGATCATAAGGATGAGGACTTACTTGATGGCCCTTGGATTCGACATTTGGTAAGTAGAATTTGAGTAATATGAAGAGCCACAAGCACTTGTAACTACTCTGACAGAAAAGAAGGAAATTTAAAATATGCTAAAGCTTTAAATACTATTTTATGTGGTTTATTGAATCAAAATTTGTTAAAGTTATGTAATTTAAATCTGATCATGAAACTTGGGTAAAGCTTGAGAATATTTATAAAGGTTATGAAAAGGTTCAGCAGGCTAAGCTTTAGACTTTTAGAAGATAGTTTGAGAGTTTGAAGATGGAAGAGGAAGAAAATATAGCAATTTATCTTTTGTGCATTGATCAAATAGTAAATCAAATTCAAGGTCTTGGGGAAAATTTAGAAGAGTCAATGGTGGTACAAAAGGTTTTCATATCTCTACCAATGAGATATGATTCAAAGGTTTCACCAATCGAGGAGATGAAGGATCTTGCCAAGCTAAAGATAGATGAACTACATGGTATTATTATGGCATATGAGATGCAGAAAAAATAAGAGAAACACTCAAAAAGGGAAGTTACTTTCAAGACATCAAAGAAATACAAGGCTAATATTCAAGAATCAAGTGGAAGCTCTAGTGATGATGAAGATGACAATAGAGCTCTTTTCATTTGTAAACCAACAAGGGGGACAGGTAAATATTAAGGAAAATTATCATTTAAATGTTTTAAATGTGGTAACATTGGAATTTTGTAGATAGATGCCCAAATAATAATAATGATGACAATGAAGAAGGAAACTCTATACAAGAAAAAATTCGAAGGAAAATACAAGAAGAGATTCATGAAGAAGAGTTTATATTCTAAAAATTTTAGCTCAATCAAAGATAGTGGAGCCAGTGACTCAGATGAAGAAGAGAATCTATTCATGACCATACATGAAGATGCCTCTGTAAGAAAAAGTATAGATGATCAAGAAGAATAACATGATCAAAGTGAGGATGAATCCAAGGTAAATTTGGAAGAACTCATTTGTGCCTTAGAAGAATTAGAAGCTATTGAGAAGAAGAATCAAAGATTGAAGCACCAGATCAAGAAAAATGAAAAGGAGTCAAAGGAAATAATTAATGATCTATAAGCACACTTTAAATAAGCTAAAAATAATGAAAAATATCTAATATCACAATTTTAAAAAGTAAGTAAAGAATGTGAAAGGTATGTTATTGAAATTGCCTCTTTAAAAGAAGATATTGAGAAAGCAGTTAATGATAAAGCAGTCGGTGATTCAAAATTTGAGGATAACACTAACATGTTGAATAATATATTGGAAAGCCAAAATACAACATTAGATAATATAGGTATCAAATTTGAAAATAAAAAGACTTATGTTTAAGCTCTTACAAAAGAGGAAACAAAAAGGGAAGAAGTGAAGAATATAGAGGATATCTCAAACAAAGAAGGCTGGAAAGTAAAAAGCTACAAAATACAATCCGGACAAAGATACTCAAATAGGTTCTATTTTCATGGTTATTATTTTTATTGTAATGGATATGGTCACAAGAAAATAAACTTTCAAAAAAGATTTAATAATTTTAGAAACAAAGAGAAGGAAACTCATGGAGAGTCTAATATAAGCTACAACTCTTTTGCTCCTCTATCAGGCTTTGATGAAGAGGCTATAATACATTACAAGTGAAATAATTTTGGAAACATATAATGGAATTGTATAAGTGTGTTCAATTCAATCAATAAGGACCAAATTTTCAAGCTTCCATTCATCAAGAAGAAGGTTCAGACATTTTCATGGCAGAAGAAACAACCTAAAGATTCTATGTTAGTTTAGACAGCTTTGCATGCAAGAAATAAAATAGAGACATGGTTCATTGATAGTAGATGTTCAAGGAACATGATAGAAGACAAGATCAAGTTCATAACTCTAAATAATATCAATGGTGGCATAGTGAAATTTAGAGATAAAACCACTGCCAAGATAGCCAAAAAAAGTACTTTGAGTTTGGATAATGGTAGAATCAAGACTAAGAATGTATTATATGTAGAAGGTCTTAAGCATAATATATTAAGTGTAAGTCAAATATGTGATCAAGGATACACATTAACATTTTATATAGAAGGTTATGAGATTATAATAACATATTCAAATGATTTGATTGCAAATGCTTAGAGGATAGGCAATAATCTATATGTGTTATCAGATATCTTCATAAAGGCATAATCAAAGGACACATTTAAGGATCTATGAGAGGAGTTGGGAGTAATTTATTTTACTTCCTACCATTGATGATCAACATCATTTGAGGGGGAGCTAAGTGTTAGCTCCAAGATAGGCCCTTTGACATTGATGTCAAAGGGGGAGAAGTGTAGTAATAGGTACAGGAACAAGTACAGGGAATAGGTATAGGATGATATAGTAAGGAGGAGTTATTGTATGTTTTTCATTTTAGCTATATATATAATTTGGAATGTGCAATATAATTTTTAGGATGTGGTAGTTTTAGTTTGAGGTTTTCATCAATGACAAAGGGGGAGATTGTTAGAAATATTGCCATTGATGTCAAAGGTCTAGCATTATTGGTGATAAAGGCCCCATAGCATTTAATGGTGTTTTTAATGTTCATATCTTGGCTAATGTGTGTTAATATTTATTTAATATTAATGAATATATTTTTGGTTGCATAAACTCAAAATAGGACACATGGAGAAGTCAAAGAGTCATGGGGTAAAGATAAAAGAGGAATGGGACGTATTTTCCCATGAAGAGTCATCTTAAGGAATTATAAGAGTTACAAAGTGAAGATAAAAGAGGGTATGACACATTTTTCCATGAATAGTCATCTTAAAGAATTTAAAAGGTCATGGAGATAAAGACAAAGGAGGAAAGGATCTATTTTTTTATGAAGGGTCACCTTGTGACTTTTCAAATGCAAGGATATGAAGGTTCATGCAAGTTTGTCACCATTTTCCATGAGGATTGAAGGGTCACAAAGGGTGAATTCCAAAGGTCATTTGAAAATATATAAATAAAGGCTTGAGAATCCATTTGTAATATGCAAGAAGAGAGCATGATTTGTAATTGTCATATCTAGCTTATAAGAGTAAAGGAGAGAAAAGAAAGATATATTGTAATGTGCTATCACTTGTTGAGAAAACAACATTGAGAGATAGTTGTGTGGTATTCACAAAAGGGGTTGGTGCTCCCATGGGTTGGTTCTCACAAATAGTTGTGTTGGTGCTCAACAAATGGGTTGGTGCTCTTACAAGTTGGTGCTTATGAATATTATAGTTTGAGTTGGTGCTCATTCATATACTTGAAATTGTTCTCTATGGTTTTTCCCACATTGGGTTTTCATGTTAAATATAGTGTCTCTCTCTATCTTGTGTGGCGTTTATTGTTTTAATTTTATTTCATATCTTGAATGTATGGTTAAGTGGAATTTGATTAAGTGAAATTTTATAAGATATATGATATATTGATTCACCCCCCTCTCAGTATATCCCATGCTTAATAGCACAAAACCTTACACTAACACTAGCCAATGAAATTTATTGCAATACAACATACATTTGAGCAAAGAGTAAGCAGTCAAATTGAAAAATAAATGCTTAGTGGTAATCCTAAATATTGTTAGATTATTAGAGATTTTAAGTGTGATAGGTAAGTTGGTTGTAAGGAACTAGAAAGTAATCTATGGATGGTTTTAGGATATTTAGGCTAAAAAGGATCTATGTTGGCAATGATACTGGCTTAGTATTAGGGCCTACCCTCTCACTTCAAACAATGTAGCAATAAATGTGTCAAGTGATTTTCCAATATATACCATTAACCAAATGTTTATACTTGGCTAGAAAATCAAGTCAGCTTGCCCTTTGGTGATGAAATCCAAGTAGGCAGATGTTGGGTAGACAATGTTTAAATGTGTTTTAAGATTATGTGATTTGGTAGTGTGTGCATAACAGAGAAAAATAGTGCAACTAAATAGTATATTTAAAAACAACCTAATTAAAATATGTGATATATTCTAAGCAAAAAAGTAACTAAAATTGAAAGTGTGAAGTAATTACTAGCATATAAGTGTTAATTACAAATTTGAAACATAGTATAGTGTTGATTAAGATGATAGTGTATGCAGAGATTACAAAATAGATTCGTCAGTGTCACTATTGTATTGTTGAATCAAGGGTCTATTAAGAACTACATAGATAGTGTCATCATATCTTTCAAATAGAAAATAGAATACAGAACTAGGTTGACTAGGTCAACCTAGTTTCCTATATGAGGATAGTTTTAAAGATTGTAAACTATGAAAAACAAAATTTTAATGAATAACAGAAATGATAGAGAAAGAGAGAAAGGAACCTTGGTGGGTTGAAAGATGTATATAAAAGTGAGATTATTGTTAAAGTGCCTTGATTTTTACTTAAAAATTGTGCCAACTATGTCGACTGGGTCAACCTAGTTCTATAGCTCCTTATTTGCTAAAACTTATAAAGAATATTGTGTCAAAAATGTTGACCTTATATATTTATTGGAAGCCTAGAAGTGTCATGTGTCGATTGGGTTGACCTAGTAGCTTGTTTGGAAGTGAAAACCTATACTATGTCAACTTATTTGACCCAGTAGCTTGTATCTAATGAAGACATTCATAAATAGAATAGAGTCATTTTAATGTGACTGTGTGTTAAACCTACGCGTAAAATTTAGAAACTATACTAGCATTGTCGACCTAGTACCAAAAATATAGAAAAATAATAAATAAAATGATAAAATAAATAAAAACATGAAATAAAACATGCAAGGGTTAGATTCATGTCAAGTTCACTAGAATGTATGCAATTATAAATGCATCATGTCTATAAATCAATCCTAACAAAGAGAAGATAGATCATACTTACACTTTCAATTGGGGATAAATTAGATAATCAAGAACATGATCAATATGGGGATCTATTAGACCCAATTAAGGGATCTCTTACCATAATAAACCATGCATAGGGAGGGTTCCAAAGCCTCCATTCAATCACAATCATGCAATAACCCTAACTAAGCCCTATGTTTTCATATTTCACTAAATTAATAACAAATAAAGTAAAGTCTAATCTATTGCTCACCAAATCTTGTTGTACAAAGTGGTGGTAATAAATAATAAAAGTAAACATGCATAAAAGACATAATCATGTCAATATATATATAATCCTAATGCATGGAAGAGAAGTTCAAATTCATATCTATCTACTTTTACAAAGGAAAAAAAAGTTAGGAATTCTTACCTTTGAAGATGAACCCGATGAGCCTCAATCTCTCCCTTAGCCAAGGTGTTTTGCAAGAGGTTGTTGTGATTTGTAAGGATGACAAAGATGAATCAAATTTAAGCTACACAGCCTATAGATGTATCCAAAATACTTTTCCATAAGACAAGATATGTATTTACAAATAAAGTATGAAACCCTAAGCTTAAATTTCAAGTAGAATGGTGGATAAGTAGATGTGTAATAGTTCTTACTTCTTCTCCTCTTTAAATAATGGAAAAATGATCTTGTATATATAGTCAAATTTAACCCTAAGCCCTTCCAAAAAAATTGATAGATAGGGTCAAACCATTTGACCTAGTATTGTTATGGACAAGAATTCACTAGGTCATGGGCTAGGTTGGCTAAGAGCTAACTTAGACCCTAAACTAATTTTACCCAAAATAGTATAGGGTCAACCCAGTCGACCTAGTACTATAAATAATCAAAAGGGACTTAAGGCTAGGAAAAGGGGAATAAAAGGTGGGAAATTAATGAGTATAAAATAGAGAAGAACAAGTTTAGGGATATGCTTTTTAGGAGAAAGTGTGTAGATAACAAGTGGTAAAATTGACAATAATTCTATGAAGCATTAATGGTATGACCACCCTTTTTTTGATGCACCCCTTAAGGCATGCATTTAGAGAGATTGAGACTTGATAAGTTACTTCAATATAAATATCATAAATAATAAATAAAATTTTGAAAATATTATGTGTATACATATGCCCCAAATGAAGCTCATCATGTGTCACGTGAGTGCAACATGGGATGGTGCTTCAGGAATAGAACATGATAACACATAATGTTGATGCTAATTAAAATGTAGTAAGGAGAAAATAAGATAAATGAAAGGATAAAATTTAAAAACACATACCTTTACTTACCTTAGTGTTGTAGATAAAGAAGGAAATGTTAAGCACAAAATATACTAAGAGGGGGGGTGAATCAGTATATCATATATCTTATTAAAACTTTCCCTTTATCAAATTCCACTTAATCAAACATTCAAGATATGCAATAAAACTCAAACAATAAACATCACACAAGATAGAGAGAGACACTAGATATAATGTGGAAACCCAATGTGGGAAAAACCACGGAGAAAAATCTCAAGTATATTCATGAGAAATAACCCACAGAAGCACCATATCCCTTTGCTGAGTACCAACCCAGCTACAATTCATGAGCACCAACCCATAGGAGCTTTAAACCCCTTTACCGAGCACCAACCCAACAACTATTCATGAGCACCAACCCACAGGAGCACCAACCCCTTTGCCGAGCACCAACCCAGAAACAATTCGTGAGCACCAACCCCTTTGTGTATAGCACACACCTATCTCTCAATGTTGCTATCTCAACAAATGATAGTTCAATACAACATCTCTTTCCCTCTCTCTCACTTTTGCTCTTCTAAGCTAGATATAACAAATACTATTCATCTCTCACAATTGCTCTTCTAAGCTAGATATTACAATATCAAATCAACCTCACTCAAACATATTAAAAATGGCTTCTCAAGCCTTTATTTATAGCTTTTCAAATGACCTTTGGCCTTTCCCCTTTGTGACCCTTCAATCCTCATGGAAAATGGTGCCAATCTTGGATGACCCTTCATATTCAAGCCTTTGAAAAGTCATGTGGTGACCCTTCATGACCAAAAATGTCCTTCCCACTTTTGTCCTTATCGTTGGTGACTTTTCATATTCCTCAAAGTGTCCCTTCATGAGAAATTGTGCCCTTACTCTTTTGTCTTCACTTGGTGACTCTTGGTATTCCCCAAGATGACTCTTTAAGGGAAAATGCATCCCATCCTTCTTTTGTCTTTACCCCGTGGCTCTTCGACTTCTCCATGGGCCCTTCTTTTGTCTCATATGCAACCAAAAATATATTCATTAATATTAAATAAATATTAACTCATATTAGCCAAGATATATTTATTACAAACAACATTAAATGCAATGGGGCCTTTATCACCAATAATACTAGACCTTTGACATCAATGACAATATTTCCAATAGGAGACTAAAAGAGAAGTGAAGGTATCCAATGTGAAGAACATTAAGTGAACTTGTAGAGATTAGTGCAAAAAATAGAAAAAAAAATCAAAATATCTAGAATATAGGAATATATTATCAGAAAATATTATCTATGACATCATGATTCTATAACTTTTTATAGTTCAAAAAAAGGGCTAGTAAAAACAAAGATATGATCAAAACAAGGAATCTGATGGCAAATATTTGAAAGGTAAAGAATTGTGAAAAGCAAGTTTAAATAGGGTGAAAAGAAAGTCATTTGCTTATTATTTGACTTGTTTTGAGATAAAAATAGATCTTGGAGAGACCAAACTAAATACAATAGAGATAACATGGTGAGGAGATGACAGCCAAGATGAGAGGGATGCCTAATGGCTATAGCAGGTATAGTATAGCTAGGCAACTGAGAAATTCAAACTTGTTTTTATAGTATTTGAATTGAAAGTAAGTGTTTTATATAAATTTGTAATTTAGAGTAATTATAGAAACTGAAATGAACCCAAAAAACTTGTTAAGGATACTAGAATCTAAAAGGGGAAATGGTTTGGAAGGAATTGGAGTAATAAATTTTGAGAGAATTTATTACAAGAAAGGAAGGTGGTTGGCAGTCTAAAATAACTAGATAAACCCAATTAACCTAGTAGGCTGAAAATTTTAACTCCTCACTCTGATTTAGTAGGTTTAGGATGACTTAGTTGATTTTAGAAGCTATCAACTTAGTACCTAGCTATCAATTTAGTAGGTTAATCCACTTTGTCAACTTAGTACTAAGGGGGAAAATGAAAGGGTCGACTTAGTTTGTTAAGTCAACATGATCAAAATGAGGATAATTTGGTCAACTGAGTATTTGACTAAGTGACTAGAATAGTATGAAAATGCATGAAATAGGCTGTTATAGTCTTTAAAAGATCTAGAATGCCTGATTGAGTACTAAAATGGCCAATTACACTAAAATAGATCAAATTGATCAAAAATAAATAGATTAAGGAAAATTAGGTTTTTATTTGTTAAAATTTCAAAAGAATGTATTTGATTATAAGTGACATAGAGGTTTAATATATATTTAATTATTTTATGGTTGCAGGGGCATTTGAGATTCTAGTATTTGGTGGATGCAACATGGCTCCCAGACCTTTTAGAGTGATTGATACTTGAGGATCGATCTAGGTTAGTTATTCTAGGTATAAGAGGCATTATGAATATTTGTCAAGTACTATTAAGTGTTGAACTTATAGTCATGTTTCTAGGATCCTGGTAATGATTGACTAACACTTTCATATGGGTGGTGGATGGGGATACCATTGATGTGGGTATCACTCTAGAGGATGTCCATGTTATTCTTAAACTTTTGATAGGAGGGATGTCAGTGCTTCTAAGGATGTCAGTGCTTCTAAGAATATCAGATGGATAGGAGGAGAGGCAAGATTTAATCTTATATGTGATGGGCTCAGATAGGATATATCTTGGGTTAAGAGTTAGCCTTTTTGACATGTATAAATCTATGATTATAGATATCTAAAAGGTAGTGATAGGACTTGTGGCAGCACAAGTGTTGTGTCATAAGTCAAATGGTAAGATACCATTATATGTAATAGCCTTATGCCAATCCATTTTAGAGCAAAGATCATTATATGATCTAATTTTTATCATCTAGATCTAGTTCATGTATGATATGTAAGGGATGTTATCCAAAGGGTAGAATACCATGGGGCTGGTGATTTTATTGAGTTCTAAGATATATGAGAGGTTCCTAATTTATCAACTAGTTGGGTTACCCCATGTGGTCAATGATCAATTGCATCAAGTGAAGATATGGCAATAGGATCAGGTAGTGTAAGTCATGCCCCATATGCTAGTTTTGCAAAGCTTCAATTGAGTAGATGTCATATGGAAACCATATGGGCACCTTACAATAGTATGGCCAAGTTAGAGGACAATAGCACCTATATTGGCATGATCATATATTATAGTCCATTACGCTTGGTGGATAGAGCCATATCTAGTGGCACACATACCTAGATAATTAAGACTCCCTCACCTAGTAGCTCTAATAGTGGTTCCCACATTTTGGGTGAGGCATGTGAGAGAGCTAAAGAGGAGAGGAGGAACAGGACCACCAGTTCCTAGATCAGAGATTAAACCATAGTGTGAGAGACCATGGACAGGTTGATCACGATGGATGATAGCTAGAGAGGAGATGGATGTGAAATTAAGAGTGTCAAAGGTACCATATCTAGTATCATAATAAGAGGAATAATGACTACCTTGGTTGCATCATCGACCAAGATACCAGAGATAAGAGAGAACACATAGGGTGGTTATCCAAGATGACCCATCAAGTGGCCTAGGATAGAGTTGAATGATAGAGGTACCACTCAGGCATATGTTGAGATGGGCATGGGTGGTGACCCCTATATTTTCATTAGTTAGGTGGCATCCCATGGATAGGTTACTCATAGGATGAGCTAATGGAGAAATCATGCTCAGCGGTAGATGGGAAGATGATAGTAGGTGATATGCAAATAGGTAATAATAATTGGTTGAAATTTTTTTAAGTTTTTTTAGATAGATTAGAGATAGATAGATTTTGAGATATATCTATGATCTAATATCTATTTCATTTAAATTTTGTAAATCCTATAGAGGAGGAGACTAGATGGGGATCCCAAGTGAGGGGAGAACTCCATGAGATTTTGGATGAGGCACTAATGCGATACAACCCTAATACACTTGATTATATTATGATAGTGTCTACCCTAGGGAGATAGTTTAGACTAGTAGGAGAGGCTACAAGGTGATTATAGGCATGCAAGGATGAGTAATAGCCACTAGAAGTTGTGGGAGTGGGAGAGGCATAAGAATCATAGGTCTTGGATAAGGAGAGATACGTGCACATAGATACCATGACTCAACTAGTGCAGGTATAAGTCCAAGTGGCCAACCTATAGGGATAGGTGACAATTTTGAGATATTGAATAGCCTCTTTATAGAATACTATTTAGAGGGGACTATCTAAGGCATTTATGAGAAGTGTGGCTAGGCCATGAGATAGATAGGATAGAGACCAATTGTAGAGCTGAAATGATATATTTTTGTACTTTGTATCAAAAACACATGATATATATAGATATTTCATTTTTGATAATTAGATGTTTGATATTATGTGTTTTTATAATGGTTGTGGTTGTGGATGCTTGGATGTATTTCTTTCTAGCACATGTATTTTGCTTATGTTCTACAATCTATAATAAATATGTGGTGTGGTTTCTTTTCTATCATTATGCAAGACACATGCATGGCTAAAAAGAAATAAGCAAAAAAGATGTTGGCTAAGTATTATTAATCAAAAAGAAATGTACTACACAATATTTCATGTTAGGAATTGTGTAATAACAATAAAATGACTAAGTATAAGAAACCAAAGATAATGGAAAACAAGAGGGCAAAATTTTTGTTTTTAAACCAAGAAAAAGATTTGTACCAAATTAAAACAAGTAAATCACACTAAATCACATTGAGAAGTATGAAAATATTTTAATAAAATTGATAACTCGTAAAAGAACAAAAGGTAAAAAAACAAATCAATTAAGTCAATCAATCATACTAAATCATATTGGGATGTATAAAAGAGAAACAAAATTGGCAAATTTTTTTCTTAAATTAATCACACTAATTCAAGTTAGGAAGTATGGAAAACTTAAGAAAATGGTTGGATTCATACATGCAATCAGAAAATAAGAAGATAAAAAGTGAAAAATATTAATGAAATAAGCAAAAACATACTAAATCAAGATGGAAAGCATGTCAATGATGTGTAACTTCATAATCAATCAAATCTTATCTCATATTTGACACATGTAATTTTTGTTGACTTGGATTATTGGAAAATTTTGTGAGGAAGGCTAGGTCTTATCTATGGTCTTACACTAAAACTCACAAAAGGAACACCAATGAGTTGGAAAAAACATAAAAATTTGGTAAGAATGGATGTTGATAATAGAAATGTGAAAGTTTGGTAATTTTTTAGGAAGTTTAGGTCCTATCCATGGTCTTACAATGCAACTCATAAATGGAATCCCTAGGGGAGTGATCAGTGAATAAAATAATATTTCTCAAGGGGAAATAATAAGATTTTAGGGATTTAGAAATGGAATGTAAAAATCATATCTTAGGAATATTATGAGAAGACCTTAGGAGATATGATGCATATGAAGAACATGAGAAGACACTAAGTGACTAGTGACCATCAATGTACAAAGGAAACATGTTCACTATAGACACAAAGTTGTGTAGGAAAATAAGTTTGCTACTAAGATCAAATAATGAATGTATATTGGTACAAAAAAATTAAAGGGGACCTACCTTCCCATGACATGTTTCCCATTTCTCAAGACCCCTTCTAGAGTTGTCAGTCTACTGCAAAGATTGGGTATTTGCATGAGAAATTAGGTAGCACTAAAATAATTTTTTATTCTCTTTTTCTAATCAAATATCCTACCACACCCCAATGGACCTCAGCTCTATTGTGAGGCCAACTATGGAGTATGAGATTTGACTAGAAGGAGATGTGCTTGAAATCATGTCTTTTAATGTGATTTGACTTTTGAGAATTTTGAATGTGTTACCTTTTGGATCATTGCCTTTTATTAAATGATTTAGATTTTGAATATATTTTTGGATTTTTAATATTTCTCCTTCATATTGACTTGTAATGACCAATCATGAGACATAGAGTGATACACATTAATGAGCTTTAGGCTTTGGCTAAAAGAAACTAAGTAACCAAAAACATAACTAACTAGGACACTTAGGCTTGATAATGAACCAGCATTTATCTCAAGTCTCAACCATTTATATGCTTATTTTGAGAAAGGGAATAAGGGGAAGAAAGGAGATCTAAATTAGACTAATAAAAGGTGAATATAATGAGATGAATTATTTGCTAACTAATCACTTGGTATAGAAAAAATGACTAAAGGGGAGCAAAGTTTTTATACCCAAGTCACAATAATAATTATCCATGTTTATAGAGATAATAAATAAAAAATCATGAAAAAGGGAACAAGGGGTTTTTTTTTAAGAAAGAAACTCAATAATAAAAAGAAGGCAATGATAAAGAAGAAACCCATAAGCAAATATAAATGACATTATAAGTAATATAAAGTATGAAAGTAAAGTTACCATGTAAGAGAGATAATAATTTGACATAATGTCAAATGATATAATAGAATAAAGATAAAATTTGAGCACACATCCAATCCAAATGAAAATGTAAGAACACCATACATGTGCTCATAAGGGTTGATAGATTTACCCACACACATTATCCAAAATATCTGATAAGTCTTTATGTAGTTGAATGTGAAATGCAACTAATGTCTCATCAATATTCAATGAAAAATGGGCAAATACTTCACATATAATCTCCTCAATAGAAAAGGTAGGAATGCTTGATGGATCATACTGAGTAAGGCTATCAGTTAAGGGATGCTCAAGATAATGCATGGGATTGGTTTCTATAGGAGATGAAGGGATCATCAGTGGGGAAGGATCCAGAGGTGGGGGACTCACAAGTGGAGAAGGATCCACAAGTGAGGGAAGGTCCATGGGTGAAGGATTCATAGGTGGAAAAATAGGATGTGAAGGAGGGACCATAAGAGGAAATGGAACCATAAGAGGTGGAACCATGTGGGAAGAAGGGGGAGGGTTCTTGCAAGAATGACCTATGTGAATAATGATAGAAGGTGAAAGAATGGTTAAAATATGATATTTAAGATGTTATTGGATGATGTGGAAATGATCAATATGATGGGTGCCACATTGGTGCCAAAAATAATATACCTCTTCATACTTAAGAATATACTTAGGTAGTACCTTCAAGGGAGGTATGGCTTTATGTGAGGACTAGGGAGTAGTAGGATGTAAAGTATCAATATATTGTTGTAGATTATGACAATGGGTGGAAGAATTATTATCAGTTCCATGGAAGTAATAGATATGCCTATGAGTAGTATTAGAAGGTGTACTCATAAGAAGAGGTGTAACAGAATTGAAAAAAGCTTGGTATGCCTAGTCAGTGCATTTAGTGGATGAAGGAGCTAGTTGTGGTAAAGGAAGTAAACCATCACCAAGAGAAGGTGTTATCACTAGAGAGACTAGACTAGGCTTGACAGAAGGAGATATAAGATTGGGATCAGGAATAAACTCAATTGGAATGTGATCCAAAGTGGGATCTACTAAGGGAAGGGTGAGATCCATAGAAGGTTGAGGGAGAGTCACATGCATCTCATGGATAATTAGGTTATGGGGGTCAAGATACCTAGTGATAAAGCTCAGTCATAGCATAATCCTAGGAGATTATTAAAAAACTATAAGTGTTCACACCATCTCTACCCTATGATAAAGAGTGAAAATACTAAAATTAGGATTTATAAATGATGGAACATGGGAATATCTATGAAAACACTGAATCAAAGAGGTACAATAATAGATAATCTCAATGTCATGGGCCTAAATAAGACCTCCTAAGAATGGATCATCTAACGTATAACCATCATCATAATTAATTGTATGAAGATCAATGACATAGGTAGGGATGACCTTGTCATCTAATGAGGTATGATGAATGGAATTTTGAGTCTTGGTTAAGAT
Source organism: Torreya grandis (assembly GCA_037957365.1). NCBI lineage: Eukaryota > Viridiplantae > Streptophyta > Pinopsida > Cupressales > Taxaceae > Torreya > Torreya grandis. The sequence goes on along the minus strand of JARHVA010002108.1, from coordinate 1,593,274 downwards.
AATGGGGATATCATCACAAGGTGACTAGTGAGAATGAGGTTGCAAATAAGTGGTAAGCTGAGAGATGAGATGAGGTGAGAGATTGAAAGTTTTAATCTTGATATTGATCTCATTAGGCTCATCATCATCTAAATCTAAGAGGTTAGGGGTAATATTCCTAATAAGTTTAGGATGACAATCATAACCTTGAGTAGAATTGATGGGAAAGTTGAAACATTGAGACTCATAAAATGGAACACTTGGTAAGATTTCAAGGTTAGGAATCTTGAATATACTACGATCTTGGAATTATTAAAAATTTTGAGGGTTAGTATCATCGTAAATATTTTAGATGGCTCCATTATGAGGGAATTTGATGCATTGTCAAGTGTGAGAATCAACTACTCTCATATGATGAGTCTATGACCTACCAATTAAAATGTTGTAAGATAGAGGAAAGTTAAATATCATCACCTTCACATGAATGATGATAGGTGGGATAGTAATGGGAAACTAGACATAACCTAAAGGAGGCTTTTAGCTTTGATCATAGCCTTGACATGTGTTATGTGTGGACTTAAGATTGCATTCAGAATATCCAAGGATTTTCATAAAATTGAAAGAGGCAACACAAGTACTAAAACCCTTATCAATTAAGGCATGTTTTACTTGTATATCACCAATTTGGACACTAATGAAAATAGGAGGATCATCCTCATGAAGAAAAATCTCATCAAGAATCATGGAAGTGATGGTAAATTTGAGGGAAAGAGAAGTGTCTATTATTTCATCAACATGGATAGACATCTCTTCACATTACTGTAATATGTTACCTTCAAATCTAGATAAGGTTTCTTTGCATCCTACTAGGGGAGGATGAGGGATGTTCATTTTGAACAAAAGTTGCATAAGATGGTTTTGATGATGTAGGATGTCCTCATAAGCTCAAGAAATGGGATTTGGGATGGGAGATTAGTGAGTTCCATGATAGGATCGCACTCATGATAACCCATAAGAAGATTGTTATAAAAAGGTGCATATTGTTGAAGGATGTCCTCAGAAGGAGGAACAAAAGTACATTATAATTTATGTTGATAAGAAGAAGGATTTTTAGAACAAGGTTGTAAATTATGTTGAGAAGATGAAGTAGTTGATGCAGGTGTGGGTTGAGAATTATTGAAAGTGTTGATATAAGCTTGATTGTCATTAGTGATAGGTAAACAAGATGGAGGGATGGTAGAAATAATATGAGAAGCATTATCCAAGGAGGAGTGGGAATTGGTTCATCAAAATTTATAAGTTCATCTTGCACACACTCGTTTAATTAAATTAGAGAATAATCTAGGATAACACAAAATGTGTGAGATAATGGAGGATTGTAGATAGGTTGAGGATCAATGAAAGTAACCACCCTTTGCATATTAGTCATATTAACCACATTCTCTTCAGGAGTTGGATCAATAAGACTATAAACATTATTGGTATAATGGGTGGGCTTGTCTTGGGTATCTTGGTGATTTAGAAGAGGATATTTATAGATGACCAAATAAGAATTAGTTTGATTCAAATCTTGAGATTAAGTATTTGTTTCATGAGCTTTGAAATCAATGTTATGGGCTTATTGGCATTTTTGAATGATAGAACCATGGTAAAAATTAGGACCAAGAAGAAAATTTATATCCAAATTAAAAAATTTCCTATAGGTATCATGAGAATGACCCCAACTATCATGAAACCAACAAAACTTATTGGGATCATACCAATATTTCATAGGATGAGTGGTATCAAGTTCTTATGGGACAGGCCTAGGTAGACGTTTAAGTAATTTAGCTGAGGATAAAGGTTTGTGAACATTGATGTTATTAGGTGAAAATAAATGAGGATTGGTGAATTATTGAGAAGGGGGATCTAGTTCCAAATATTGTTTAGGAATAACATCTTGAATAATGTGAATGGTATCATAGGAGTCTGTGACACCATCATTAGTAGCATGATGATTCTTTTTCTTGAGTAAGATATGAGTACTTGTAGATGTTTGAGATGGTTTAAATTGACTCATAAGTAAATATTGAAGTTTATATTGGTTAATAGCCTCCTCTAAATTATGTGGAGAGAGATTCCAAACCTGATATTGTAACTTGGGAAAAAGAGCATTGGTAAAGAGATGGAAAATATTATCATCGACCATGTTATGTTCACATTTTTTGGACAATGTTTTCATATTTTAAAAAAATATTGGGCAGTTTCATTTTTGAGATGCTTACAATTTATAAAATGGGCCAAAGTATTCTCAGAAAGATCACTAGTTTGGAACTATTAGACTAGAGCATTTACTAAATCTTCCAAACTAGTAATAGAATGAGTTTTAAGTTGGTTGTACCAATCTAAATAATCCCCCATGAGAGTTTTGAATAATAGCTTGGTAGTGGAAAAGTTATTTAATTTGACCTAATATTTATATATATTTCAAAATGTTTTTAAATGAAGAGTAAGATCAGTTGACCCATTGTAGGAAATGGTAGGGGTGATACCTCATATATCAATATTAACAATTTGAGATGTAAGAGACTCATTTTAAGATTCTTAATTATATTATTAACAAAAGGAGGTTGAGGGATAATATTAACATGATAATATTGAATAGGATCTGGGGGAACATTTTAATTATGCATGCCCCATGGCATCTATTGATGGTGGGTTTGAATATGGATAAGGTGGTTTTGCATTTGCATCATTTGATTTTCATTAGTATCTTAGAAAGCATTCATTTGATTAAGAGTTTGTATTAAGAATTGATGGGTTTGATTTATATTGTTAGAATTGTTTAGAGCATTAGAATTAGAACTAGTGTCTTGGGTACCACTATGGGTGTTAGTAAAATCTTGAGAAGAACTGTTGGAATATGAGGCACTAGTGGCAGAATTTGCTTATGCAGCAAAATATGGACTAATAAAGGGATGAGAATAGGAAGCACTAGAAGCATGATTACCTTGGGTATAAAATGATTCATTAGTGGATGAATTGAGGATAGTAGGTCTTATAAGAGGCCCACTAGATGTAGAACCTACTATGTTAGTGGAAATACTAAGCATTGAGGTAGAGAAAGTCAAAGAAGAAGTCATGGTATAAGATGGGGTTAAAATAGAGGGAAGAGGATGAGAAGAAAGGAAGCTAGTATCCCAAAGTCCATGTGAGAATGTGGGAGAAGGTGAATGAGGCTCTTCAGTTTGACCATTAATCATGAGATGATAAATGGTAGAAGGATCCTTTCCTCAATGTTAAGGACATTCAGAGATGAAGAAGAGCATTTTAAGTGTATACTCTAATTCAGGTTGATCTTCAAGTGATAAGAGAGGATTACAAAGAAAAGTGGAATGAGGAGGGGTCCCATAATTCATTATGTGAGTGTTTATATGAACATTACTTGCATCTAAGATAGGATCCCTAATATACTTATGGGAGACCCTATGAGGGTTGGTAGGACTCATCATATCTATTGAATTCAACTCAATGTTGTCTTCAAATAGGAATTTCATGATGAAGGATAAGGATTAGGAAATGCAAAGGTGATGTAAAGGCAAGGAAATACAAATAGGTAAATAGGATTATAGATTTGACTGGGTTAGCTTAGTATTGAAAATAAGGTCTAAAATTTGAGAAAATAGGGATACAAAGTCGATAAGACTAACCTAGTTTTGTAACCTAGGATAGAAAATAGGTAGAAAAATAATATAGAGTTGACAAGGTCGACCTAGTACTGTATCATGGGGGAAGAAAAGAATATTTTTTTGATAAGTTCACCTTAGTATTGTAGGAAGGGGAAATAGATAGTCTATAAGAAACTATGTCAAGCAGAATGATAGTGTATTGAAATAGGAAAAAAATTGTAAGTACTTTAAAAAGCAAGGAATTAAAGGAAACAATAAATTGGATCAATGATAATCATCTAATTGAGGCACATAGACAAAAATCTTACACTAATGCTAGCCAATGCAAGTTTTTTCAATACAACATATAATTGAGCAAAAAGCAAGCAGTCAACTTAGAAAGTAAATGTTAACTAAGTGGTCATCCTGAATGTTGTTAGAATATTAGAGTATGATTTTAAGTGTGATATAGAATTTGGCTATAATTAAGAAACTAAAAAATAAATCTATGGATGGTGTCAAGATGTTTAGGTTGAAAGGGATCTGTGTTAGTAATGGTACTTGATTGGTATTAGGGCCTACCCTCTCACTTCACACACCACAGTGATAAGAGTGTTGGGTGATTACCAATATATACCATTAATCATGTGTTTATACTTGGAAATAAAAGCAATTTAGCTTCCCCCTTGGTGATGAAATCTAGGTAGGTAGGCTTGGGTAGATAATTATTTAAATGTGTTTCAATATTACATGATTTGATACTGTGTGTATAAAAGAGAAAAATAGTGTAACTAAATGATATATTTAAAAACCACCTAATTAAACCATGTGATCTATCCTAAGCATGAAATCAACTAAAATTGGATGTGTGAAGTAATTACTAACATATAAGTGTTAATTCTAACTTTGAACATAATACAATGTCAATTTAGATGATAGTATATGCAAAGATTATAGAAATGAGTTGATAGTGTCACTACTGTACCACTAAAATAAGGTTATGTTAATAACTACATCGATAGTGCCAACCTAGTCTTTTAGATAGAAGACAAAATACAGAACTAGGTCAACCAAGTTGATGTAGTTAGATGTATGAAGATAGTTTTAAAGACTACACACTATGAAAAATAGAACTATAATGAATAACAAAAATGACAGAGAAAGAGAGAAAGAAACCTTGGTGGGTTAGAATATGTAGACAAAATTGAGATTATTATTTAAGTACCTTGATTTTTACTTTCAAATTATTTCAACTATGTTGACTAGGTCAACCTAGTTCTATATTTCCCTATTTGTTATAACCTGTGAAGAATACTATGCCAGTAGTGTTGAACTAGTATATTTTCTATAAGTCTATAAGTGTAGTGTGTCGATTGGGTCAACCTATAACATGTCTAAAAGTGAAAACCTATAATTTTTCAACCTGTTTAACCTAGTAACTTATATTTGATGAAGACCTGCACAAATAAAATGAGTCATTTTGATGTGATTGTGTGTTAAACTTGTGCACAAAAGTTAGAAATTATACTAACATTATAAACCTAGTATTGTAAATATAGAAAAATAAAAAATAAAATGATAAAATAAAAAAAATTGTGAAATAAAACTTGCAAGTTTTAGATTCATGTCAGGTTCACCAAAATGTATACAATTAGAAATGCATCATGTCTAAAAATAGATCCTAACTCGAAGAAGATAGATCATACTTACACTTCTAATTGGGGATACATTATATAATTAGAAACATGACCAATATGGGGATCCAATAGCCCCAATTAGGAGATATTTTACCACAATAAACCATGCATAGGGAGGGTTTCAAAGCCTCCAATCAAGCACAATAATTCAATAACCCAAACTAATCTCTATGTTTTCATATTTCACTAAAGGAAATAATAAGTAAATTAAAGTCTAATCTAGTGCTCACCAAATCTTATGGCATAAAGTTGGGGTAATAAACAACAAAATTAAACATTCATAGAAGACATATACTCATTTCAATATATATGGAATCATAATTCATGGAAGATAAGTGAAAATGCATATGTATCTACTCTTACAAAGGAAAAACAAAGTTATGAATACTTACCTTTGAAGATGAACCCATCGAGCCTCAATCTCTCACTTAGCAAAGGTGTTTCATAAGAGGTTGTTTTGGTATGTAAGGATTATAAGGATAAATTATATCTAGGATACACAACCTATCAATGAATCTAAAATACTTCTAACAAGATAAGATTTGTATCTCCAAATAAATTATAAAAACCTAGGCTTGCTTCTCAAGTATAATGGTGGATAAGTAGATGTGTAATAGCTCTTACGTATTCTTCTCTTATCTAAATAATTTCAAAAGGATCTTGTATATATAGTAATATTTAACCCTAATCCCTTCTAAAAGTTTAGGCTGATAGGGTTGACCCAATCGACCTAGTACTATTATGGATAAAAATTCACTAGGTCACAAGCTAGGTCGACCACGAGCCAACCTAGACCCTAAATGAATTTTACCTAAAATAGTACAAGGTTGACCCAATAAATATAGTACTATAAATAGTCAAAATTGGATTAAGGCTAAGAAAATGTGAATAAAAGGTGGAAAATGACTGAGGAATGTACATCAGAGAAGAATAAGATTAGGGATATGGTTTTTAGGAGACAAATGTGTAGATAACAAGTGGCAAAAGGGACAACAATCTTACAAAGCATCAATGGTCTACCAACCCCTTTTTTTATGCACCCCTTAAGGTGTGCACTCAAATATATTGAGACTTGATGGGTTCCTATAAGATAAAGAGTGTTATTAATCGATAAAATTTTGAAAATATAATGTGTATATAATTGCTTCAAAACTTTCTAGAATAGTTTGTTAATTGGTCACTATCATATGTGGCCAATTTTTATTCTTATTATATGGGTGAGACATGTGGCTCAAAAGAAGTTGAAGAAGATCAATTTCCTTCATTTATGACTATTCTTAAAGATGGTTTCACACCCCTAATGGAATATACTATGGAAGTAAACATTGACACTTATGATGATCCAAAAATCATTTAATTAGGTGCATCCCTCACTATTGAGGAATGTTAATTCATTATTGTTATCCTAAAGGACTTCATTGACATATTCAGATGGTCTTATGTGTACATGTTAGGTTTAGACCCATATTTATTGGTACATTGACTTGTTGTGCATCCACATGCCAAATTGATCAAACAAAATCTATAGAAAATCCATTCATGTATTGCTATCTTGGTTAAAAAGAGTGAAAAAAACTATCAAGAGTAGGATTCATTAAACCACTTGATTAATTAAAGTGGATTTCAAACATTTTTATAGTCAATAGGAAACCATAAGGAATTCACTTATGCACTAATTTTAAATATATTAATAAAGCATGCTTCTCACTATAAACTAGTATAGCCCGAGCCCAGTTGGCAAAGGAAAGGGAGTATCTCATTCAATGATTATGATAAACCAATGGAGAGAGTAAAATAACCATAAAGACATAGAAATAGTGGAAAAATAAGTTAATATTTTAGATAAGTTGGCAATAGAAGGTAATAGTAATGTTAATGATGCAATAGATAACTCTTCTAATGAATTAGAAATAAAAGAGCCAAACCAAATGCTTAGCCAAGGTAATCAGATGCATAACAATAATAAGGAACATTCAATCATTTGTTAGATTGAAAACAAGGATAAAGGTATCCAAAATTAGGATATCCCAAAGTTCCCAAATTAGTTCGAAGTTCTATCTCTTCTAGAATAAGTTTAGGACCAAGTTTTAAATAAGAACATTTTAAAGGAAATGAGGATATCTAATTTATTAAATCATCTAATATATGCTTCTCCTAAAGGGTCCCAAGAAGAATTTAAATATTCTCAAGAGATTCTAGTAACATCCAAGCATGACATCAAATCAAATTTTGCTTCTTCTATTATCACTAGGAGGGTAATTAAAGGACATGTGTATAAAATGCCTCTTAAAGTAGGGAAAACTGCCAAAAAATAAATCTTTAAAAAACTTATTGAGGTGGAAATTGTAGATGGGCTCCAATCAACCCTTCTATTTAAGGGAGTTAATCCTTCACCTTTAAATTAATCATGTTGATATTTTCTTGGAATATAAGAGGAATACATAGTTCCTTAAATCAAAAATATTTTAGGGATTTTAGAAGGACCCAGAAACCCGTTGTTTTGGATATTCAAGAATCCAAAATAGAAGAACCCTTTTTTGTTAATCATAAGAATGCTTATTGGAAAGAAGTTGGATCTATTTTCACCAACTCTTCAAGATCATCTAGAGGTATCATCACTTTTTGAGATACTAATTTATTGGGGAACCTATCTTTAAGTCTCAGAATCATTTAGTAGTTATCTTTACTAATGCAGCTAATGATAAGAAATGGATTTTATCTAACATTTATGCTCCTAACTCTTTAGTAGCTCATAAAAAGTTATGGGAAGATATAAGAGTTTTCAAGAATACATGAAAAGAGTTCCCTTGGATTATGGATGGAGACCTTAATTCTCCTTTACACCTAGGGGATAAAAAAGGTGAAAATCAATTGATTTTAGATAGTATGGAAGATTTCTATTCTTTAATTTCTGACATAGGGTTAATAGATGTGGAATCAAAAGGATCTAAATTTACTTGAAGTAATAGTAGGTTGGGTTAAAACCTCATTCAGTGCGGATTGGACATAATTTTCATTTCAATGGATTAGTTAATTCATAAGGACAAGACATTAAAGGTATTTCTTTAGGTTGGATCATATCACAATCCTCTTGAGCTAAGTATAGTAGAAATTTCTAAAAATGAAAATAAATATCCATTTAGGATGGAACACATATGATTTTATCACCCAGATATCAATGATAAGATTTTAGAATGGTGGTCTCCAAATGTGAATGATTTATCAATATTTAAATTGGTAGAGAAAATGAAAAATGTTAAGATTAAAATAAAATAGTGGAATAAACAAGTGTTTGGTGATGTTCATTTGTAGAATAAAGAACTAAAATCAGAAATATTAAAGATTGAAGATGAGATAAAAAGAAATGGCTATGATATTGAGACTTAGAACAAGGTAAAATAGCTTCTTTATGAGTATAATACTATTGTTGAGTGGGAAAAGATCCTTTAAGGATAAAAATATAGAAATATAGAAATATTTTAGCATTGAAACATAGATTTCATAATTACATCAAGGAAATTTCAAATAGTGAAGGTCATCTTATTTTAGATAGAGATTGAATCAATAAGGAAAGCACAAATTTCTTTAAAAAATTATTTAAAAATGACATAAGATTTGAACAAGAATTCCTTCATGTGATTCTTGAACTAGTGATTCAAGAGGATAATGAATCACTTACATCTACCACTTCCAATGAAGATCTCAAATTTGTGATTTCAACAATGAATCTAGACAAAGCTCTCGGACCATATGGTTTATCAATTGCATTTTTCAAAAATTGGACATCATAGGAGATGATGTAGTTGAATCAATTAATGAATTTATTACTTCAGACCAAATCTTAAAATAATTCAATCATACTTTCATTGCTTTAATTCCCAAGAAGGAGGGATCAATAAATTTCTCAAACTTTCATCTCATCATCTTATGTAATTACATTTACAAAATCATGACTAAGCTCTTCTCTATAAGGTTGCATCCAATAATATAACAATTATCCAAGCTCAACAAGGGGGCTTTATCCTAGGAAGAAAAATTCAAGATAGAATTATTATTTTCCATGAATAAATTCACTGCATGGATAAAAACAATAGTGTTGGAATGATTTTAAAACTAGATATGGCCAAGGCATTTGCCTAAATTGATTGGAATTTTTTAGAAAGAGTCTTGAATCAGTTTCATCTTTCAAGATAAATTCTAAAAAATTACCAGATCTTGTATATCCTCTTAAATGTTTTCCATGCTTTTAAATGGATTTGTTCAAGGTTTTTTTAAAAGTGGAAAGGGTGTAAGACGAGGAGATCCCTTTTCTCATTTCCTTTTCATAATCATGGCAAAATATTTGAGAAATTTTATCTCAAAATCATTGGCTTCAATAGATTTGAAAGGCTTCAAACCAACCAAGCATGTTGATCCCATTTCCCATCAATAATTCATGGATGATAGCATTTTAATGGTCGAGGAATATATTTAAGAAGTAAGGGTGTTAAAATAATTGGTTGTGTATGAACAAGCTTCAAAACATAAGGTAATTTTTTATAAGAGTTTTGTGTATTTTTTTAATACTCCTGTGGCTAGACAAAATAGAATTATGTAAATGTTAAGCTACTAAATAAAACTTTTGCCTTATTATTATCTTGGCATTTCTCTCTTTAGTAATCATATTCTAATTTCTAATTTTAATCTATTAGTTGAAATATTTCAAATAAAGTTATCCAAGTGGAAAAGTAAGCTCCTCTCTTAGGTGGGAAAACTTTTGCTAATCAAGAGCATGATTCAGAGTCTCCCAATTTACATTCTTTCTATTTTTATCCTTCCAAAGAGCATAGAAGATAAACTCATTAGAATTCAAAGGAAATCCCTTTAGATTGGGTTAGAAGAGAGGAATAGGCTCCATCTTGTATCCAAGGATAAAGTTTGTAATTTAAAAAGATATGGAGGCCTAGGCTTACAAAAGTCACATTGGATGAACAAAGTGATTCTCTCTAAGTTTGTATGGAGTTTTATTAAAGGAAAGATTACTTAGGATAAAATATTGAGATTCAAATATTTAGATGGTAGAAATCTAATATGCATTTTTTAATATGATGAATTTGTCAGGGGTTCACATTTCTTAAAAAAATGATTTCTAACAAGGATCTAATATTCTCTAGCTCAAAATGGCATATTGGTAATGGGATGAAGTTTGGATTTTGGAAAGATTCATGGGTTTTAGACCAATCTCTTAGTCAATTATAAACTTAGTAGCATATTCAAGATTTCATCCAAAACAAATATGGTTACAATGTCCATGATTATTGGTAGGTTATTAAAGGTGTTAAAAGCAAGAAAACATTGAATTTAGAAAAAATTGAATTAGGAGGATAATATCATTGTGTCCAATTTAAATAATTTTTTGAGAAATGTTTACTTGCTAGTTGTCAACAATGAAGATCAGCTACTTTGTAAGGACTCTTTTGATGTTCAATATCAAGTGAAAGTTGCTTATAATTTTTTGGCTTAAGATCCAAAAATATTACTAATTGGGAAAAGATTTGGGATAAATATTTGATTTCTAAAAAAAAATTATTTTTATGGGTGGTATTACAAAACAAAATTATAACCATGTATAATTTAATAAAAAGATGTTTCATCTTGACTAATAGATGCATCCTATGTGAAAATGATAATGAAATTGTTTTTCACTTGCTTGTGGATTGTCTTTCTGCCTGGAGGTTTGCAACTTATATCTTCTCAAATTCAATGTTAGTTGGGTATTTATTGGTTCTCTATTCGAATTATGGCAGTCATAAGAGAGTAATTTTTTGAATGTTCTTCTTAAAAAATAATAAGCTCATCTTGTACATCATTTGGGATATTTGGAGAGAATGCAATAATAGAATTTCTATAAATAAAGAAATTTGTCAATAAAATTCTATCCAAAAGGATTTATGAGTCTATTATTGAAAATTTTGATATAGTACCTAATAAAAAAGGCAAAATTTTATTACCTTTTGAACATCAACCAAATCTTAATTAGAAAATAAATCTTATTGGTCTTGGAAAGGGTGATCCTAGAGATAAAATTAGAAGAAGAACTAAATGAAAACCTCCAAATTAGGGCTAGTTAAAACTTAACTTTGATGGGGCTTCCAAAGGGAACCCAAACCCAATGGGAAGAGGAGGTATAATAAGATATCATCAAAGAAATTTGGTGGCATCTTATGTAGGAGACATGGGAATTAAGTATAATCATTAGGAAGAATCCTTTGCAACTCTTAGGAGTCTAAATTTAGCTCAACAATTAGGAGTTTAGCTTCTCATTATAGAGGGGGATTCATTAAATATAATTAATTATCTCTCAAGGAAAAATTATATTAATTGGTTAATTAAACAAGTAGTGGATGAAGTTATCTTAATGTTAGACTCCAAGCAATAGGAGCTTATTCAACATGTGTATCAAGAAGAAAACATGATAGCTAATTGGTTAGCTAATGGGGTATGACCTCTTTGGTCTTGTTTAATTGGATTGTTATTGAAGATCCTCCTCGAGACATTGTTTATAAGATTAAGGAATAATTTTTTTATAATGAACATAATGCTTGAGTATGTGGGGGTCTTCCCCAAACATTTCTATAAAGGTTTATGTAACTTTATATCATAGGCTTCTAAACTTATCCTTTATTTGGTTAAGCTCTTTTTAATTTTCCCCTTATTTGATTTTAATGAGAAACTTATAGAATTATTTTGGGGCCCCTAATATATTAGTAGAATATTAACACCAACATGACATCCACCTAAGCACAAGGTGATCATTTTATCAACTGGTTAGCCTTTGGGATTTTTTTATCCAAATGGAGGTTACAGTGCATATCTTATGCCAACTAGCAAGTAGCTAACTATCTCCTAGATTTTTGTGGCATCTTCAATGATTTAAAGAGATGTGGAAATTTCAATGTGGAATTTATAGAGTCATGGAGCTAGTGTTAATGATGACCAAGTTCCAGCTTGGCACTCAGCATGCAACTTCTACCCTAGTGAAGATGCTCTTGAAAGCTTATTTAAAAATATCGAGCTAGAAGAGTTAGGGGAGATGGAGAACTATAGTTGAGATCTATTGAAATAAATTCTCTACATACATTGCTCCATCTATCATTAAGGCTTCATTTTGTATGTGTCCAAGCTCACTTGTGACCCTCTAGGTTATTAAGAATTATGATCTGAACATATACTCTATTATGAACTCTAATTAATTATAAGGATTATTGCATTAAAATTTAATGTGTCTATTTTCTATGTTTTGTAGTTTTATTAATGTGATGTGAAGAATACTAATGTCATAATTTTTATTGCATTATGCTAATTAGTGTTCATGTATGTTATTGGTTCACATCTTTAATAGAGTCCTTATAAAATTTCATGATGTTATCTTTATTTTGCATAAAATATTAGTATATATTTTGTTCTAAGTATTTCAATCCTTGTTAAAATCACATGTATAGTATGAGTAGTTTGAGTGAAAGTGGCATGTTGGCCCTTCAAGCACCTATATGACACTAGGCTTAGTCCATGAAGGGTGTGTGCCTATGGATCTACCTTAAGTTTTATCAAATTGATTAAGTCCCCTAATTTAAGCCTCATGCCATGTCATAACAATCCCAATATGTGCCCTGGTTCCTTTTCATATGTGTTTCAAGTGAGAGAATAAGGCTTGCACCTTATGTGGATTGATGTTAGTGTAGCTAAGTGATTAAATGTTGAGAAAAAAATAATATCCCATGATTTCTTCTAGTTTTAACAAACAAATAATTAACTAGACTTTTTCACAACATTTTGGTTCTATTTTCGAGACTCGTGTTGAATTTATTTAATGTAATGGTGCGACAAAATTATGTACTGACTTTCTCTTGAAAACATCAAGCATTGGCTACAATAGTTGGAATATAGATTTGTGCTAAATCATCCAACCTGTAAAATAAAAAATCTAATAATAAGGGTTCAAGATAACCTATATGATAATTTTTATGAAGTCTTTTTCTATGAGTTACTTGAGCATGTGTCAAGGTGATTACCTATATATTCAAACCATAGAAGATGAAACTATGAGTGGAAAAATGAGCATCTAGAGAGGCTTAAGACATTGGATGTTACTTGGACTAAAGTAGTGGATAAATGGTGTCAAGGAGCCTTAAATAGCTATGTACTTGAGTTCACAGTCTCAACATATTCATGCCCTAAGGAAGTAGAGTACTAGTTTATACATGACCATGGAGTCACATTTGTGAAGGAATTTAGTACAAATCTCAAAAAGCTAATGGTGGATTATGGTTTTGAAACTTTTGGGATGGAAGGATAAAATACTTTTGTGTATGAGATGTGTAAAAGGGGGAGAAGGGGATGAGAAAATTAACACCCAAGAGCTCAAAAGATATACCTATAATAAGATATGGCACTCAATTATGGAGAATCTATAACCTATAAGTGTCGAGAGGACCTATAATGAATAGGAAAGGCATGGGGAAAGATATCTTAAAATATAGCAATACAAGGATGAGAGATATAATAAAGTGATGAATCGAGCTCAACACTTGACAAGTGTGGAATTTTTTTTGTTCTTATAGAATTTGGTGACTATAGATATGCTTGATGTTCCTACCCCCTTTGAACCTATGGTACATGCTCACATACTAGATACCCCACTTGAAAAAAGTATAGAAGTAATTATTGATTCTACTAATCAATTAGATCTTAGATGTTATGTACACTTTGACTGTAACTTTGTGATTGAATAGATTATTTCATACAAGGAGGTGAGTGAAACTTCCTCCAAACCATTAGGCATTAGCTCACCATAACATAACTTGAACATGATCATACCAACTTGGTTGATGTTAGCAATGCAAGGTAGGTTATAGCCCATAGGAAGTGATATGATGACATAAGCAAGTAACACAACACCAATGACATCAACTATGCCAGTAGTAATGATGGGACCAGTGCCTAACCCTATGGTTGGAAGCATTAGATGAATACTACCATGATAGGCACTGAGGGGACAAGCACCTCAATTACTAGCTAACCCCCCACAACATATCTAATATGAGATGGTTATCCACCTACCAAAATATCAAGGAGTGGAAAATGTCATAGAACATGTGATGAAGTGTGAACTATAGTAGCGTGCATGAGGCATAACTTAATCAAATCACAAGAATACTCAATTTTTCACCACTTTACTTGATTATGCCCACACCTGGTATAGAAAATTTGATCCTAACTAGGCCATGGTTAACTATGATACCCTAAAGGATGCATTCTTGAAGGCATTTGACATTTTATAATTTGAATAATAGAGCATCACCTTATTAAAAATAAATTACCCAAATACTCTCAAAGAGTATGCACCTATATGATGTAAGGTTCAAAACCCTCCTATCAAAGCTCCCATATGATATTCATCTTTCATAGTATGCATAATGGTTCATTAGGGGGTTTATCATGTCATTTTGAAGAGCACTTTCCATAAAGAATTTTACTAACCCTTGAGAAGCACTTGAATCCATACTCAAAGCTGAAGTAGTCAAAAGTGTAGACACTATGATCATCCCATTTATGGAAGTGTATATTACATCTATAGCCTCTTATATCCATAATCTTACCTCTAATTCATCTCACAATGCTCAAAGTGGACTATGGTGCATCAACTACAAAGTATAAAACTAATTATCCATAGAATAATGTGTGCACTCAGCTTCTAAGTTGTAAATTATATTGATAAATACATGATTTCCAAAACTACCGTTTATTACAACATGCCAACCAAGTCAACATAACCATCTATTATCAGTTATGTGATGACTATACCCATACCACTATTGATTATCAAGTGACTAAAAAAATACCTAAGAACATGGAAAGGGGAACATGATAGGATACCATAGTTGTTAGAGTGTAGGTAAACCAAGGTAATTATGACTATATCTAATAAAATATAGGATTTAGGATGTAATGAGGCACTAGAGGATGAGTCAGAGGATGTGGTGGTGTAAGGTTCCCACCGCACTCATGTTATAAGTATGGCTTAATAGTGCATTATCAGCATGACTACCCTACACATCCCATATGTGGGTATTATCAAGGACCCCATCAGGTTGAAAAATTCCCTAACTTGTATAAAACATTGACCCAAGGTGAGCTTGACATAGACAAGGACATAAGAATGATTAGGAATGAGCTAAAAATAGAATAATAAACCCCAAAGTTATAACCTACATACAATGAGATAATCAAAGTACAAGCAACTATGTGAAGTGGATTCACCACTCAATTATCAATTATATTAGTACCTAAGTTATGCCTAGAATATGGGGATAAGGGTCATAATTGGCAAATAATGCATCCTGAACCTAAAGTTACATCATACATAGACCCAATACACTAGAAATATGTATTATAGCAAGTTATGAGTGTAATAAAAAACCTATAAGGGGATTTTCAATTAGTATGAGACCTAAAAGCATAGGCTAACACCTCCCATAAGACACAATATATCCAAGAAGCTAAAGTATAAGAATTAAGTGAGATCTTGTGCCTCCTACAAATAAAAGGAATGTTATTGCTATTGAAAAACATGCTCCTAGAGCATGCATACCAAAATCAAGTTAAGGTCATCATGTTATACATGGAGAGGGTGTGAGAATTTTGGCATACATAAAATGTTGAATATGACCAAGAACTCTTGGTGGATGCCATGATTGATGGATGGTCTACCTATGAAGTTCTTATAGACACAAGCACTAAGGTCAACATCTTGACCAAGAATGCTTGGGAGAAAATGGGTAGGCCAGTCTTGAGACCTTCCCCTCATGTACTCTTCATGGTCAATGAAACCTAGGTATAACCTATCAGAATTTTGAAGAGCATAGTTGTAGATATCATGGGCATCAAATTCTACACTGACTTTGATGTAATAGAGTTAATAAAGTAAGATAACTACCCAGAGCTTCTAATAATTCCATGGTGTTATGAAAATAATGCATATATGCACTTCAAAAGGTGTTATATGATATTTGATAAGGGAAATGATAGGGTGGTTATACCTCTCTCAAATTACCAAGGACCCCCCTATGTTTAGAGTATGGACATTGAGGATGAGATCAACCATATCTATAACATCATGGTGCAAGGCACCGAGACTCTCAACTTGAATGATTAAATAATCCTATTTTGGGAAGATGGACACTACTAATATTTCTTATAACTAATGGGTTGAGGAATTATATGATACCACTAGTTGATAGTGTTACTTGGTGCATGTAAAGGCACTAAAATCAATAAAGGTAGGATAGGTACAGATTGGCCACACTCCCAAAATATGAGTCCCTTGCATCAATAAAAGTGGAAAAAGAGTATGTTTCCTTAGTAAGGTAAAACTTATAGTACTCCCAAAATATGAAGAGAGTAATCTAGTAGAAGACTATGTTCATGATCTTGAGTCATGCATCCAAAAAGAGGTGGATATAATAGGTGTATTAGTGTACACATTGAAGATCATTGGCACTCATTGGTGCATAGTGCAAAATCATAAATTATCAATTTGGAAAGATGTGAAGGCAAATATTTTCACTAAATTCACAAAAATCAATGAAGACATGGACATCTTAGCCTACTCTTATGACTCTAACCCTATCACATATATATGACTTTACAAAGAGACATGGATTATCTATGGTGAAAATGCCCCAATAATCTATGGTTTTATGCATTCTATAGGACCTTGAACACTTGGGTTCAGGTGTGATATGTAGTTAATGAGACATACCACAAAACAACCAACTGGGATACCCTTAAGGAATGATTTGTTCATATCTTCTCCTTTTCTTCACAAAACCTTGGATTGATTGAGCCATTATAGGTAGTTTTAAGGTCAGTGTTTGAGGGCACTACTATATTGGAGGAGTACCTAAAGGACATGTTCAGTGAAAGGGATTAGCACTCCTAACCTTATTTAAAGAGAAAATTATCAACAATGATTCTAGTGATGAAGATGATGACACATGGAAGGTGTACAATTAGAATAATTTGACATAGAAAAGGAAGTTAGTGTACCAAGTTGAGGATAGCACTCTAGAAGAAGAAAAACCTACCTATCTTTGGGTATAAACAATTGAGGGCAACATACAAGTTGAAGATTCACACTAAGAGAAGAATGAACCCTACTGAGCACTATTAAGGATTACCAAGGTAGATATTAGTTAAAAGGGGAACCCAAAATTTCCACTTTGGGCACCTATTGGTCTAACACAGAGCTAACATGTATTATTAATCTCCTAAAATAATTATAAGACTTGTTCCCATAAAACTACAAGGATATAAAAGGTGCACACCCATCCCTCAGGAAGATGAACATCAAACTAGTTGATGGTGGAAGACCCACCAAAAATAAGCTTTATAGGATGAACCCAAATATTCACTCCAAGGTCAAGATGGATATTGATGGAATGCTAGCCTTAGGTGTCATCTACCCCATGTAGGATTATAAATGGGTTAGCCCCATGGTCATCAGCATCAAAAAAGATGGGAAAATATGAATTTGTGTTGACTATGGACTATTGAATGATGCCTACATAACTGAACCCTTTCCAACTTCATTCACTAATTAAGTATTATATGGCATCATAGGTTGTGAGATATACACCTTTATTGATGGGTTCTCAAGATATCATCAATTCCAGATCAAGGAGGAGGATAAGCCCAAAACCACCTTTATGACTAAATTAGTTTATTTCATATATAATGTGATGCATTTTGGTCTAAAAAATGTGCCAGTCATGTTCTCCTAAGTGGTGATCACCAAATTCAAATACTTCATTCACAAATTCCTCCAAGTATACTTAGATGATTGGATAGTATATGGGTTAGTGAAGGATTACTATGATAATTTGTGTCTAATGTTTGAAAAGAGTAGGCAGTTGTAAATTCTATTAAACCTCAAGAAGTGCATTCTATTAATGCCATTTGGCACTCTACTCAGGTACATCATCTATAAATATGGTTTGCTCATTCATCTAGCCAAGATTTGAATCATCCTTCAACTTCAAACCCCATCAATGCAAAAAGACATTCATGCCTATTTGGGTATTATGGGTATTACAAGAATTTCATAAGAAATTATGCCAAGATTCTAGTTCTATAAAAGGACCTCTTATAAAATAAGGCCCATTATATTGTGCCATCACACAAGAAAATGCTTTCAAGACCCTAAATCTTAAACTAACATGTACACTAATATTATAGTTTCTTGACTGTGAAACTCCCTTCCATGTCCACATCAATGCCTCTAGTACCATAATCGATGTGATTCTTACACAACTAGGTGAAGGGAAAATGGATCATCCTATTTTTTTGTAAGTAAAAAACTAACCAAGGTAAAACAAAACTACACCACAACTGAGTGTGAGGCACTTTCCATGGTCTATGCCTAGTAGAATTTTTGACAATATTTGTTGGATACCCCTTAATATTCTTCACTAATCACTATTAGCTTAAGTACCTAGTGAACAAGCCTATTTTACATGGGCACATTTGTCAATGGATTATTTTATTTCAAGAATTCTAATTCTCTATGGCAGTAAAGCCTAGAAAATAAAACTCAGGTCTAGACCATCTATCTTGCATCAACTCTAGCAATGCAATAGCATCAATTAAAGATGATATGCCTGATGCACAACTTTATCAAGTCCAACACATCTTGGAATACTTAGAATAAATAATGGAATTTCTAACCTTTAGATTTGTGCCTCAGACCATGATGACTAAGTAAAAGAAGTAACTCATAGTTGATGTCACCCCTTTTCAAATCATTGGTAGGGAACTATATAAATTAAACCACAACAAATTCATGTGCCAATGTGTCCTAGAGCATGAATAGGTCTCAGTATTTCAAGAGGTTCATGAGGGAATTGTTGGAATCCATTGCACTAGATATGTTATGATGTAAAAAATTACTAAAATCATGGGTGTGGTGGCCAAATATATTCTATGACATAAATGAATATGCCAAAGCATGCGACATTTACCAGTCCACAAGAAAAACCAACCACTAGGATGAGATTCCTCTTGTCTTCATCCTTGCCCAAGAACCATTTGAAAAATGGGCCATTGACTTTGTTGGGCATATTACTCATGTTATGAGGCATACAAGTGTAAGGTACATTTTTTCTACCATATATTACTTCACCAAGTGGGCCTAAGTAGAACCAACCAAATATTGTATAGCCACCATAGTAATAAGATTCATCTATGAGAATATTATCAGTCATTATGGATTCCCATTTAGCTGACTAGCGATTGTGCTGCATACTTCATCAATGATACCATTTAAATCCTACTGACTAAACATATAGTGATGCACCATAAAATGACACCCTAATATCCCCAAGCTAATTGTACTATAGAGGCATTCAATAAAATATTGAGGATGTGCCTCACAAAAATATGTGACATTGGTGGCAAAGATTAGTATGATCATGTATGGGTACTGTTATCTAAAAATAATGTATACGAAGGTGGATGGCAGACTTCAAAAGGTTACTAACATTTATAAGAGTTCAAAATAGATCAAAAGAGACAAATCCATTAA
Organism: Torreya grandis; assembly: GCA_037957365.1. Taxonomy (NCBI): domain Eukaryota; kingdom Viridiplantae; phylum Streptophyta; class Pinopsida; order Cupressales; family Taxaceae; genus Torreya; species Torreya grandis. The sequence continues at coordinate 1,573,331 of JARHVA010002108.1, read as the reverse complement.
AACCAAAGGATTCTACCAAAAAGAATAAGTTTGCCCACATCCCCCCAAGCAAAATAAAAAAAACACAGATGATTATGTTTCACCTTGATAATAAAGGGAGGCAAGTGGAGAGAAGTTGACAAACAAATAGGGGAGTAGGATTCTAGCAGAATGACTAGGCTACCATTAACATGGCAAGAAGCTCCATAGCCAATTTCACAATCACATTTCTCATGACTATGAAGTAGTGCTAAAAACAATTTGGGCTTCAATAGAATCAACCAACCACATTTCAATAATAGTATGTTTAGGATGGGCAAGAATTAGATAAGCATAGGTCTACCATGGGCATAAAAAGATGTAAAGAAAGTGTGGGTAGTGAGAGAAGTATCCATCATGAAACTAGAGGCATAGATGGTGTAAGGCATGAACATCATATAAATAGACCCATAAGTGAGATCAAAGATCACTTATAGAGATATGAAATAATCCCTAGAGGTCATAGTAGGGGAGAATTAGTTGTCCTTTAAGCATATGTCTTAACTTAAGGACTAAAACCACAAGATATGTAGCAACCTTCAAGAATTGAATAAAGACTAGATGGTAGACACTAAGAAGAAGACCAAAGTAGGTTCCACACTCTTCGATGTCTCCATTTGAGATAAATTTCAAACTATAGGTGCCACACAACTATTTGAGATGTTGAGATTTGGTAAGCTAGAAGATTTGGTGAATTTATTCCTCTCATGAGTACATGGTGATCAGTTTTAATTTTTTGGATAGTGTATAAGGATCTCAGAAAACCTCATTAGCAAAATCATGGGGATACCTAACATAGGAACATACTTATATGAGATCATATAAGATGAGGTGGAGGTAAAAAGGTTCATAAATCTCCTAATATACTATAAGTTAGAGTTTGCATTCTCCATTAAGGACATAAAAAACCTTAGACAAGGGCCACAACATACCTTGTTAGCACCAAACTTTGCCCTAGTAGATGGTGGTCTAATATTAGCAAGACCTTTCTATGCATTACCCACCACATGGTGCAAGGAGTGAAACTTAACATCTCTAAGTTCATTATAGAGGAGATAGCTAAGAATGTGTAGGGATATCGAGTTCACAAAAGCTTCTAATGGGGGTACATGTTGATCTTGATAGTAGTGGAGGAGATAGGTGTGTTGGTTGGAAATGAAAACCACCTATGGGTATTCCCACCCAGCCATGAGTCCCCTATAATAAATTACCAGGACTTCATTTTCCTACTTAGCTTCTCACATAAGTATAAGACTAGGGTGCAAGAATGGTTTGAAAGGTACATATAAACCTTTGATAGGGAGTAGAACATCCCTTAATAACTTCCTCAATAACTTGTGGGAATGGCAACCTTTACCATGATGTAGCAATTATGTGTGGTGCACCTAGTACTCACAAATGATAATTTATCAAGATGGTTCTAGTTACCTTACACATTCTCAGCCAAGTACTTCATGGTGGTGCTAAGGATAATCCCCAATGCATAACAGCTTAAGATCCTAATTAAGGTTGTGGATCATGTTAGAAGCATAATGAGGCACTAATTTTTTCACCCTATATCCAAGGCCATCAAAAATGAGGGAGATAACACTAATAAGATGAACATTCATCCCCTTCATAGGGTGATAATAAGTGGGAGGAACTACAAGATGAAGTCACGCAAGAAGGGTAGAGATCCTAGAAAGGAAAATGATCTCCCCTCCTAGTATGTGATGAAGGGAAGGTTGTGACAAATCAACAATTGAAGATGCTCCAAATTATATGAGGTGAGAAGTTAGAAGAAATCATAGAGCACATTTAATTAAAAATTGCCTCTAAAGAACCAATTTCACCCCCCAATCTAAATAAGTGCATGACCTTCATGCAAGAGAGTGATTCTTCTAGTAAGAATATAAATAAAAATACCAAAGGACCTATATCATTCCCTACTATAACTTGTGTATATATGGAGAGAGAGAGGTGAACCTTGTGCCCATAATAGAGGAGGAAACTGAAGAAGATCAAGCACTGGCCTATATCCTACAAATAGGGTAAAGAAAAGAGGAGCTCAATGTTGAGAATGTGCAAGAAGCCCTAAAAAGTGACGTGACCATCACACTTCAGGTAATAGAGAAAATGGTAAGCCTCACATATATCACCACCTCATTTTTAAGCCCTCTAAAGAAACCAATAATGACATCTAGCATAGAGGCTTCCCCACTACCTCAAAAAATAGTTGAGGAGAAAAGAGTGGCTTAGAAGAAGATGGGATTGAGAAAGGAAGATATCAATAAGGCTTTGGCACTTGAAGAGAAGTGGAAGATTTCCTAGGAAAAGAAAAAGGCCAAGTTAGATAAAAGGGACACAAATGTTCCTGCAAGTGCAGGACTAGCATTTGAAGTGATCAGATAAACACCAAGTGACCCCACTAGGAAAGTAGAAGAAGTTGCATAAGAGACACTCCCAAGTAATAAAGGGGTGTCTAAACAAAAATAAGGTGATATTGGTACCTTAGAATAATAAATAGAGATGGTGAAGGAGCCCCAGTAGTAATAAGGTGGCATTGGCATTGTAGGATTACCCTGAAGGTAAGTATTGAAAAACCCCAAGATGAGAAAATAAATGAAGGGGAAAAGTCCAAGAAAGCAACCCCCAAGAACCAAACAAGTGAATCCTCATAGGAAATCATTGAACATAATGGTTGTACCATTGAATAGGATGAAGTAAAAATAAAAAAGTAAATCATCAAAAAGGATGACAAAACACTGAATAGAAGGGAGATGGTGTAGAAGAATTAGGTGGAAGATCTCTACTTGTATGAAACTATGCCCCCCCAAGCCACCATGACCATGATGTGCAAACAATTCTCATTTGATCTAGACCACTATATGTATGAGCCCAAATTTGAGGTACCTATAATAGTGACTTCAAGCCTAGAAGATCCTAAAGAAGGGAAACACTCCTTCCTTATTAACCCTCATGCCATGAACCTAATCCAATCTGGGAATGCATTGATAATAATGGCCAAATAATTTGTGTACCAAAACATCATCAATGATGACAAGGTGAGGAAATGGAAAAGGCTCCTCAAAGAATCTAAGGATGAGGCATAGGCTAATAGATTCAAGTTACAACAACTATATGAGTGCATGGAGGTAGCCAAACCATCTCTTTCGGTCAACATCAACATTTTAGACCTTTCAAAGGTTGATAAGATTTGTGTATTGGTAAAGCAAATACTTTTAAGGCTAAAAACCAAGATAATGCAAGAAGAAGAAGAAGACCCCAATATTACATTGCAGAAAGAGCTATTTGAAAATCTCCAAAAGGTAGAAGATGTCTTCATAAAATTGAAGGAGGGTACAAAGGTAGTATATGTCATTTTCTTAAGCTTTTTCAACTAAGCCTCAGTAATAGATGCATGCCTAAAGTAAGTAAAGGAAGAGAAAGAGAAGTTAATGGCTCAAGTGTAATTGGTAATTAGGGAAAAGTAGACACAAATCATGGGTAGTGTGAATGCACTCAGTAACTAGATCAAGGACTAAGAGCAAACCTTGGAACCACTCTTCCATGCTCTACAAACTAAGGCATGTGAGTAAGGAGATATTTTAGACAGAAGTATGGAAAAAGAAAAAGCTAATGTCAAGGCCTTACATAAGGAACTACAGAAAATGGATATAATTTTTCTCACTATTTTATCCTTTGAGATTGATAACATCACAAAAGAAATCAAGTTATCCATTAAGGGATTTGAAGACTTCAGCACCAAACTCAAGGAGAATGCACCCAAGTTCTGCATTTGTAAGATTTTGATAGCTTATTCTAAGGGTAGACTAAAATTTTTGTGTGGGATAATGTTGGGCCCATAACTCATTGGTAAAACATCCATGCCAACATGACATACACCTAGATGCGAGGTGATCATTTTGTTAATTAGTTAGCCTTTAGGGTTTTTGTAGCCAACTAGAGGTTATAGTGCATATTGTTAGGTTGTGCAGCTAAAAGCTTTACTAATGCAGACATGGAGGAGGTTGCTAAGTTGCAGAGCAACTTGCATCAGTCTGATCAGCTGACATCAGTAGGATAGTGAAGAGAATCAATCGACGTCCGTCATGGATCAGCTGGCGTCAATCACCTCCAGGCAGATAGGGACTGATGTTGGTCGCTTGTGTGGTTCAAACTATGAGTGTTATGGGTAATTAGTTAACGAACCGAGTGTTTACATGTTGAGAGCTAATTTTAGACTCAAAGCTATGGATCTAATTATTGTAATTAGGTGTCTAATTATTATTTGCATGAGATCTATATAATAGACACATGGGATATATTGTAATTTGTGCTAGAGAGTAAGAGAGCAAAAATAAGCTCCTTCAGAGAGAAGAGAGTAATGGTGTGTTCCTCCTAGTGCCACAGTACCAAGTGTGGGTGTTGGTTTGGAGAATCAGAAGGGTTCTTCATGTATGTAGGATCTTGGTCATCAGGTGTGCATGGCTACATTAGGAGATCTACATGGGTAAGTAAGATCATTGATCTACAGGTGTATGTGGGTGCATGATCCAGGTTTGCAGGTGTGCAGAACCAGATTGATTTGCAGGTGTGCAAGATCAAGGAGGACAGCAACACAATAGGGAGCAGGATCAGGCAAGGTCTACTTGAAGTACATTTGTGTACTTGGAGTGTGTGGAGCACTTGTGGAGTGCGTGGAGCACTGGAGTATTGGTAGTAGTGGATACTGACTGGTTGGAGGTGAACACCAACTCTGTGTTTGAGTTGTGTGTTGGGACTGTAAGAGAGAGAGCTTTGAGGGAAGATTTATTGTTTATGCCCTAGAGGTGTGGGAGCCCTAGAGGTGTGTAAGGAAGAAGAACTGTGGTAGCCTTCTTTGTTGTATTTCCTTCTAAAAGAGTTTTAATACAAGTTGTGTATTGTCTCTCATATTCTGTGTTATTTCTGAATTCTAGTTACTTGTGATTCTGGTTAATTTTCACACGTTAAGTTGCTTGGTAATCAATTGTGTGCTTTCATTATTTCCAACAAGTGGTATTAGAGCTAAGGTTGTAGGGAGCAGGTTTTGTGTTTGGTTACAGGTCACTCTCAGGGGTTTCTGATTGAGTGGGAGTAGAGCAATAGCAGAAGAAAGTAAGCTAAGAATGGAGGAATTGAAAAGCATGAATGGTCTATTACGATCCTATGGAAAGAAAGAGTAGGTAAAAGAAGATTATTGGTTGGTAGTAGATCAACATGAAGGAACTAAAGATGCAGATGTTGCAAGGGTTGTTGCATAGGATGCTCTGGTATGTTTCTTGGATAAAGTTGAATCTTGGTTAATAGATTCTGTTGACTCTTTCCATGTAGCCCCAAGGAGAGGAGCTGGTGAGCCTTGCCAAAGAATTGGAAAAGGGGAAGTGAAGATGAAATTGTAGGTGGCCAACACATGGGTGTTGAAGGAGGTCATGCAGGTCCCAGGCTTGGAGATGTGGCTAATTTCTTCAAGAAAGTTAGGTGATGAGAGATGCACAAGAACTCTCACAGCGAATGCACTTGAATTAGCTGGTGGTAAGAAAATAGGTACTCTTTATCTACTTGTTTATATTATTGATTCTTCTTCTATTGTAGAGATGTGGCTTTGTAGGCTTGGTCACATGAGCAAGAAGTAAATGCATGTTCTTAAGAGGAAGACTGATATATTTGACAGGCTTAAGAACTAGAAAGCCTTGGTGTTCTTGGAGGAGATGACAGACAGAGACCAGTGGATGGGGTTGGATACTTCTGAGCAGGGCAGTTTGGACATGGGTTTTGATTCAAAGGAGCTCGCGGGTAAAAAGTAATCACTCACAGGGAAACACAGGTATCGGCATCAGTTAGGAGGAACCAGTGTCAAACAGATAGGTGCCGATGTCGGTCATGTGCAGACCAAAGCTAGTGATGTCGGGCAGGGTAAGACCAACATCGGTTAGGAGGACTGACATCGGCAATAGGTAAGACCAATGTCAGTCATGAGGACCGACATTGGTAATAAGGACACCGATGTTGACAAAGTTGGTAGTCAAGACAGGTGCATGGAAATTGACGTCGGTCGGATGCAGACTGTGTGGTGACCAAGGTTGGTCACTGTAAAAAATTTTGGGTAAATAGTAAGCTGTCAAGGAGTCCCAAATGCCCATATGGAGGATTGAAGGTGGTAAGTAAGCCTCAAATTCATTATTCCTCTTCTTTATACTAGTTGTTAACTGTAGAGTAGGAAGGATCCAGAAAACAGTGGGAGTATGGTAGGAATATGATGCAAAACCAAGCAGGAGATTTGGTAGGGTTGCTAGCCAGTATGAAAGCATAGAGATGAATGGATACCTTAGTTAAAGAATAGAGAGAATGGACACATGAGACGAAAGACTAGGCATATGGTCTTGAGGTAGCTGCAGGACAGTGGGATAGGATTGACAGGTGGTACCAAGTGGATGACAAAGCAGGGCTTTAATCAATGTCAATATAACCATTGTGTTTGTCTTACCAGGTAGATGATGGTCACAACATTATCTTGTTGTTGTATGTGGAGGATGAGCTTGGTGCAGGTTCAGACATACAGGGTTTTGCTGAGCTAAAGGTAAGGTTAGTTCAGTGGCATGTCATGAAGGATTTGGAGCAGCAAAATTCTTTGGCATGAGAGACATGGAGATCACAAGTTGATTTTGTCTCTAGTGGGAGCTGATGTGAATTAGGTGTTGGCGAGGTTTAGGATGCAGAGCCAGAGCACACTAAGGGATAGACAATTCCGTGTCTGAAATCACATGAGGTCTGGTATAGACCTGAGTTTTCCAAAGTAGTGGGAGCTGTCAGAGAGTTAGGAGCCAATTCGGGGAAGTGGGTTCTCAGGGATTTGAGAGGGACCAGTAGTAGGGATTCATGTTATGTAGGGTCAGGACTTCACTACATGGGTTTGTAGGTTTGGATGTGGCAGGGTACTCGGATGACAGGATGTGCACCACAAGTTGTGTGGTGGGTGGTCTTCAAGGTTGAGCTTGAAGAGGGATACAAGCCAGGAAATAGATTAGATAGGGTACAATTATAGGTATAGTGCAGTTGTTTATCTCCAAGTGGGAGATTGTTAGGTTATGGAGCTAAAAGCTTCACTGATGTAGACATGGAGGAGGTCATTAGAGGAGGTTACTGAGTTGTAGAGCAACTGGTGTCAGTCTGATCAGCCGACGTTGGCAGGATAGTGAAGAGAAGTAATCGACGTCAGTCATGGATCAGTCGGCATCGATCACCTCCAGGCAGATAGGGATCGATGTCAGTTGCTTGTGCAGTTCAAACTGTGAGTGTTATGGGTAGTTAGTTAACAAATTGAGTGTTTACATGTTGAGAGCTAATTTTAGACTCAAAGATGTGGATCTAATTATTGTAATTAGGTGTCTAATTATTGTTTGCATGAGATATATATAATAGACTCATGGGTTGTATTGTAATTTGTGCTAGAGAGTAAGAGAGCAAAAATAAGTTCCTTCAGAGAGAAGAGAGTAATGTGTGTTCCTCCTAGTGCCACATTACCAAGTGTGGGTGCTGGTTTAGAGAATCAGAAGGGTTCTTCATGTATGTAGGATCTTGGTCATCAGGTGTGCATGGCTACGTTAGGAGATCTACATGGGTAAGTAAGATCATTGATCTACAGGTGTATGTGGGTGTATGATCCAGGTTTGAAGGTGTGTAGAACCAGATTGATTTGCAGGTGTGCAAGATCAGGGAAGACAGCAACACAACAGGGAGCAGGATCAGGTAGGGTCTACTTGAAGTACATTTGTGTACTTGGAGTGCGTGGAGCACTTGTGAAGTGCGTGGAGCACTGGAGTACTAGCAGTAGTGGATACTGACTGGTTGGAGGTGAACACCAACTATGTGTTTGAGTTGTGTGTTGGGACCGTAAGAGAGAGAGCTTTGAGGGAAGATTTAATGTTTATGCCCTAGAGGTGTGGGAGCCCTAGAGGTGTGTAAAGAAGAAGAACCGTGGCAGCCTTATTTGTTGTATTTCCTTCTGAAAGAGTTTTAATACAAGTTGTGTATTGTCTCTCATATTCTGTGTTATTTTTGAATTCTAGTTACTTGTGATTCTGGTTAATTTCCTCATGTTAAGTTGCTTGGTAATCAATTGTGTGCTTCCATTATTTCCCAACACATATCTTATGCCAATTAGAAGGAGAATAACTATATCTTGAATTTTTAGGGCATATTCAATTATTTGAAAATACATTATAGCTATAACATAGACTTCATAGAGTCATAGATCTAGTAGTTATGATGACCAAGTTCTATCTCGACACTCAGCATGCAACTTCCACCCTAATGAAGATTCTCTTAAAGGCTTGTTTAAGGATATCAACCCAAAATAGGTAGGGGAGATGGATAACTATATCAAAGCTATAGCAAAATGAATTCTCTATAAATATTACTCCATCAACAATTATAGCTTTAGAAATAGCATGGAAGACATTAAGGCTCCATTTTTTATGTTCTCCAGCTCACTTGTGAGCCTCTAGGTTATTAACTATTATGATCTAAACATATACTCTATTATGAAATTTGATTAATGATGAGGTTTATTGCATTAAAATGTAATGTGTCTAGTTTCTATGTTTCATGGTGTTATTAATGTGATGTGAATAATTCTAATGTCATACTTTTTATTGTATTATGCTAATTAGTGTTCGTGTATGTTATTAGTTCATGTCTTGAATGGAGTCCCTATAAAATTTCATGATTTAATATTTATTTTACATAAAGGATGAGTATATATTATGCACCAATTATTCCAATCCTTTTTAATATTCTATCTCTAGTATGAGTATATATATGTTGTTAGGACTTGTTCCAAAGTCTTAACATTAGGTTAAATTTTTGGTAGGTAATAAATAATTATTGTAAATGGGGCAATGCATATTTTAGTAAAGACACCCCCATAAAATAAACTTAGTTTTATTATTAGGTAGTTTTAATGTTTTATATTTATTAATTAGAATTACCTTACGGGTTGTTTTCCCATATTTAGTTGGCTATAGGATTAGTTGTTTTTACCAGTCATTGGTAAAAACTATATAAATCCATGTTTTCATTGTAAAAGGGTTAATAGAGTAAAGGCACCCTTATGTACTTTATTTTTTGAATTTAATAAAATACTTGTGCACTCGAACTAAGTGGGGACAAGGTTCAACCTATTTTGGTTCAAGAGTTATCAGTGGTATCAGAGCATGGTTATTTTGGGAGCTTGGTGAATTCGAAGGAGCAAGGTGTAAAATCAATTCACGTGATATCATTTGGCATGAAATAAGGTATGCCATATAGTATTGGTTTAAATATTTTGAAAAATTATTAAATTATTTTAATTTTTCAAATATTATTTACATTTAAACTTGTATTCTCCATATACCACAGTCTGGTCTTTTTTATCATTCATACTCCACTAAAATTGTGTTCAAACCTCCTCATTTGGCATAAAAAATGAATTTTTAGCATTTAAATGTTATTAAATTCATTTTTTTATCAAAAACCATATTTGTACGGCCTATTTATTTGAGAAAAACCTTTGAAATTTTTTATTCATGGCTGCCATTATTATTTGCATTCATTTCATCTCTTTTTAAATCCAAAACATCTGCAAATCTTGATCAAATGGCATTAAAACCCCTATTTTTGCATTCTAAATGAAAAATCTAGAAAAATCTAAGTTGTACAGCTTGTTGTACGGCCTTCCAATGCCCAGGCTTCATTTTGATTCCATTTCTTGCAAAAAATACTTTGAAAATTTACCAGAACTCAGTTAAAATCTGTTTTAGCATGCTTGTATGGATTTGTACGGCCATTGAGAGAGAAAATAGGTGAAAAGAAAATCACCAGCAGTAGCCATGGCATCCCAAGGAAGAATGGCACAAGTATAATATAGGAAATTTTTTTTTTGCTATTTCTAAAGTTTTGTTTGAAAAAATTTGTTGTGGTTGGGTCCCATGGGAGAAGCTTGGAAGAGAAGGCTATAAAAAGGGGGGAAAAAATTGAAATTATTTACTCACATTCACATGTAATTTTGTTTTCCCCTCATACACAAAAATCTGGTATAAGTAGAAATTTTTGAGTGTAATGTTCTGAAAATGCTCTTAGAGCAATCTGTTAAGCTTATTTTTGAAGAAGCTTGCAAAGGAGGATGTCAAGGGTTCAAATCCCTTCTTTTTGGAGAAAGTTTTTTTTGCTTTGGAATATGCTTTTTTGAAAAAGGAATATTCCCTTTTAAATCAGAAGATTATAAAACACATACTTATTGTATTGTGTTATTTAATTTTTTTGAAAAAGGGGCAGAATTCAATCATATTTCTTTTGCATTGTTGTGGTGAGATAAGGGTGTAATTGGTGGAATAAGGTTGTAATTTGGTGAAATAAGGGTGTAATCATTGATTTTTGGTGAGGTTAAGTGCAAAACCCATCAAAAATACTTATTTTTTCTTTTACGCTCTACTCGGAGGTTAAGTGCAAAACCCCGTAGAAGTAGTGTCTTGTGCAGTGAATGTGGTATTTGTTTCATTTCTTTTGCATTTTGTTGCACTTTTCTCTACTACACTTGCTTTCATTTCAAAATGCCAAAAATTTAGAATTTTCTTTCAGATGGTGATAGATTAACAATTTCCAATTATTTAGATTGGAAATGATTGATGGAGGCTTCACTAGTGTTTAATGAGTTATGGGATATTGTTAAGAATGAAAATCCCACATTGCCAACAGAGCAGGCTAAAATAGATATTTTCAATTTACGTGATTCTAAGGCCTTGGCTCTCATTAAATGATGTTGTACTCATGATTCTTATGTTCATATTGAAAATTCTCCTCATAGTTACACTGCATGGAAAACATTGTCAGATTTGTATGATAAGAAACATAAGCATAAGAAGATAGATATTAATATTCAGTTGTTTATTTTGTCATTAGATGAAGATGGGGATATGGGATAATATATGTCTAAGTTGAAAAATATCACTACTGAGTACACTAAGGCTAGTTTTGGAAAACTAGATGATGACCTCATAGTTACTACTACTTTGAAAGGACTACCAGGGTCTTATAGGAATTTTGTTGAAATGTTGCATGTCTCTGACAAGATCACAAGCATCACCATTGATAAGTTAGCTGAGTTGCTCATCCAACATGACCTCTCTCTACCCAAGAAATCCAAGAAAACTAAAGAAGCCCATATTTTAGAGTCAAATCCTAGTTCATCTTCATCTGGGCATCAAAACAATAGAGAGAATAGTTATAGAGGGGGTCAAGGTTATAGAGGAGGCAGATATCAAAATAGAGGTAGGGGTCATTTAAATAATCAACAATCTAATCAATCACATTCACATGAAATAAGTGATCGAGGACATGGTCACAATTCATATAGGGGCAGAGTTCGAGGTAGATTAGACATTCAATGTCATAGATGTGGAAAATTTGGTCACATTGCCTCACAATGTAGGATTCCTTTTGATAAAATTTAGAGGCCACAAAAAGTGACTAAGACTAACTCTTCTTAGTATTCTGATCATGACTATGATGAATCTAGTAATGTTGCCCATGAATCTACATTCACTACTTTAGGGCACATTGATTATATTGAATATGAGGCTAGAGATGAGCTCACAGATGTATGGGTTTTAGAAACAGGAGCAACCAAACACATGACATTTAGGAGAGATTTATTTTGGTCTTATAAGGAAGCTTTTCTCTCTCCAGTTGCCTTAGCAGATAAGTCTATGCATACACCACTAGGACTTGGTTCTATTCAAATTCTTCTTCCTAATGGGTCTAAAAATACTTGGAGGATGTTTGGTATGTTCCCACATTGAAGAAAAACTTACTTTCTTTGGTAACTATTCGAAAGAAAGGTTATCAAATTGTGCTTGAAAATGGGCTCATTTACATCAATTCAGTGAAGGATGATTATAAAACAATGTATACATGATATGAAGATGGGAACTTGGTTAGATTGCATTGTAAGGTATTTCCTCCCAATATAAAACTTATAGCAGTTGTTGACATAGGTACATGTACTATGTCTACATAGCGGTTATGGCATCTCCACTATGGACATTTGAATATCCACTCTTTAGTGGATTTACAGAGATATGGTATGGTGAATGGGTTTCCCACTTTTCACAAAGATAGTATTCTTTGTGAGTCATGTGTTTTGGGCAAACAAAATCAGGAAAAAATTCCTAAATAGTCATCTTGGAGAGCTAACAGATGTTTAGTTAGCAGTTAGTTCATAGTGATGTATGTGACATGAAAAAGTCATCCATTGGTGGGTGTAGATACTTTGTCTTGTTTATTGATGACTTTTCTAGGATGACTTGGGTATTCTTTATGAAAAACAAATCTAAAGTTTTTGCTAAGTTTATTGATTGGTTACACTTAGTTGAAAAAGAAACAGGTTCACATTTGGCCACTCTTCATTCAGATAATGGAGGTGCGTATACCTCTAATGAATTTTTAGATTATTGTCGAGAACATGGCATTCATTGACAATATAGTAATGCTTATACTCCACAACAAAATGGAGTATTTGAATGGATGAATAGAACTTTAGAGGGCATAGCATGTGCCATGTTGCACTATAAATAGCTTGATGATAAGTTTTGGGCCAAAGCTATTGGTACTGCAGTGTATTTGAGAAATAGGTCCCCCACATTTGCACTTTTGGGAAAAACTCCATATGAGGCATGGTATGGATTTAAACCAAAAGTTAAACACTTGAAAGTGTTTGGATGTTTTTGTTTTGCTTTGGTTCCTATTAAACATATAACTAAGTTGGAACCATGAAGTTGAAAATACATCTTTCTTGGTTATTCTGAAGATAAAAAGGGGTTTCATTTGCTTACACAAGATTCAGGCAAATTCATAGTAAGTCGAGATGTAATATTTGATGAGTTTGGGACTATGAACATTGCAGAGATTGATTCTCAACTTGATAGATTAGAGAGGAAAAATACAAAAAGAGATAAGGGCTTGAATGATGGGGATAACTCTTTGAAGTTATGGTATGAAACTCAAATTCCTTCACTTTTCTCTCCTTCATCTACAAGTTCATAGGTTGACTAAGAAATTGTTGAAAATTCTCTAAGTCCCCCTTCGAATAATGTACATGATGAGAATTCTAGAGTCCTTAATTTGAATAATTTGTCTAAGTATCCAAAATGGGCTCAAAGTACTTTTTCTAACTTGATAGTAGATGAAGTTGGTTTAACAGGGCCCAAAAAATCTTGAAAATAGGTAAACTATGCTATGGTTGTTACTACTTCTTCCACTGAGCCATCCACTTTTGAGGAGGCATCTACTGAACATGTTTGGCAACAGGCAATGAAATGTGAGTATGATTCCATACTTAACAATAATACATGGGTTTTAGTTGATCCTCCTCCACATGTTAAACCCATCAGATGTAAATGGGTTTATAGGACTAAGTATAAATCAGATGGCTCCATTGATAAACATAAGGCATGACTTGTTACAAAAGGATATGCGCAACAAGAAGGTATTGACTATGAGGAAACATTTGTACCAACTACCAAATGGCACACTATTTGTATGGTACTTGCCTTAGTAACACAAAATGGTTGGAAAGTACATCAATTGGATGTTAAAAGTGCCTTTTTAAATGGTGATTTATAGGAAGAAGTCTATATAAAACAACCTCAGGGTTTTGAATAGCTGGGTGCTAAACACAAAGTATGTAAATTGATAAAAGTTTGTATGGGCTCAAACAGGCACCCAAGGCTTGGTATGAGAAAATGGACTTATATTTGAAATCCATTGATTTTCATTGTAGTGAATCTGATGATACTCTCTATTTTTGAGTGTAGGGTAAGAAAATGGTGATACTTGTTCTCTATGTAGATGACTTGTTTATTACAGGTAATGATGAAAACCATAACAAGTCTGTGAAGAAGGAATTAAAAGATGGGTTTGAGATGATAGATCTTGGACTTATTCACTACTATCTAGGCATAGAGGTAACTCAAAAAGAGCATAGTATTTTCATTTCACAAACTAAGTGTATTTCTAAGTTATTAGAGAGGTTTAGCATGAGTGATTGCAAACCTACCCTCACTCCCATGGAAAGTAACTTGAAATTGTCTACGGATGATAGCAGTGCCTTTTTTGATAGCACAACATATAGACAATTGGTGGGAGGTTTGATATACTTGATGACTACCAGGCCTGATATTTCATTTTTAGTTGGAATTTTATCTAGGTTTATGCATGATCCTAGAGAAATTCATTGGCATGCAGCAAAATGAGTACTTCATTACCTTCAGGGAATGAAAACATATGGCCTTGAATACCACTGCAATAAGAACTTCAAACTTGTTGGATATTGTGATGCAGATTTTGGTAGATGTGTGGATGACAGAGTGTCAACCACAGGATACACTATGCATATGGTTTCCACTGCCATTGCTTGGTGTCGTAAGAAATAGGATACAGTGGAAAATTCATTAGCAAAATTAGAGTATATTATAGCAGGGGATGTTTTCAGAGAAATTGTTTACCTTCATCATTTTCTTGAAGATCTTCAAGTTTCTCAATTTGCTCCTACATAGTTATACATTGATAATCAGAGTACAATCAAGATGTCCAAGAATCCAGTGTTTCATGCCAAAACAAAACATATGGATGTCAAATACCATTATCTATGAATTTTGGTGGTAAAGAAAACTCTTGATCCAATATATTACCCAACTTCCAATCAAACAACTGATATCTTCACAAAACCCCTTGACATAATCAAATTTGATAAATTCATAAAAATGCTTGGTATGTGTCCAAAGACATGACTTTGGATCATAGGGGGGTTTGTTAGGACTTGTTCCAAAGTCTTAACATTAGGTTAGATTTTTGGTAGGTAATCAATAATTATTGTAAATGGGGCATGCATCTTTTAGTAAAGACACCCCCATAAAATAAACTTCGTTTAATTATTAGGTAGTTTTAATGTTTTATATTTATTAATTAGAATTACCTTACGGGTTATTTTCCCATATTTAGTTGGTTATAAGATTAGTTATTTTTACCGGTCATTGGTAAAAACTATATAAATCCATGTTTGCATTGTAAAAGGGTTAACAGAGTAAAGGCACCCTTATGTAATTGATTTTTTGAAATTAATAAAATACTTGTGCACTGGCACTAAGCAGGGAAAAGGTTCAACCTATTTTGGTTTAGGAGTAATCACCTATTGGCCCTTCAAGCACCTATATGACACTAACCTTAGTCCATGAAGGGTTTGAACCTATGGATCTTCCTTAAGTTGTGTTGAATTTATTAATTCCCCTAGTTGAATCCTCGTTCCATGGCACAACTATCCCAATATAAGGCCTAGTTCCTTCTCAACTATGATTCAGGTGAGTATATAAGGCCCCTGCCTTATGTGGTTGATGCTAGCATAACTGAGTAATTAAATGTTGACTATAAATGGATTATCCCATGCTTATTCCTAGTTTTAATAAACCAATAATTAACTAAAAATTTTCACAAAAATTTGGAAACACTAAATAGAGTTGTAGTTCTTCTAGTAAATGCAGTAAGAAGATTGCTTTGGGGATTCTTTCACATTCAGTCAATTGGTTTTGGGAAAGACAAAATTTCCTTGTTTTAGAGGCCAAGATATTATAGTGGTATTTCCAAACATGATATATCCCAAAATACCTAAGGAAGTCAAAAAGGATGAAGTAATTTGGGAGGCTCTGTAGACTAGGGATTTCATAAGGTTCATGGAAAAAATTGAAGGCCCTAATAGGCATGTCTCAACTCTAATAATGAATTATTTGGAGGAAAGATCCATTAACATTAATGGGTTCTTGATGGATATTATGGATGATTATATATCACATGTTATAGGGTTTAAAATGGAGGTTGCCAAAATTTACAAAATGGGTAGGGACTACAAAAAAGAGGAGGAGAATTTTCTATTAGAGGGCAAATCTCTAGAGAAACTTCACAATGGATTTGACTAGGAATCACTTCCAAGGCCCTTTAGAGAATTACATTTTCATTTAATGTAATACGTCACCTTTTAAGGTAGGTTAAACGTGGTTCATTGGTCTCTTTGTATATTTCTACACTATTTTAGGCATGCAATCCCCATGAGCCTTCTTTTCTACATGTTATTATTGTTAGAGACCTCCATTCTAAAATATAAAAAGGGGAAATATCTATTACTAGACATAAGTGGGTTATATTTCTCATCCATAAGTAATTCAAGGGGATGAATTAGATCACTCCATAAATTCTTAATCCTCATAATAAAATAGATGTTGGAAAACATATGGACATTAGAAAAGTTAAGAAGGTCTAGATCAAATATCCTTGTAGTGTCTCCTCCAAGGTTAAAGATGTTAATGTTACTAAGAATAATATTAAATGTAGTAACATTAAAACACATCTGAAGAGTGTGGACAAGGATCCACCTATGTCAGTCAAGAATTTGGGTAGGAATGGAAAAATAAGGCAATATATAGGGGATTTTATTTTGGTTGAAGAAGATATGACTGGTAAAGATATTGACAACAATAAAAAGGATCTGGGAAGGTCAAACATGGAAACCTAGTCCAAGAAAACTAATTATTGGAAAAGAAATACAAGACCAAAACCCAAGGAAAAAGGTAAAGACTCTATAGGTAAGCAGCCTCAAGCTCTGAATGAAGATTTTAGAAATTTAGTGGGTTCTTTGAAAAGGAAATAAAATTTTGAGAACATGGAAGAGGAAATAGACTTACAAAAGTCCATTATGTGTTGGTTCACGAGGTAATAGACAAAATTTAAAGGGAAAGTCAAATATTTTTAGCAAGAGAATAAAATATTGGTACAAACCAATTATGATAAGGATTTTACCCATCAATATGAGAGTCTTTAAGCGAGCATTGGTATGGTTGAAATTGGAAATGAAAGCTTAAAAATAGCATTATATTTCTAGTGAATTTTAACAATGTTGCTATGTATGAGAGGATACAAAATGTGTAAAATATAAGATCTCATCTAAGGGATCTATTTGACACTAGGACTCCAAGCAAAGCCAAAGATAAACAAGTTTAGTGTAGCGGGTGTCATAAAGATGTTGATAAATAAAAGTTTCTCCTCCAAATTGATTCAAACCTCAAAAGAATGAAGAGTTGTTGGGAAGATAATTTTGGAAATTTAGACATGGAATAGGCTTTAGGTTCACTTTTAGCTGATTTTTACTTTTAGCTTATCTTTGGCTATTTTTGAGTTGTATTTGGGTAGTTTTTTAGTTACTTTTGGTTCTATTTTTTTGTTTCTTTTGAGCACTTTGGCAGTCCTTTTTGTTTTTTTTGGTTTTACTTATCCTAGGGTCTAGGGACCCTATCCAAAAAAATCCCCCCTTTAACCTTAACATAAAAAAAGCATGCCCTAAGGATGACATCCCTTTACCAAACATAGACATGATAACCGACTCAATGGTAGGATACGAGATGTTTTCCCTCATGTATAGATTCTTAGGATATAAATAGATAAAGATTTCACCTAAAGACCAACATAAAATAGCATTTACCCTTTCATGGGAGAAATTTTATTATCAATTCATGTCATTTGAATTGAATAATTATGATGCAACATACCAATGTGCCATGACTATCATTTTCCATGACATGAGGCATAATATTTTTTAGGACTATGTCTATTAGAGTATATTTCTCATGCTTGCTAGGTTTTATCTATAATTTTCATCATTTTCGTAGTTTTTTCCAATGTGAGTATTTATTCCACATTGCGTAGTTAGGCTAGTTTCTTGTTTTGCCTTGCCTACTTAAGCAAGGGCTCGCCATTTTATTCTACATGTTTTTTCTAAATAATAATTGGTTTGTTCACAATTAGTTTATTTCTTATGTGTATGCTGAAGTACTCATGGATGTGGTAATGGTGTGTTGGAGAGAACTTGGTTGAAGAGTGTTTTAAACTCTTTCATGGTGTCAGAGCATCCTTTAATAACTATTACTTAGCTAATATGTAGCAATTACTTAGTTTGTAAGTTTCTTGCCATTATGGATCTATCATTATTTGCTCATTAAGTCTCTTTTATTGCCAAATTCTAGTTTGTTTTTGAATTGGTAATTATTTCATTTCTTGGTCATACTCTTTGGATCTAAGGGTGTTGATAGATAGGGAAAAAGAGTTAGGCTATTATGGCTCCTTTGGCATACCATTGACTTTTTAAGCATTTTCTAGCCATATGAATTTGTGTTTTTGCATTTTCTCAGCTTTGGTCTTTTACAATGGCATATCCAATATTATCTTGGATGTCTTTCAAGGATTCTTCACATTTAGGTCCCCTATTTATTGAGATATGTGCATTAGTAACACTTCTATGTCATACAAATCTATAGATCTGAATGTTGTTCTGAATATTTGCATGGGTTTCAACAATTTATGATTATGTGGTTGTAGAGAAAAGGTGGTTTTCTTTGTTTTTTTTAAAATATGTAATAGATTCTACATTGGTCAAAGGTTCAGACTTTGATCTCCCATCACCATCCTTTAACTTGGATTTATTGCTAAAGATTTGATCAACTCCATCAAAATCCATCTTAGTACGTGCCATGTGAGGCATGCCTTCATCTCACCACTTGATTTGGGTCATGAATTGTTCACTTTGCCTTCCACACCATTTCCTTTGCTATTATTAGTTATTTAAACCTGTGTATACATTACAAAGGGAAAAGAGGTATTTTTGTGTTAGCCTAATCACCAAGGAGATATGTTGAATCCAAACAGTAGTATATAGACATATCTCCTCAAAATATCATCATACAGCATGTAACTCCTTTGGATCATCATATGGCCTTCATATTCCATCTATGCCATCCCAATGGCTTCCTCATGATTCTACTTAACACCCTTTTCTAGATGGAAAATGGCCTACTCCACAACCTTTTTTGGCCCCCTCCTCTACCCTTGTCGACCTCCTTCACTACCTAAACAAGATGTAGCTTTCCCACCACCATTCAATGCCATCTTGGAGTCTACAAATAGGTTTTTTGGAAAACTACAGCCTTTTTTCAAAAGGTTTGAAATTTTAAAACAATTTTGCTTTTATTAATGTCATTTGACATTATTATATTTGGTAAAAAGTTTTTTAATATGAGTGGGAAGACATTGTAAAGTGGTGAATATGGATTGGGTTTATTATTGTGGGTGACATAATAATGATGGAAGGAATTTTAATGGGGTGGTTAATCCATGGTGTGGGGACATATTTTTTGCCAAGTAATTATTACTTAGTGGGGACATGGATTTTTTGATTATTTTTTTATAAAACAATATTTTGTAAATGGTTGTACTTGATTTTATTTTCTTCTCTCATTAGTCAAATATGAAGGGTGAGGCTCATGTTGGCAAGGCCGATTCCCCCTCACAATCTAAACCATTGCATTCTAAATTATGTTTCAATCCCAATGAGTGTTTGTAAGGCTACCTTACCCCTTGCTTGGTTGAACTTTTTAAGCTCTGATGGGAAATCTTATCAGCCATAACTTTTTCTCAATAACTCAAATTTGAGTGTCACTTTATGCAAAAGTATTTTATTTTAATTTCCCATTCGATCAGTTTTATTTTTATTATAAATGCACTAAAGTTATAAAGTGTCATATTCTAGTGGGTTTACTATGCTATGGTCCCTACTAATTTATGCATTGTACTTCATGTACGCACTATCTCATATGTATTTTTGGTTGAGTCCAATGTCTTTTGCATGTGATTTTATAGGTTTTAGTGTTTGATAATTGATCATTTCATGTGTGTTTTTGCATACATGATGGTTTTTTCACCATTTGACACACTCTTTCATCATCCCACGGCATGCATTGGTACTTTGACACACTTGTAGTTTGTTTCATGTCTCCATAAAGGCCCCTTTCTTAGTGATTTTACTTCTTGTATGGAGACACTTTTTCACTATGTTATTTTTTGGAGAAACTCTTATACTTGGTGATGACTTTTTTGACAAGTCGATAGTCTCCTTGTTAAGAGATATTCTATTGAAACCTAGTGTCTTCCTTATTTCCATTTGGTGTTTTTTATGTAAGGGATATAGTATACTCTTATCTATTTATAAATTTATATGGGAGTTCTTTTAATAAGCATTATCTACTTTTAAGTGTTTACGTGCTCTATTTTGGGTACCTTTTCACTTCTTCAGTTGCTTGTCTCTTCCATCACCACCATGGGCTATCATCTTTAAGAGACCTTATCTATATTTTTGACACCACTTTTATGATAGTTGATAGTCTCCCATAGCTTAAAATATATATATTCTCATGAATCCCAATGTCATCTTATCTTTTTTGATAGTTTGACAGTCTCTTTCAACATGACATGGAGTTATTCGGGTGTATACAGTGTCAGCTTGTTTGGTGTTTGAGTAGTGGATTTAGGCCACTCGTGAAAACCTTTTTTCATCACTCCACCTAGTCATTAGTATGGGGGGGTTTGGTGTACATTTTATTTCTTAGGTGTTGAGTGTTTCTTATACATGAAGTACCATTTTTTACTTATGACACCACTAACAGTCTTTTTGATTGAAGTTATTTTGGTGAAGCCTAGTGTCAGTTATTTTTATGATCAAGTAGTGGATTCAAAACACTCAAGCAGGTTGAGTTCCTTTGTGGCTTTTGAATAATTATAGAGTGTACTACTTTAACATCATCTTTAGGTAGCTTTCTAGCTCTCTCTCTCCTTATTTTCTCTCTTTTAGGGGGGGGGGGTGTTTCCTATGGGTTTTCTTTTTTTTCTCCACTTTATGATATTTATATGTATATGTTGCACTTTTTTTAATGTTTTATATAGTATTCCTTTGTATGTGGGTATCTTATCCAGTCACTTTATTTGTCAAAATCCATATGAGTGCTTTTAATTGACTCCATGGCCTTCTTTGTGACTCTTATAGTGACACCAATGTGGTATCCCCACCAGTGACACTAGTGTGGCAACCCCACTAGCCTTTTGCTCACTTCTCACCATATTTTTAGAGGGTGTTCAATTAATGCTTCCTTGGGTTCATCATTATACCTAGTATTTTGGATTACAATGTTTATGTTCAGTGATCCTCATATTCAACACCATTCTTACTTTCACTTGGCAATTACAACAATTGACATTCATTTACTCTCACAAGATGGATTAGAATCCATAAGGACACATGACTTCACACTAAATCATTTATTATTAGCCCCTATCTTTACTTGATGGGGGTGTTAGAGTATATTTATCATGCTTGATAGGTTTTAGCTAAGATTTTTATCCTTTTACTAGTTTTGTACTATGTGAGGATTTATCCCACATTGCTTAGTTAATTTAGTTTCTTATTTTTCCTTGCCTACTTAAATAAGATATCTCCATTGTATTCTACATCCTTTTTTTGAATAACAATTGATTTTGTTTATAGTTGGTTTATTCCTTGTGTGTATGCTGAAGTACTCATGGTTGTGGTAATGGTGTGTTGGAGAGATCTTGGTTGAAGATGGTTTTGAACTCTTTTAATTTTGATGAAATATTATCCAAATAAAAAACACATGCAAGACACCTTGAACTTCTATGAAGAATATTTGAGATAATTTATGAATATAATGTATGCCTCAATCCTGAGAAGTGCATCTTCAACATCACTTTTAAAAAAATTATAGGTTTTATTATATCACATAGAGGCATAAAATTCGATCCCACTAAGATTAAATATATTATGTAAATTCCTCCTCCCTCTAATATAAAATAAATATATAGCTTATAGGGTAAGGTTTAGTCCATCCATCAGTTTATTTCATAGTTGGTATATAGATTCATCCTTTTACTCACATTTTAAATAAGGGTGTCATATTCAAATGAAGTACATGTTGCCAATAAGATTTTGAATATTTGAAAACCTATTTGTCCAATATTTTATTATTCACCCCACTTTCACCAAGTATACCATTTCTCTTTTACATATCAGTAATAGAACATGCATTGGGGGCACTTTTGGCTCATCATGACAAATAAGACAAGGATAATGTAGTCTATTATTTGAGCCAAACACTTGTATCTTATGAATACAATTATTCACAAATAGAAAAAATTTATTTTTAAATGATGTTTGCTTCCAAAATGTCGTATCACTACATGGTAAATAACAAGACCATTGTTATAGCCAAGATTGATCCCCTCAAATATCTATTATCCAAGATAGATTTAATAGGTCACATGGCCAAGTGGGTAATTTTACTGATTAAATTTGATATTGAGTATCACAATCATAGTTCCATTAGGTGGAAATACCTTGTAGATTAACTTGTTTAATCTCCTTTACTCAATACTAAGCCCCTCATATTTTATTTCCTATATGAGTCTATCTTGACCCTAAAATAAGTGCCTATTAAATCCAAATAATGGAAATTATAATTTGATGATTCATTCACATCTCATAGATCTAGAGCTGGTATTTTATTGATCAAACCACAAGGGGATATAATCCATAAGTCATTTCACATCAAATTTCATTGCACCAATAATATGGCTAAATATGAAGCACTCACTACAAGACTTCATATTGACATACAATGTAGTATTCCATAGTTAATGGTATATGGTTATTCTTAGTTAATCATTAATTAAGATACAAACCAATACCAAACTATAGATGAGAATATTATACCTTACAAGAGTATGGTCTACAACCTCAAACAACATTTTAAAACTATTTAATTTTATAATACACCATGTGTCAACATTCAATCAATATATGAAATGATAACCATTGGGTCCATGATAGCAATAGCCAACAATTTCAAAGAGTATCAATTTCTCATTGAGAACATTTTTCAACCCACTTATGTATAGATAGATTTTAAGATTGTATGTGACATTTTTGGTCCCAATCTCATTTGGTACCAATACCTATACACATACTTCCAAGATCAAATTCTTCCTACTAACTTATCATAAAACCAACTTAAATATTTCATCCATAATGCTTATCTTTATACCATACTTGGTAATACACTCTAACATAGAGACTATGATGGAATTCTAATTCATTATTTGAATTTAGGAGAATTTAAATTAGCACTTAAGGACATACACAAAGGAATTTTTGGGTCCCACACTAGTGGTATGCTCCTTTGTAAAAAAGTGCATTTATTTTAAAAGGCATGGTGATTTGATACATTCTCTTTTCCTATTGCTCCAACTAATCCATATGCTTTGGCCATTTTCAATGTGGGGACTCGATATCTTACAGAAAATCAATTCCACATCCTCTAATGGCCACAAGCATATCCTCAGTACAATGAAATATTTTACTAAGTGGATAGAGGCCATTAATCTCACTTACATAACCATCAAGTAGATTTAGAAATTCATTTATTTCTAGCTCATCTGCCACTATGGTATTCCATTTACCATTATATTTAATAATGGTGGATCATTTAAAAACAAAAATGTCAAGGCCCTATGTTCTTAAATTTATATTGAGCGTAAAAGGTCCATGCCCCATTTCCCTCAAGGTAACATCCAAGAAGAGACATAAAATAAAAATATTTTTTATATCCTTAAAAATATTTTCAATGAAATTTGTCATGATTTGTACTTACAATTATTCTCATCCTTGTGGGCATACCATATCAGTTCATGCACTCCTACAAAATCCACACCATAATCCTTAATTTTTGGTTATGAGGCCATTATCCCTATAGATATTGAGTTGTCCTCTATAAATATTTTGTTACAAAATATCATTGATGATTAAGAATGTAGAGTGTCTAGATTACAAGAGCTAGATCTCTTGGATGAGAAAAGGTTAGTTGTATTAGACCATTTGAGAGCCTATCAAAATCAGCTAAGCCATAACTATAACAAATATGTTCTTCTCAAAGAGTTTAAATTTGGTGATTTAATACTAAAATAAAATTAGAAGAATACCAACATTGAAATCAAAAATAAAGGCAAGTTTGAGGTCAATTGGTTAGGTCAATATATTATTATAGTAAATTATGGTTCTAGGGCATATAGCTGGCTACATTATATGGGAAAGAGCT
This sequence comes from Torreya grandis, assembly GCA_037957365.1. Lineage (NCBI taxonomy): Eukaryota > Viridiplantae > Streptophyta > Pinopsida > Cupressales > Taxaceae > Torreya > Torreya grandis. The sequence goes on along the minus strand of JARHVA010002108.1, from coordinate 1,549,242 downwards.
TGAGGATCGTATGAACATTTTTCATCTCAAATTCTTATATGCTTAACTAATTTGAACCATTATCTATGAAAGCCCTTTCTTGGGGGAATATATTTTACATTCACCCATTTTCCCTCATTTTATCATTCTCTAGCTCATTCTTATCCTCCTACTTCCTATTATCATCATGATACTAATTACAACTAGTAAGTTTTATAGATAGGTTCAGAGAACATTTTCAAAGGTGTTCTAAACTGTTGGCATCACCAACCCCTTTTTATACAAGTGTATTAGGGTATATCAACCTAAGTGTGTTACCTACTTGATAGTTCCTTGAGACATCCTCTAAATACTTCCTCCCATATTATTTCCCCATAGTGTTCCTTCTTGTTCCTATTATGTTATTATGTGGTATTTCCCTTTGCCTCAAGTTCTACTATTAGTTCATGGTTAATACCATTATAGCTAGTTTATTTATTGTTTCATCCCCTACCTAAGGTTGTTTTCCTTTTTTAGGTGGTTCCTTGTATATTTATGAATATTCCCTTACTTTTCCTTATTCTAAAAGACACAAAAAACATAGAAAAGACCTAGAAAACCCTAAAAATCAAAAATTCAAAAAGTGGCTTACAATCTATACAAGAGATATAAAATTATAAACTATTGTAGATGGGAACCTCTTATCCAATCCTAATAATTTCAACTTATCATTAACATTCCTTCATTATATCTTCCCATTTTTGGGAGAACTACATCGACTTGAGGTCCACACGAATTATGTAGGCAATGTTTGGATGCATGGAGCATCTCAAGTTAGTTTGGCCACTTTTCATTTCTACTTTCATTTGAATTTTATTTACAATTATCTTATGCTCTCATCATTTCATGAGTAACCATTACCTTATACTATCATTATTTTTTAAGCAACAACTATCTTACACTATCACCATTTTGTGAGCCTTTGCTTTTTTCCTCTATAATCAAGTATTTTACTTATCCTCATTTTTCTTCTATCCCAAAACTGAGGAGAACTAAATTTGGCCTAAGGTCCATATGGACTATGTAGGTAGTGTTCATTTACATGGGGCATTTAGGAGAAGCTCAGCTACCCCTTCTTTATTATTATATTCCCCCTTTCTTGATCTTAATCATCACTTTAGAATTTTCATTATTTCATTAACTTGAGGGAAGATTATCCAAGTGTAATACCTTGTTAGTTGCACAAATACAAAAAAATTATTACTTAGCTGAGTTTTATCTTCTTACATTATTTTTTAGTGTGTTTTATTTATCTGATTTCTTGCTTATTTGTTCAATCATTGATTGTTTTATTTTTTGTTTTTGTTTAAATGCAACTTGTTTTACACTTAAGTCTTGATCTTTCATATCTTGATTTTAAGTTTTTTATGCTTGTATTTAAATTTTTTTTTAGTTTATCTTTTGTTCAAATGCATTATGTTTTAAACTTAGGTCTTGATGTTCTATATAATGATTTTAATTTATAAATATTTACATCTAAATTAGTCCCTATGCACTTGATGTAAATGTTATCATAGGTTCTTTATACTTATGATGCATATTATCATTTTCAAAAGTAAACACCAAGTGCTTAAGTATTATATACTAATGTTACACTTAAAACATTTCTCCAAGCATGATCTTGTTATATAAATACATGATCAAGAGTTCATTTTATTTCCCTTAAACACATCACATGACCACATTTGAAACACACAAGGCTATCTCTATGCTAATTACGGATGTGCATATCCTAAGTAATCATATAATATCTAGTCATACCACAAGATACATCCATGAAACAAACATAAAGTTAAAAATCAAATAGCAAGGAAGATAACATAATCATGGCAAATAAATACACATTAGCATCCATATTCTGATCAACTATATACATCTAACATCTTAGCAATAAAAATAAAGAGCATCATGTATAAAAAATAAATACCAGAGTCCATGTACACAAATAAATAAATTTTATATATATCTCAAAATCATATTTTTATACATCATAATAATATATACATATCATGCATAGAAAAAATGTGGAGCTATTACCAAAATATCAGCTCATACTCTATCCATCTCTAGGAGGAATTTGATTAAAACTTTACCCTATGCTTGGTGTTGGTGGACATAGTAGTGGGTGTCCCATCACTCTATGTTATGGTATCAACTAGTCTATTGACCTCTCTGATGTTGTCATGTGGTGTGATCTTAAGGTCTAGTTAGTCCTTTGACTATGTTTTTACTCTTTAAATCAAGTAACCCTACCATGTGTTGGCACTACTAACTCATATAAGCTTTAATAATGTGAAGCCTCATCCTTCACCCATAGTGCATAATCCTTCACACGTAGGGAATCATCCTTATATTGAATCACTTAGGCTAGTGATTTGGCCATATCTTGGTCTAACATAATCTATTGTGCCTCATCTCTTTCCCAATAGTGCCTCTAAGCATCATCCTAGGCCTTATCTCACTATGTGCATGCCTTTCCCACTCACTACTAGTTGTCATAAGATCTGCATCCATAACATAAGCTATCCCTAGAGGTTGGTCATGTGGGAAACCTAGTCTCTCAATGATGAAATATCTAAATCATATGCTCTAATAATACTTTTTAGCTTTGTGGTCATGTCACCAAGTTAGCCTATTGCCTTGCCACATCCTGATCAAGACCTATAATCTCTACTACACTAATAATGATATCTCATTAAAGTATATATATAAGGGCTAGGTACTCCTCTAATCTATTCATACCTAAGGTATCTGATTCATCTATACCATTCCCAAATCCACCACTTATTGCCTCTATAATCTTTATTTCTAAAGGAGGGCCTTGTCCTTCGTCTCTACTACCTTCATGGTTATCATCCATCTCTGAGCTTGAATTAATAATTAAGGGTACAAATTGTGTACCTATAGCCTATAAATATTTCTATGTAATCTACTAAATGATAACCTTTAAAACCTACTAAGAAGGTCTTTATGGCACAACATTTCCCTATACATATCCCTATGCCTGTGCATGTGCCTATGCCTATCCCTATCCTAGTATTTGACCATGTGGCAATCCCTATACCAAATCATGCCTTTATCTAACACTTATATAATTTATTCATAGTTTTTAAGGCTAAGATCAATTTATTTGAGTGGGCTTGAAACCTACCCACCATGTCATATAAGCATCTATAATTCCAACATATACCATGTTGCCTACATATGCCTAAACTACCAGTTGCATCACTACCTCCTGATCACCTCTATTCTTTAAATAGGTTGCCCTCACTATCTCATCTATCAATTCATATGGGCAATGAAATGTAAACCTTCAAGAACATCTTGATGAAAATCAAGATGCCACTAAACATGATCTAGTATATATCACTCCATTATAAATTCATGTTGATTGGTAATATAACATGGTGTAATCATATACCATGTGACAAATCCATCCTCCATCTATCCAAACTATATAATGATATAGGGATGCTAGATGAAGTCCTTGTCCACCATCTCATTCAATACCCACTAATAGTAATACAAATCACCTATGTGGTCTCGAAGGCTAGCCCTTATTTGATACTAGCTAAATGCTAAAGGGCCTTAGGCTCTTCACTACATATTATAACTAACTCATTACTAAATCATTATGTGCTCTTAGGCTCATAACTATAGAAATTTACTATTTCTAATGGTTTAAGCACTCTGATAGAAAATCATATGTAAACCATGTATCACTAAGCTAATACTATGGGGCCCTGGGCAAATAATGTGGTTGAGTCTCACATATTTCATACCACTCCTATAAACATGATCTAAAAATATCACTTTATAATCACCATAAATATCACCACCTCATTGGGTACTAAGGCCTATAGTGGTGGAAAAAGTGCCAATTCATATACCTATCATATCACTACTCCATCACCACCCCTATCAAGGATGACATTTGGTGGGAATGTTATATCCTCTAGGTCATCAATGTAGATGGACCCACCCTCTATCACCAATCAATCACCCCTATCAAACCCTCTATAATATCTAGCCTACCATGTTGTATCCACTAGATTCTTTATCCTTGAATTGGTAATAGTAGAATCCTCCATACTTCCTCCAAGGTCATTGTTGCCTTATCTAGATAAATGAAAGATAGATGTCTTAGAGTGTTATCACTTAGATATCACTAAAAAATAAGCCCTATCAACTTAAATCACTAGCATTTATGTCACATGCAAAATCCTTATTACCTACAAGAATCCCACCAAGTCCTTTATCATGATACCAAGATAGCTTAGTAATCATAATCATGCCTTCTATGTCTTGATGACCTCCACTCAGTCTTATAGAAAATAAATCATGTCAAAATCACTTCATTCATCTATCTATTTTCTTCTAGTTGAGCCACATCACCACTTTCTTCTACTTTTTTACTTAGTATTTTATTCTAAACCTACTGAGGTATTTATTCAAAATTTTATTAAGTTTTATTTTGAACAATCTCGTCATTTTCTTGGTAGTCTCACTGTTTAACAAGGCATTCACACCATTTGACAATTTTTTCCTACCATTATACCTAAGATGTCCTACATCCTTTCCATTTTCTCAGTAAGTTCATAATTTTTTAGGTCATTCCCACCGATCAGTAGGATGACCTCACTTTTCATAGAGATTTTGATAATTTCATGATTTCCATACAAATGGGAATTTTTGTTGATTCTCAAGATTCTTACCGTTAAGAGAATTTATTGTTCAAAAATGATATATCTCCATTTTGGTGATTTTTAGCTATTTTGGTGATATCATCAAATTGATTGTGGCCTTATCGATTAGTTGGTGATACCATCATGTATGTAAGCGATCTCACCATTTTTATTCTTTTTAAATGGTGAATTCATAGTTTCATGATTTTCTAAGCTATAATAAATGTTATTAATGAAGATATTGACAATAAAAATTATGCTTACCAATGCCTCACTCCTCACTAGTCACCATCACTCTCAGACATGCTCACCAAGATGCTTGTGGTGTGGGATGTGGGCCATTTTATCTTATCCCATTGTGCACAAAACCAAAGATCTAGATTTCCATAGTGTGAGGGTGAAAATGAATAGTTTTCACCCCCTAGGGGTAATTTTATAGGAAAACTTTTGAATTTTTCCCCTAGCCCTATTTGTACTACATTATTATGTCTAAGAAGCTTATTTTTGGCCCTTTTTATCGATTTTTTGTCCCATTTTTATCCCATTTTATTTTAATTACTCTATTTTTATCCTCTTCTACTAAAACACGTGTCATTTTCTTATATTAGAGGGCCCATATATCAAAAATTAAGTTTTTACCACCGTTTAAGGGCCATCATGGCCCTCTCAAATGTTGTTTTAGGCATTTTTGTGAGCTATTTTTTTTTGAAAATCAAGTAAATTCAACAAAAGTGGGAACAAAATTATTTATTCTAATTGTGATCATTTCAACCAACCTTTTAACTCTTTGAAAATTCATTTTTTCATCATAATTTCTTGCCACACCCTTTTAAACATGGGAAAATGTAGACATCTAATTTTCACCACTATTATGTCAAAATTGCAAGTCAAAATGAATTCTTCCAATAATGCACAAACTTGATCAAATACTACCTAAATGTTCTAATTCATCTGCACATGTCATGTACAATTTCTAAAATGTATTAATGTATCAATTATTGGGTAAATTCATCATATGCAATTGTCACCTTCTTTTGATTCATCTCCAGTCAAGTTATGACCTAGAAAATTGATGCTTTTGATCATTTATGCATGAAAATTTATTAAATTCCAATAATTGGAAAAAGGCTAATCAGGATTACTTAAATAATCAAATCTAATTAAATGGCTAAGTAAAAAATCATGGAAAGTTAATGAATATTAAATTTTGTAAATTCATAAATTTAACAAACTATATGAAAGCAACATCAACATGACATCATCAATCACAAAAGTCAAGAATCCAAAATATCAACATAAATACAACAAATATCAAGAATGTTGAAAGATGCCTATTAATTTCCATATTAACTCCAAAATTAAATGTGTTTGGTCCACCAAACTTAAATAATCTTGGGCCCTTATTTCTCATCTTGAGATGGATGGTCCTCATCACATTGACAAACCTATAAGTACAAGGTCCACCATAGACCAATTACAAGATTTATTTGTGCAAAGTTATTATGTAGAAAATCATCCAAAATGCTTCACCTATTTTCCTCCAATTTATCCACAAACCATACTATATGGTGTTTTGGGAAGTGTTTGATGCATCTTGAACCACAACATTGCTAAAGACTTTGATCTCTATATCCAGTCATAAACATGCATGTGATTCAGATTAAAAGGATTATTTATCTTCCTAGTTCATTGTGTGTTGCTTCAATTCTTTCCCAATCTATGGACCATGCTTGAGATGTTATGTTTTTTAAGTTTGTTCTTGATTTTTGATCACTAATGAATGAAATAATCTCTTTCATAATCATGTAATTACACTCCACACTTTCATACTTATTAATCATCTCTAGACTTTAGTGGGGGCATGTCAAAAATACAGAACCTCCACACTTGCACAAACTCTAATTATGTTCCATGATTTAGATATACACTTGGGTCATAATATTATACATTACACTAATTTTGTATTGATTTGAAGTAGATTTTTTCATATTTATAACACATGTACTCTAACTTGGACATATCAAAGGTGTATATTCCATGTTATTTCACCAAAATTTTAAAAACTTACCAATTATACTATTTAGTAGGATGTATTAATTACACCATGATTCGCTGTTATTAAGTCTTTTATAATGTAGTTTTAGGTTCATTTTATAGGCTAAAGTGATTAAATCATTTAGCCTAACTATATTTATAGATTGGAGTGATTAAATCATCCAAACTCACAATATTTATAGGATGAGTTGATTAGATCACTCATCCTCACTAGATTATATATATTCACACTTTAGTTGTACGATTGAGATATAATGATCTCAATGGTCATGTCACAACTCATCCTTGTTCCATATTGGGGGGAATGATATCTTCCAATATCCCTATTTAAATATCCAAGGTTTAGGTTTGAACCCCTTCCATATCTAATGCTTCATAAGTAAGCATCTTTACCCAATCAAAGTATCAAGTTCCAATATGGTTGCATTGACATAAAAGTGTACTCCTTCCTTACTCTCTTTATTTTTTATGCATTTCAATTATTTTAAATTTAATATTATATGCACTAATTTATACTATAACATGCTCTTATTTACATGTCATACACCAAAAAATCACTTAAAGTGGGCTCAATCAAAGGAAAGGTGTGTTATACACACTTAGGTACACATTTATTTCCTTTAACCTAGTAATTTCATCTTTATGCATTCCTAAATTAAAGGGGGGGAATGTAAATACTAAAACTAAGTATTTATATAATATCAGTCTTGTACATTTGAAAAATATCAATCAAGTCTCTACCCTATAGTTATGGACCTCTCTACTACCAAAATGCTCACATTCACCATCTCACTTTACCTAAATGCTTATCTCTTAGTCTAATCCATATCATTATGATAACCTAGGTCTCTTGTACTATATATAAAATTTAAAACCTAATAAACATGCTTCACTATCGGTTTTAGATCTATACCTAATTTTTAGCCTTATGGACACTACCATCCATAGAGGGACACTACCACTAATGGTAGTGTTCAGGTCCTCATCTAGTGTCCAATTTCTAAAAGTAATCCAAATCACAAATGATTAAAACCCCATGGGTTAGCTTATGTGTCTTATTTAACCCTACCATGAGATATATTAAAATGGCATGGTATAATTACAAGTATAAACCTTCTCATTATTCATATAAAAAATACCAATCAAACACCTATTAAATCTAAATCCATAAACTACATAACCAAGTTATTCTGACTTATTTATCCCTATTTTCATATCAAACATAGGAACAATCATATTAAAGGTATAAATCATTCAAAGAGTATCCCATGAGTGATTTTTATTAAATTATAAGTTATATCACTAGATGCATATTCATATAGTAAATTGAACCCTTGTGCACACACTTTCCCACACATAGGGAGACATAAGTCTTAGGCCCTCCTTGGAGTATTGGCTATATATGTAGCATCCATTGACAAAGGAGTCTTTGGGGTGGATCGACACCATGAGCCCACTAAACAATTTTTCAACAACCTCATTATAAGGGTGAAGAGCTAGGGTTTGATCAATTGATGAAGGGTAGTAACTTGTATCCTAGATCTAAATACATCATCAAAAAGGTAATAGAAAACCTAGAATAGTGAATTTGGTCACATTTAGATTGAGTCATTATTCTATACTAGGCACTTGTATCACAATAAAATACTAACATTGATGGTAGTGTCTAGATATGATGATAGTGTATATAAGTACAAAAGTACAATTTATAAAATTTGACAACTAATTTAGAATATTGATATTTCTTACTTTACACTTGTTTCCAGTCTAGATCTACCTATGCATAGTAAACTAGATAAGTACCATTATTTCATATTTATTATAATATCTTTCAATAGTTATATTTTACTATTTTCAGAAATCTTAGTTGTATAAATTTAGAATATTATGTATCTAAGGTTTCTAATTAATTGGTCTACTATAGATTATTTTATCACCCTTGTGCTTGAACTACTTCTATATTATTTTTTTAGATCGTTGTTTAGCTTTTGACCAAAACTATAACTAGTTCTGGGGCACAAACCTAGGGCCCAATCCCTGAGAGAACAATAGAACCATCAACACTTTGATCACATTGAAACCATTGAGAAAATGGCTACATGCAGCCTATAAACTTCTTCTAAGATTCAAACTTGGGTGGGACTGGGCACAACCAAACCACTTCACCAATCTTTCTACATATCATTAGCTACTACTTCTATATTATTAACCCTATATCCCTAACATATTTCAATTTTAAATTTAAATAATAGATTCTTTGAGGGGTTTTTAGATATATATTATGATTGCACATCTTTATAAATTTTTTTGGGGTTTTTATATTTTAGCCTTGTCTAACTATAGGCATGTGTGTTTTATCACACACCCTTTTCTCATATCAATTGTTAGGTTCTTCATGTGGCATATTGGATACTCTTACTTGAGGATTTTGATTTGCATTTATACACACATACCACACTGACACATTTTTTTAGATATTGAAAATTGTGATTTTTTCACAATCTAATCAACATTATGGGGGGAGTTATGTTCTACATTCTTAATTATGAGGTTAATGTTTCCTTGGTTTTTTATTGAGTAAGTTATGCATTCTCTTATGAAAATGAGGGCCAAACTTAATATTGTGACATGATAGTTTTTGGTCACCATAATTAATACCACTTTCATCAATTTATTCATTACCCAACATTAATTCATTCCATTTGAGGCTTCATCAAATTCAACAATCATCTACTAGATTAGCTTCATTATTCTTTTTTCATTTCATTATACATGGGAACCTTATCAGGCCTAGTTGTTAGGACCCATCTTCATAATCTTAAAACTGTATTCTCTTTTACCACATTACCTAATATAATCTTCAAGGAGGGTTTTGGTGTATTTCATATTCACACTTTATATGAATTATGCCTTAGGAGTTTTATTATCAAGGTGAGATGTATTATGTGCACCATATAGTGAATATGACATTTAATATGGTATTTATCCTCACATATGTGAGAAGGGCTAGGTGTACCCTAAGGAATGATTCCACATTTCACATCACTAATAATCATCTCCCACTCACCTCTTTATTTTCCTATATAAGGAAATTTTGTGTCCCTCATGTATATGTAATAATGTGATGCACTAGTCTTGGAGCATATTACAACTACTAAGTTGGTAGAGATGTAATCATTCTAAATAACTAGAAAATAAATCCTTGATCTTTTATATTATTGTTTTGAAACATTACATTTTCACACTTCTCCATTGTATATCCTTTGTTTAGTAATACATTTCTATGTTTTTTGTGGAATCTTTCATTCCAAAAACTTAAATTTGGATGATGTCTTTGCATGTGGAGTTTATTAGGCTTTATCTTCCTAACATGGTTTCAAAGATAAGAGTTTTTTATTAATATATATTTAAACACTATATTAGTTTCATGTAGAGTAATATACATAAGTTACCTTGGGTTTATTATAGGACTTTGAGGGCTTTATGTAACTAGAGCTTGAGCCAATGGAAGCATATTCATAACTATGGTGACCAGGGTTGAATTAGGATTTACAATGGGGGTATTTATTCTTCTTATTAATCTATATATTTTATCAACCTATGACTTACCAACTATTATTGGCCCCTTCTTGGGGTTTGTTTTATTCAGTTGTGGCCTTAGCCAATGGGTTGGAAATAGCTATGAGTAGGCAATCTCTTATCTTGTGCTCTAAAAATTATAAATGGAAACAAATATTGGAAAAGTTAATTTACAATACCTATTGGATTAACAATTTCCAACCTATATGAATAACTATGGTTTCTCAAAGGTCTTGTGCAAGGTCAACCTCTAAATAGAGTCACCTTTATATTTTAATAGCATAAAAGTGATCAATTTTAAAATACATGAAATGACCTAAGGGTTTCAAAAAAAAATCATGAATGGCCATAATGTAATAGGTAGACCCTATAGTTTCACCCAAAATAGGATTATAATTTTATATCTATCATAGACACCAAAGTCTCAAATCCAAAGGGAAAATACCACTAAAGAGATCCTAACATACCAAGGGTCATGCTTAAGTATGGTTGTCATTTTTATGAAACTGCAAGCCTATAAAGGAAAAAAACCTTAGTCAAGTTATGCACCCTAATGAGGTTCATACCATGAGGTTTCCATTATGACTAAATCCATGCTTTAATCATGGATTTAGAGTGAATACAACCCATAAAATAATCAATAGATGTATGTGTTTTCAAGCCACTAACATACATTTTCAAACTCTAGAATTTATAATTATTTTATCTAAATTTTAAATTAATATAATATTAACCCTTAATTAGATAATATTTTAGAATGTTGATTTACATGTGAAATGAGTAAAATAAACAGTAAAATACAATTCTAAAAAATTGTATTTTATGACAAGCAAGTTTGATAATTTACATTTAAGAAAGCAAAGGTATAGGGATAAACTTATCTTATTTTGATATACTTCCCTATTTTTTTGAAGTTTGATAGATTAAACAAAGACTACATAAATTGATTGTAACTTGCTCATTTTATAAGTGACTATTTTGAGCTTACGATAGGATTGACAGACTTAAATAGATATGATAATTGATCTAGTCCTATTGGTTGATTCTATCCTTTGGCTATGAAGACCTAAAACTTTCTTGAGAAGTGAGGAGGCTCCTTTAATGCTTACTTCCAATTTTTTAACCTTGTTTTTATATACACATATACTTGTAACATCAAAACCCTAGTTTCCTACACATGCATTAGATACATCATTAGATAACAAAAGGGGGGAAAGTGGGGTAGTGGTAATGGTTGAATTGGCCTCAGAAACCTCACATAACTGAATACTACCTATATGGTCCTAATGGACCTTAGGCCAATATAGTTCTCCCTTTAAGGATGTATCATGAAAACTAAATACTTGTTCTCTTATTTCACCCTTTTCCTATGCAAGTGTAGTCATACTTCATAATATAGCTATATGCAATGTTAATTTGGATAACTCTTAATAGTGTGAGAATCTTTTTTTATAATGAGAATGCTCATTTGTATTTGTTCGGTGTTTGCTCATGGATATGTCTTGTTTACATCATGTGTGTATGAGAAATTTTTTTTGTGAATCACTTCCATTAGCTTTTTTTATATATGGATTATTTAGACTTTTAATCAAAACTTAGTGTTGTATACAAAAGGTCTAACTCAAAAATAATTAAAAATGACTTTGAGGGGTAAAGACTTGAAGAGGGGTTAAGAAATTGGTCAAGTCATAAATTGAGAGGATAAAATATAATAAAAGGCAACCATTAAGTAGTTAATTATTTTCCAAGACCTACATATCTAAATTAATTAAAATAAATTTTAAAACAAGTATTATGCCAAATTTGGGTGTTTACATTTGCCCCACCCCCTCCCTTAATCTATAATTTTAGTGAAACTGCAAATACTAGATAAAAGGTAAAAAATAATGCAAACATCCTTTAAATATGTTTTTGTGTACATGTGCCATGTACTAAGATCATAAAAAAAAATCTACAAAATAAAATGTATGAAATTATATGTTATCATTATTCAATATAAATGAAATATATAAACTATAAAAGAAATACTATAAATAATAATCAAGAAACAACCACACTTGTATGCATGTTGTGGAGAAGTGGAATTGTCTTAGAGAAAATAGGGGATTTGGAGCATCTATAAATTTTATTTATAGGTAAATGGATAAGATTTCAAGTGGTGATATGATGGATAGAACCATTGAGGGATGTATAAGCCTCAATGTGTTGACTATAGTAAATGTTTTTGAGAGAAATTATGTTGAAAAATGGAGAATTGGGGATGACCAATCCCCAATTTGAATTTTACCCATGTAAAATATATAATACCCATTTAGGGATGAAGAAACCTTAATATGTCTATCCATATTTGTAACCCTAATATTTAAATAGGTTGGAATCTTGATGGATTCACACTAATAATGTTGGAGTGCTCAGTGGCTTCAAGTCATGCACTATGCAACTAAATTGGATCAACCACTACATATGGTTTTATATATTCAATTAAGAAATCCTATTATATCCTAATATATGAAAACATGACCAAAAGATAATGCATTACACCTATTCTCCTATCATGTCCATGAAAATAGAGACTATGGCATAAACTTATTATTATGCCCCTTCTATAACCGTAGAATTTGAAACTATATGTAACTGCTCATTATAACTTGATACTTTGTATTTGTGTGATTTTTTCCCTTGAAACTATAATATAACTACATTTTCAATGGAATATGCCCCCAGAATATGTGTAAACAACTTAATTTTTCAACATTTTACAACTTTAAAATTGTTATTGTGCCAATGATTGCTTGCATTATTTTTGTAACTATATGTAGTGTTTTCAAGATTTGTAATGTGTGCTTTTTGATTCTAACTGTATGTGTATGGGAAATTCTCCCATTATTGTAAAAATATCTGAACCTATGAATTCACATTGTGATGTGATACTTGACTAAATATTGATTTTTTATAAAATTGTATATTTTTTCCCCATGTTTGTCCCCCTTTTGAGCAAATGATAAGAGTAAAAAATTATTTAGCATAAATGATAAAGTGAGTTAAAAATGTTTTATCTATTAGGAATGTGAAAATATTATGTATTAGATTGAATATTATTTTTATAATAGTTGTAATATATTTTTAACAATAGAATAATGAATAGTGTTAATATATTGTTAACAATAGAATAGTTGCATTTGATTGTCAAGGAGAATTTCTAAATGCAATGGTGCTTATATCATTAAAGTATGAAATTGATTCACTTTTTGATGTTGGTATTCATAAGTGAATAACATTATGATATTTAATAATATGTGATGTGTATCTTATTCCAATTGATGACACATGATTGTGATGAATATAACATAATATATCACTTTCCAAAGTTTAGACTTATTAATAAGATTAATTGTGCATTTGGCATAGCAATTGAGATAAACAAAAATTCAACTTTAAATAGATATTAGAGTGATTATTTTTTTCACTATTAATTCATTGAGACTAATGCTTTTATTATTCTAATATTTTGAGTTGACAACCCACATTACCATTTTGATTTGGGTGTTTGTACTAGATTACTAGTTTCGTTGAGCGATGGAATCCTAATACTTGTAGTTTTTAGTTACTAATAAGTGAGATGACGATCACCTTGGAGGATGTCTAGCACATTTTATGACTTCCCATTGGTTTAAATATACCTATAGTTATGGATTATATGGGTTTAGGGTATACGTAGAGAGCACACAAGTATATGATAGGTAAACCTGAGGGTACCGATCAAGGTGGTACAGTATTATTGGATCAGATTATGTGATCAAATGTTTTATGATTGTAAAATTTTATATGTTGTATACTAGCATCATTTATAACTATTGATCAAGTATTGTTTTCCATATCCTATCGCATATATCACATTATTCAAGATATTTTGGAGAGTCACACCAGATATTCTTGGGGCCACAATATGTTAACCCACTTGTATTAGGGGATTAACAAGTTTACCTTAGATACTCATGGAGCTAATCTTGGTACCACTACATTATTACATGTATGGGCATATGATCATATTACCATTGTGCATCTTCTTGGTGGCCTCTTCAATATTTGGCTCATCTAGACATATTTTCAACTAAATGGGTTCTAACATAGAGTATATCATTAGGCACTATGGAGTATAGAGTTGTTTTAGATAGATTAACACCTATTATGATTCAATGGATAACATATTTAGGATATGGATAATGGTCTAAATATTCTCAATATTTGATAAGGGTATGAATTAACATATGGATAGAGGATCAGTTTGCATATGTGTATGAGAGGTTTTAGTATGAGTGAGTGGCCAGTTAGGATGTGCCCTTGACCACTTATCCATGGATACAGATAATGAGAGAAACTATTAGAAAAAATTTGAGTCTAAGGCCCACAAGTTTATATTTGGCTCCTCATCTAATGATGAATGATATCTCATTATTCCTATATCTGATGGTGATGATGTAGGGTGCACACTAGCCTATACATAGTGGTGGGCCAATGCATGATGGGATATATTATTTCATGACAGAACAAGAAATATGATTGCAACACTAGCCAAATCTAGATGTGAGACCAATAGCAAAAACATTCACCATGAAATAATGAGAGCGAATTTGAACACACCATAACACAAATATACCATGGGAAAACCTCATGAAGAGGTAAAAAACCCACCAAGATTATTCATTATTTGAGAAATAAAATATACCCAATACAAGCTTTCTCTTCTTTCTCTTCATTTTTTTTTTCATTTTTCTTACAATATAAACTCTTTATTATATAGGCAAGGTAATATGCCCATTATAATGACATGTTCCAACCACCACACTAATGGGTCCAACCTCTCCAAAATGTCATTTAATACATTTTATTATTTATTTACATGAGGATAAACTCATGATAAATAATAAAATATATTTTTATTTAAACAATGTAATTTAATGTATTAAGGATACATAAATAACACCACTTAACCATTAATTATTCTAATATTCCCCCTTAATGTTAAGTGGGGATACATGGTGATTTTTATGAGGTAACAACATAACAAACTTAAACTCTATGAACCATCCACATGATGAGTTTTAGGAGGTGATAATTGAAGGAAACATCCTTCATCATTCCATATTCATATTTAAAGGAATTATGCTATGTAAACATAGTCACCCAAAGGTATTACACTATGTAACTGCAATCACATAGTCACCTTTAAAAGAATTACACTATACAACTATAGATACCCAAAGGTATTACACTATGTAATGATAATCACATAGTCACCTTTAAAGGAATTACACTATACACCCATAGATACCTAAATGTTTTTTAATATATCCCCATAGGTACCTTTAAAGGAATTACACTATGTTATCATAAACCACTTAAAGTGAGTTTAGGCTAGCATGATCATGAGACTACATCCCATAGTGAGAATACATCTTAAAATTTCTCATGAATAATCAACCAAACATATTGGAGTCTTTTATAACATAAATACCTCCATCCTACTATGTGTTGGGTACAATGTAGATGTGGACACTCAAAAAATACCCTATTTTTAATGTCAAAACACCTTGAACCCTTAACCTAGCCCAATTTTATTAACTTTCTAACCTTATCTTTTTAACCAACCTATTTTGACCAATTTTTACACATCTTCCTCTCAAACCATGACTATCGGCAGTTAGGAAAACTACCAATGGTTAGTTAACCATTGATAGTTAAGCCTAACCATCAATGGTTAGGTTCCCCAGCCTACATTTAGGTAATTTATAACTTTGTGCAAAATTATATTTGTACCAAACTTAACAAATTTATATTCGGTGATAAAAATTAGCTTTGGAGCGCCCAACTTAGCATCTTTATCCCTTACTGAACTAACAACTTCTTCCACTCCATTTTGGAAACCTCTTGCTATAAAAGGAGAGCTACAAAAAGGAGAATGGATCTAAAAATCTATAGGTACATGCTACCAAAATATATTTGTAATTAATCATCAACCGAAAACTCTACCTAAACCATTTTTGAAGCTGAAGCACTATTATGCTAGCAGAATTCCTCTAGGTCTTTTCTACCATCTCTTCATTTAACAAACAATAGGTATCTCTTAATTTTTGTTTGCAAGTTTATTATTTATTTTCCTAATCTTCATTACCTTGATCAAATTATTCTATAACCTATTTTAAACCCATATGCAAACCTCTTTCTAACCTTTTACCCAACCTATAACCTTCATTTTTTGCATTCCTATAATTTTGTAGGTAACCATCAATGGTTATCCCCACCACCATCGGTTACATCAATCATTGATGGTTAGCCAACCAACACCAATTACCTTAACTATAAATGGTTATCCCAACCATCATCAGTTACCTATCTATAACCAAACTAGTAACCTTTTACCCATTGATCAAACCTTTGACCAAACTCTATTTTTTGCCTTTTGTCACAAACCAGACTAGACCTGACCTAAACATTTCTTTTTTATAATTAGCATTTAATTTAATTCCTTAATTCATGTATTTAATTTGAAAATCATTTATTTCATTAGACTCATTACTTTTGTAATTTTTCCTTCTTTTATTTATACCATACCTTTTTATTATAAAAGGGATTCATAGCCATCCTAGCAAGTTATTTCTTTCTTGAATGTAGCATACGCTAGGCAATCCCCCCATCTTATTGTCTAATCAAAAAGTTTCTTTTAGTGATTTCTTATCTATAGGTCTTCCTCCCCAACCAAAGAGGAGTACTCACCTTCACCTAGATCAACGTGCGTGCGCTTTCTACCAGGTACCCTTACACACCCCTTTCTTTTAGCTTTACCTTCTTCCTTCATAAATTAAATAAAAACTTAAAATTTGAGTAAAATATTTTGGCACCCCTAGTGGGACATTCCACCTTTATTTTTTGAGTTAGCATTGTATGCTTTCTCTCTCTCTATTGTCTTCTCATTCAAAGAAATCTAAATTTTCTTTTAGGCTTAAAATAAACCCTACATCCATTATTTGCTTATAATTTTATTTCACTTAGTAATTAAAATTCAAGTAATCTATCGTAGATTCATTTTCTTATCACACACGAAACCTAAACCACTTTCATAACCAACACATCAAAACATACATGAGATAAGGCCTGACTAGGATTTCACCACCCAGTGGTAAACCTTACCCTACCTGGCAATCCCACTTGGATTTCACCACCAAGGGAAGAGCTCACTCCATTCTCTAGAAAATTATAATCCCTAGACAAATGGTATATCTTGGATAAGCAACCCAGCTCAACTTTAGGATCATTGTGGGGAGTAAGCCCCCAGTACCAAGCCACATACGCAGTCTAGTATAGATTCTCTTGAGCACCTAAAACATTACCTAAAACCATCCTTAGCTTTCCTGTTTAGTACCCAATTTTCAAACCAAACTACCCTCACATATTTTTAACTAAGGCATAAGCCAACATGAGATAAAAGTTATCCTATGAGCTAACACACTTATTGTATGCATTGCTTTCTAGACTTTTTTCTTGTTTACTTTTTTTAGTTGTGAGGAATTGACATTTTACCATAAACCTTCCATAATTTTGACCTCATTTACCCTCATCTCCATTACCTTATTAGAATGGAGAGTCCTTTTATAACCTTTTTTAGAGATCCTAGCCTTGCTAGAATCTCATACCACAACCCTCTTGAATCCAATCATTATCTATCATCTCAAACTAGTTATTTTCCTTACCTTACCTATAATCAACCCAAATCTATGCATAATCCATCAAACCTCAACCACAATCAACCCCCAAACCATCAACTACCACCTGAATTGGTTATAATGTTAATGGACCAAATAAGCATAGTAGAGTTATCTATTTTTGGTACCCATAACCAATCAACCCTTACCTATAACCAATCAAATTTCAACTTCAACTAAATAATAACCTATTAACACCTATTTGACCATTATCTTACCCAACCAATAACCTATCAACATCTACCATATCTATCACCCAAACCTTATCAAAACTTGGGCCATCTATCCCACACATCATATCAAATAGCTTAACCCACCTTATCAATAAAGCCAACTCTATCAACCCTAACCAAACCAACCAACCAATCAAACTATCAACCTATCAATTTATTAATCAATCACTACCAATTGACCTTATCAACCTCACCCAACTTGTCAAATCTAACCACCTAGCTAACCTTATCTCTCTTAACCAATCAAACCAACCTACTAGCCTATCAACTTATCAATCCAACTGATCAACCAACATATCAACCAAACCTACCTAACTTATCAAACTTACCAAACCCACCAAACCAACCCATCTCATCAAACCTATCAAACCCACAAAACTAACCCACCTCATCAAACCCACCAACCAACTCACCAACTAAAGAGCCATTGGTGCACCCTCTTCCTAGGTATTATACCCCATTAGGGGAATCGTATGCCTCAATCTTTGATAAATTCTTAGAGGCTTTTATCATTAACCTTCTTTCAATCAAATCCATCAATAATTCTCTTCCAAAACCATTTTGGTTTATAGAAGATGAATTTTATGCCTACCATTGCACCAATGGACATGGGATAGATAAATATGGCTCTTTTAAAATCATCATTGAGAACCTTATCAATTATAAGGATGTCTCAAAGGAAATTCTTTATGTTCCCTCCAACCTAGCCTTAAATATCATCAAATAATGAATCATGGAACCTCTTCTTTTGCTCATTGTTGAGGAAGCCATGGTCCAACCCTCAAACAAACCACTTGTTACCCAAGTAGAACCTTGTCAACTTTCCTTGGAAACCACATTCAAGGAACCAACCCATAAATTATTTCCACTTACCCGTGTGGAATCAACCAACCAACATTTTCCACTCAACCATGTGGAACCAACCAACCTACATTTTTCACTTACCAATCATATGGAGCCTATTAACCTAGACTTAATGACCATCAACCAAACCAAACCAACCATTATCCCAACTAAATTTACCATTGACCTAACCTTACCTATAACCATCCACCCAAAATTACCTTATCAAAAAATCCATGCAATCAAACCAACCCAACCAATAAACCAACTCAACTATTTATCTTACCTCTCTCAACCAGTCAAACCAACCTCTGCACCTTACCAATCAACCATAATCAACATACCTTTATGTTCAACCATAACTAACCTACCTAACCACCCAAACCAAATTCAACCTATCAAACCTACCCTATCCTACCTAAATCCAACCCAACTACCTTTTCCTAGCCTTGGTGCACTAAAGGAAATCCCACCCAAACTGCCATCTATGAACTTGACCTACTAACAACTAAAAAACCTTAGGGAGGTGGTTGAAATCATCTTCACCCCTCCTAAAACCTTCTCACTAACCATCACATAACCTTGAGACCATTTTTGCCTCTTCTGAACATCTATGGAAAAAGCAAACTAGGGGAACTTCCCCTCCATAAAGTTTTGACCATTTATCAACCCAACCCATCTAATCGACTCTACCCAAGTAATCAAACCCACTTAACCCAAACCAACCAAATAAAATTATCAACCAACCAACCTTGAACCCTTAGAGATTACCTTTCTCTTTCATCCACCCAAAATTAATGGATAATCACCTTCTCCCCACAACCAAACCAATTTAGAGATTACCCTTCTCCACCCACCCACCAACCAATAAAATAACTTTAAATTTAGCCATTTTTGACTACCTTTTACAAATTTATTTTTCTAATACATTTTCCCTATCTACCTAGGAGTCACAAAGTAACTAGGGGACATCTACTCTTTTGATTAGCATTAACCATCCACAGAAGCATGGATCTGGGGCATATTAAGCCTAGAACTCTTCAATGCTTTTGTTTTCACATCTATTCTTTGGTTAAACCAAGTTCCTTATCATTTTGTTTGTCTAAGTTAAGCTCATCCCTTATTTTTAATCACCTTCATCTCCTTATCTTTAATGACAACTGGTTAAAAATAGGATCATGTGATTATCTATCACAAACTTTACCTAATCTTAAGCATGGATGCCATGGATATACACATGAAATGATACTCATAGATAATTTTTATCTCTAATCAGATGGAATCCCATGGTTGTTTTCACTTAAAGCCACTTTTTCCACCCATCATTAGACTTCTTATGCCATGGATTTACCTTCGTAAAGGAAAACCTTAGGCCTATATAGATGGTCCATGTCTAAATAAGCATATAGACATTTGGGATACCAAAATATCATTTGGGTCAACATCTTTAATATGTAGATTTCTCCCTTAAAGGATAGCTGCCAAAAAACTATCAAAATTTCTTGAACTTAAAATATATATTTCTCCCTTGAAGGATAGCTACCAAAAAACTATCAAAATTGCTTGAACTTAAAATAGACTACTCCCTTAAAGGACAACTATCAAATACGAGCAAACCCAAACTTAGACCACACTCTCAAAGGATGGCTGGGTTAAATTTTATCAAAAACAATCATTTGAAGCTTCTCACATTGATTAGCTTCACCATCATATCAAAATAAGTAATATAAGACCCTATCAAAAAATAATCTATCCCAAGAAAACCATAATTGATTTTCATCAGTAGACTTCTTACATCAATCAGTCTACACCTAGCATATGACATGGACTTGTCTATCATGGTTCTTGGGTTTCCCATAGAAGGGTCAAGTTGTCCCCATAAGAAGGTTGTGATGCCTATCACCCACTACCTACCATCCATTTCCCCCCTTTGTCCTCCACAAAATAGGGATTTGAGCTTACTTGACACCATGTGATCAAGTTACCTTTTTTAACCATCAAACTAACAATAAATCCAAAGCATGAAAAGGGTTTTATGTTCATAAACCCACCCATCTTAACATCATGGTCTTTATTAATTAGATAATTTAGCCTCCCCCTTTTAATTTCATGATCACTTAGGAAGACATGTCTTCTTACCTTTGAGTCATTGAAACCAAACCATCACCTAATCAACCAAGCAACCCAAACCAAATTCAATGCATCAAACCTATAAAATCAACCTTATTTACCTTATCCAAATAAACTAAATACTACCACCCAAACTAGCCATGCAAAACCAAACCTAACATTTGGAGGTTACTTTTCTCCAATCACCTCATCTTCCCCTAATCAAACCCATCAAATACCAAATTGAAAGAACTATATCTAGCCTAAATTCCATGTTAGACCCACCATCTATAAAACTATATAGGTATCATCCTCTTACCTATCACATTAGGATTCAACCTGACCATCCCTTACCTAATTAGCTTAACCTAGGGAGATGTGTCTTCCTCCTTTTGAGTCATTAAAATTGCCCACTTACCTTTCCCCTGAAAACCTTCAACTTGACGAAGCCCACCCTACCCTTTTGGGAGACCCATTTTGGGAATCCACCAACCTATTTAGGAGTTACCTTCTCCCTTAAATTTTAAAGATTACCTTTCTCTACCACACCACCCACCCATTCACTACATCTACCTTGATGTTGGCCCCTTTTGGACCTAACCTATCACATAGTTTGTGACAACCTTGCCTTGGTCCTTTTGACCACACTGATTGACCTTACCATGTTAAACATTTGAATTTGCACCACCTCATGTATGACCAACCAGACCATTTGTGTTTTTTTTGGGAGTACATCCTACCATGGATATCTACATATACATTGACCCTATCTAGGAGACTTGATAAGACTAACTTGATCAACTATGACTAAAGCTAAGGACTGATTACCTTTTCATTTATCTTAAAACCCAACTTTGTTGTTACCAACATGACAATCTTAGTCTTTACATGATTTTGGCTATCATGCTTAGTTGTATTTTTTACACATATTTGCATCTCAAATGCCCAACTTCACCTTTTAATCACCCACCTCTTAACTCATCATCTACCATTTATCAAACCTTGACCCGATTCAACCTTTGCCTCATTAACTCTTAGTTTGAGGGGGAACACCTCCTCCCATAATCAAGGCATCAAACCTTCTGGAGATGACCCTTCTTTGTAAACCTTCACCTAAACTGAACCACTTGAGTCTTCAATTTAGGGTAGCCCAGTTGAGTATCACTACCTTACCTTTTAATCACACCTATTCTTTTTAACCCACCCATGAACGATTCAAGAACTAAATTTGGCTTGAAGTTCTTTTTTGACATTACATCCATGGAACTATGTAGGTAGTTTCCACTTGCCTAGTGCACTTGGAGTCAGCTTGGTCATCACCCTTCACCTTTAACATTACCCAACTTCTATTTTTTTTTGTTTCTTATTGACCCAAAGCCACATAATAAAAAGGGGCAAAATGTAGACACTTAAAAACTACCCCATTTTTAATGTCAAAACACCTTGGACCTTTAACCTAGCCCATTTTTATTAACTTGTTAACCTTACCTTTTTATCCCACCTCTTTTGAACACTTTTTACCCATCTTCCTCTCAGACCAAGACTATTGACAGTTATGGTAACCATTGATGGTTACCTAACCGTCAATAATTAAGCCTAACCATCGATGGTTAGGTTCCCTAACCTATGTTTAGGTAGTTTCTAGCTTTGTGTAAAATTAGATTTGCACCAAACTTAACAACCTTCTGTTTGGTGATAAAAATCAACTTTGTAGCACCCAACTTAGCATCTTTATCCCTTAATGAATTAGCAACTTCTTCCACATCATTTTGGAAACCTCTTGATATAAAAAGAGAGCTATAGGAAGGAAAATGGATCTAAAAATCTATAGGTACATACTGCTAAAATATCTTTGTAGGTAGTCATCAACCTAAAACTCTACCCAAACCATTTTCAAAGCTAAAGCATTGTTATGCTAGTGGAATTCCTCTATGTCTTTTCTACAATCTCTTCATTTAACAAATAATAGGTATTTATTCCTTTTTGTTTACAAGTTTCTTATTTCTTTTCCTAAGCTTCATTACCTTGATCAGATTATTCTATAACCTATTTTAAACCCATATGCAAACCTATTTTTAACCATTTACCCAACTAATAACCTTCATTTTTTGTATTCCTAAAATTTGGTAGGCAACCATCAATGGTTATTCCCACTACCATCTATTACCTCAATCATCGATGGTTAAACAACTGCCATTAGTTACCTTAACCATTGATAGTTAGCCCAACCATCATTGGTTACCTGTCTGTAACCAAACTAGCAACCTTTTACCCATTAATCAAACTTTAAACCAAACTCTTTTTCTACCTTCCATCATAAACTAGACCAAACCTGACCTAACCTAAACATTTATTTTTTATAATTAGCATTTATGTTAATTCCTTAATTCATGTATTTCATTTTAAAATCATTTATTTCATTAGATTCATTACTTTCATGTTTTGCAACTTTTCATTATTTTATTTATACCAAACTTTTTTATCAAAAAGGGGATTGACAACCATCCTAGCAAGCTATTGCTTTCTTGGATCTAGCATACGCTAGGTAATCCCCCCAAATTATTATCTAATCAACAAGTTTATTTTAGTGATTTCTTATTTACAGGTCTTCTTCCCTAGCCAAATAAGAGTACTCACCTTCATCTGGATCAATGTGTGTGCACTTTCTACTAGGTTCTCTTATACACCCCTTTCTTTTAATTTTACCTTCTTCCTTCATAAATTGAAGAAAAAGTCAAAATTTGAGTAAAATAGTAGACTTCCATATTTTACAAAAATCACATAAAGTGATATGTTACAATGAGAATAAGTATAGATATATATGAGGAAACACATGACCCACATAGTTTTTAAAAAGTGACATTGTCATGCACACTTCTCCTCAATGGTAATTTTGATAAGCCCAACATTGAATGAACTTTAATAAGCTTTATTTTGTTGGTGTTGCATTGTATTTTTCACAAAATATATACAAATTTGACTATCACTAAGAAGGTTGGTACAATGAATAACTTCCGCATGATGTTCTTATATCATCCTTCATAGCCGCAAGGCTTCTTTAGCAACTTCCACATGAAGTACTCAAGGTGATAGCACCTACACCGAACATAAAAACATATCCAAAAGTAGATTCATCATAGTATGGTTAGCATCACAATAACAAAATAAATTAGCATAGTCAAAGGAAAAATAATATAAACTAAAGTTTATAATTCATTTTATATATTAAAGTATTCACTTTGCTAATTTCTAATGATCCAAGTATGGATCCTGCATGAATTTGAAAGTAACAACCACATATTATGAAATGTCTATCTTATTAATGGTTAGATAAATCAAAATATCAACAAGATATTTGTAAATAAGGGTTAGCTTTATTGTACATAGTTTTTAGATCAAGCTTTAACACAACCTTCAATATGAATATAGATAAGCTTGCAATCAAGTATATTAAATTTAACTAGCAGGTCATGTGATGCACATACAATAAATTCACTAATAATTTGATACTAAGTTAATCAAACATTACATACATTATTAATAATAATTCATATTATAATTTGAGTCATGAATTTTTTTTCTTCCTTTTAAAGTCGACACTTCAAGTTTGTGTTTTATATTAAACTGACAAAAAAGGTTTAAAAAGCAAAAACTTTAACATGTTTTATACTTTATTTTTCAATATAAACACATATTATAGTGATTAAACAACACTATCCACTTTATTTTATTGTAAAACAATTCAAAAACACAAATAATTATAACAAGGGCAAAATTTGTAAGTGTCTAAGTGTCATAAATTGTACCATTTGAATAAATTATTATAAAATAAATAGTAGAATATTTCAAATCAAATAAAAAACTATCCCAATGTGTTCTTAAGGTGAAAAAACCTAACTATTGATTGGTCATATGACAATCTTTGATAAAGAATATGATAAGTCAAGGGTGTCAAAAGTGTCAAAAGTGTTACAAGTTTCACATGTAAGATTTTACATGACTAATAACCAGACTTTTTAACTAATTATTTTAAAATAAATTAATTAATTTTGATTAAATAAACATATTTGGATTGAGATTTGATTTAAAAACCTTGGATCTATAAATATTTTCTAAAAAATTCTAGTAAACTTTCCTTTGTCTAATACAAGACTTCACATGCAAGCTACATGATTTAATTAATTTTGATTTTTTTTTAAATAAAAATATTAAATACATATAAAATAAATATATCATGATTATATATGTGTGTGTGTGTGTCTGTGTGTGTGTGTGTGTGTCTGTGTGTGTGTGTGTGTGTGTGTGTGTGTGTGTGTGTGTGTGTGTGTGTGTGTGTGTGTGTGTGTGTGTGTGTGTGTGTGTAAAAATACAAGTTAACACACATGGGCCCACCATGTGCTTGCATGGAAAATTGGCTAATTACAACTCACCCGATAAGCATGTTAACACAATAAATGCACTAAATTATGTTTAACCTTTTTCTGGTCTGATTTTATTTTTATTTTTTAAAATAAATAAACCATAATTAAATACTTTCATTAAAATAATAAAATGCAATCATTTATTTAAAATTAAAAAAAATAGATTTTAAAAAGCTTAAGTGAGGTCCACTGCTTGGCTAGAATAAATCTAATTAAATAAATGTTTTATTTTTAAAATAATTCAATTAAAATTTTTTTAAATATACTCATTAATTCCTTGTTGTAGCATGTTCCAGGTTGAAGAATGACATAGGTGGAGGAGATGGAAGCATAGCAAGAGCTACAGGAGGTCTTTTTCTACAAAATAAAGATTGAGATCACCTCCAAATGACACTCCAGATCATTTGGGAGACTTAGATCAATATTTTACTAATTTTAAATTTATTTTTTTATGGCCTTTAGTATCTATGGTTCCCAAGCAATTTAAAAAACTTATAACTCTTCTCAAATCCTTCAACTGATCTTTCTAACAATTTTAGAATGCCTAAAAATTGAAGAAACAAATTTTACAGATATAAAAAATATTAAGAAATGAAAAATCTAAAAAAAAATCATCTAAGGGTTCTACAAGCCTAAAATGGGATGCCAATGGAGGTTTGGGAAAGAGAATGGAGCTGAAAGAGTAGATTATAGGGTTTAGAGAGAGATTAGCACACTTAGATCTGACAATTTAGCCTCCAGGGACCAAAAATAAGAGTAGAGGATCTTTTTTTTTTTTTAATCTTCTCCAAATAAGCTATATAAAGATGCTTGGAAGGAGAGAGAAAATTTAAAATCACCTACAAGGGTCTAAATCAAGGGAAGTAAAGGTCAAAAATGCTTGGAAATAGTCAAACTAAGCCAATAGAGTGACCAAAATGGAGATTTAATGCATAAAATCTATTTTTAAAAAATCATACAAGGGCATACAAGAATGTCTAAGCATTTATTTTCTCACTTGTTGGTTTTCCTTATGCTTGTAACTACCTATAAATGTTAGATCTGCAACTAGAGAGCTCTAACCACCTTCATATAGATTATTAGTCCAAAAAATAAGACAATCTTAAAAATTTTAATGCTTAAAGAAAAAAATTTAACCCATTTTAAGATTCTCAGTTAAATTTATGACATGAAAATAGGCTTAAAATATGAAAAATCACATAGATCTAAGATCTTTAGGCTTCTACGAGAGGAAAAAGTAGAATAATTTACTTCCAATAGAAAGAAAAGTTTGGAAATTTTCATGAACATACCATGGCTTGAAAAATGGATGAATCTAGGATTGAACACAAGCCAAGAACTCCAATATATGATCTTACTACTTGATTAGGGATCAACTAGCTCTAATACCATGACAGAACAAGTAATATGATTATAACATTAGCCAGATCTAGATGTGAGACCAACAGCAAATACATTCACCATGAAACAATGAGAGCAAAGTTGAACACACCATAACATAGATATATTGTGGGAAAACCTCATGAAGAGGTAAAAAATCCACCAAGATTATTCATTTATTTGAGAAATAAAATATACCCAATATAAGCTTTCTCTTCTTTCTCTTCTCTCTTTTTTTATTTTTTCTTACAATACAAACTCTTTATTATATAGGCAAGGTAATCTATCCATTATAAATGACCTTTTCCAACCACCACATTAATGGGTCCAACCTCTCCAAAGGT
The DNA here is from genome assembly GCA_037957365.1 of Torreya grandis. NCBI lineage: Eukaryota > Viridiplantae > Streptophyta > Pinopsida > Cupressales > Taxaceae > Torreya > Torreya grandis. The sequence goes on along the minus strand of JARHVA010002108.1, from coordinate 1,521,815 downwards.
CATTTAATACACTTTATTATTTATTTACATGAGGATAAAATTATGATAAATAATAAAATATATTATTATTTAACCAATGTAATTTAATGTATTAAGGATACATAAATAACACCACTTAACCATTAATTATTCCAATATTTCATGTTGTAGTAGATGATCATGTTGTTATGCACCCAACATAGGGTGGTGGGGATGGAGATAGATTAGATGTTCCACCTAAACTATAGCCTATTTGTGGATATGTTTAGGTTTTAGAGGCCATAGCTAAGTGTTGGTATCTGTAGATTATTTTTTACTTGTATTGTTTTGATAATTATTCTAGATTTTCTGTTAACATATTCATAGACTGTGATATTATAAATGATACCTATTGGTACATTATGGTAGATTTGTCCATCTATATATTAATGTGTAATGTGCCATATGATATAGAAGGTATCAAATTGATCGAGCAAGTTTATCATATTACTGGTGAGTAGCCCATTTATTTATTCCATGTGTAGTTATCACTATAACATACACTGTGTTTATTGGTTAGTGTAATGACCTATATACAGAGATTGATAGACATCATGTGTTGAGTCAAGATTTACATTTTTCTAGATATTTTCTTATTCAATTTAGTGAGTTTCATTATGAGTATAGTCATGTGTTTATCAAGAATGAGATACTTCAATAGTAGGTTAGATAATAGTCCATGATCACAAGGATGAGATGGAGCTTTGAATTCATGGGCTAAAGATACATTGATTATTGATAATTTATATAAGAGGGATGCCCCCATCATCTATTGATATTTATATATATAATATAATATTGTGTTTAGCATTCTATATGATATTTTTTAAATTTTGTGCATTGTATTTTTTTAATTTTAAGATTGTCTATATATAATATTATGATGTATATATGATATATTGATGATACACATTGAATGTTAGTATTTTTTATTTATTAATATCAAAAATTTGATAGTATTTCTCATACCAATGAGGCATGAAAATTGGTTGGCCAAAGATGAAATTTAGCATAACCTATTTGGAAGCCATGTTGTTGAACAATTTAAGCTTTTTTCATTTCTCACTATTTTGCTATGTTTTTTACTTGTAATTTTAACCGTTCCATAGCTATTTGATTCTCTTTTTTATTCCATATGGGATTTTTAATTGATATATATGTACTTGAAACATATAAATTTGGAGTATTAACAACTAAGCTTCTTTTAGTATCATTTATATTAAGAGGTCGAATGACAAATGGTTCCTAAATAGGAATATCTTGGGATGTTTCATTCATTTTAGAATGTGAATTGAGAAGGAATTATTCTATTATTTTGGTTATACAAAAGCTAATATACCATTATTTCCTTGGTATAAATTTCATGGGATGTCTCAGTCTTCTTGGAATAAATAATAGAAGTGGGAAAAGAAGACCTTGTTTTCTTGTTCACAAATGAAATAACTCCTCTATCTGCAATCTATATATATTTTGTCTTAAATCAAAAAAATCATTGTCACAATGCCCATTAATACCAACATAAGTTAAATATGGTTATCCGTTGATCTTTACAAATATATGTGGTGGATGATAGTAATTTGAAGTAAGAGTAATCAACTATTGATCAAATAATGTATGCAATATATCATGTGGTCTATCTCTAAGAAGATCCAAATATAGTGGTTTCCTCTTGGTATAAGTATGTTCTTTAACTATAAGAGGTATTTTATATGTTGATTCCTTTCCTTTATATAAAAACTTGATTGTTTTATCCATGTTATGAACTTTTAGATTATGATATGGTATTGAAAATGAAGTATGAGCCTCTTCGGTTGGTTCTTTCACTTTGTAATATTCCTTTACATAAAATTTTCCTTCTAATAAAAATGTATTAATTTTATGTTGTTGTTCAGTAGCTCACATGCATACTTATGCACATCCATATATAATCTATCAAATGAAGCATAATTCTTATGAAATGCTCCTTCTTTAAGTGGATAAAGAAGACCGTATGAATTTTAATTCCAAATATGTGGGTATATATGTTAAATAATATAATGCATTCTTGAAAAGTATAAAATAATCTTGAATAGACTCATCATCATGGTGATTTAATCCTTGTAAATGTTATAATGTAAATTTAGGCACATCATTCTGATGAAAATATATCTTTTATATTTTTGAAAGTGGGTAAGGAACCATTGGGAAGACTATAGAATTACTCATGAGCTTCTCATGTCAAACTTCTATGAAAGGTTTATAGCAATAGGCATCCATATTTAACCCAATGTCAAAAGGCATGTACATACCATTTATAATGGTTTTAAGCATCTCCTTGACCATTAAATATAGGTGATACATGCATGAAAACATTTTTTGGATAAGGATTATCAAAGACATATTGTGTAAGAGGTTGATCTTCTAAAATGTTATCATTAATATTGGCATTACATGAAAACAATTATAACTTGAAATTTGGCATTTGATTTTGAATATCTATTATAACATTCATCATGTATATAATATTATTAGTAATAATGTTTTAAGTATGGGAAGATGCTCTTATGGGTTATAATTTACCATATATTTGAAATATAGGTATAATGGACTCATTACAACTATCATTGAAATCTAAGTTCGCATCATTGCAAGATTTAGAAATATTTCATAAAGTCACATTACATAACTTAGAGTCATTATATGAAGTAACATTCATATCACATGTTTTTTTCAATTAATAAAGTATATCATTTTGAATGTATTTAATATTTGTGTAGTTAGTGCACGACTTTTTAGAAGAAGATAAAATAACATGTTCCATATGTACATGTAATTATGCTTATATAGAGGAAATGGAGGAATAATTTTCAACATTTTCATAATGAAGATAAGGTAAAGAAGAATGAATATTAATTTTTTGAACATTTCTTTCAGAATGAGAATGATGTTCAAGTTATTTCGGATTTGCATCATCTAGTAAAGAAGAAGATTTATCAAGTTGTGTCACATTTGCATTATTAAAAGAAAAGGAAAGGGAAGTGCTTTCAAATTTTGTATTACTTAAATCATTTATATAAAGAGAGAATCATTTTCATAATTTTTATCATTTATATTTTGCAATAAAGAATACAAATTTTTAATTTTGGTAACATTCATATCATCTAAGGAGAGAGAAAGATAAGCAATTTCAACATGTGCATCATCTAATAAGGAAAAAATATTTCACATTTTACATCATTTTGTAAAGAATAATCACATTCAACATTTAACACACTTGCATCATTATGATAAATATCTATGAATGTAGGAATATGATTTTAAGAATTTTCCATTATGCATTGCTTTTGTTATCACACATGTATTTTTTTTATGAAGTACACTAATAAATGGTACAGACAAATTAGGTGTATTCTCAAGTAAAACATCCTAGATCATAAATCATGAAATATAAAAGGATTAGAAATGTGTAACTTAGAATGATTTTCATATTTCTTAACATGGTAATTAAGATAAGATTGTGAAGATGTAGTGGAGCTTTTTCCCCTTGTATCAAAATTAGGATATTGTGTAGACTCTTATTCATAATAATTATAGTCATAATCATTTTCTTCATATACATAATTATCATTTTTATGCATAAAATAATCACCATTACTCCATTCTTGAGATTAATAAATTGGTATAGAATTCCCATAAATTAAACCATTTAGGGGATGAGGATTATGAGGTTATGATATGTTTGCATTAGAATAGTCATATGGAATGACATTAGGAAAAAACAAAAAATCTAAGGGATGAGGATGATTAGAGGATGTCATATGTGCACAATGGTTATTGTAAAATTTCAAGATATTGTCTTGTTATTTTGTAAATCTAATAAATGTTTCTTAGAACACAAGTAAGAAGAAAAACCCAAAAAAAAAGGAAAAAATAGGTATCCCTTACGCCCTTTATGTCAATATTTACTTAAAATAGTAAATTGAAAAATACAAAAAATACATAAAAATTTTAGGTGAACAAAAATAGGTTTCTAATTGTATTAAAAGGAATATGAAAAATCTCTAAGGAATTTGAAAATTAAACTATTATGAATTAGAAATGATCCAAACAATGTGGAATTCTTCACAATAAAAAACTTAGAATATTATCAATAAAGAATCAATAATTTTGTTAAATTAGGGATATATTTCAGTAATCTAAGAGAGGTTTTTGAGTAAAATATGATAATTGACTAAACATAAAAATTCATTAAAGAATAAATACATCTTTCACCTTGTATATAAATATTTACTAAAGATATTAAATTAAAAAAATCTAAAAAATGTACATAATTGTAATGAAAAAAATAAATTTTGATTATATCAACATAAATATGAAAAATCTCTGAGAAATTTGAAATTTTAGTTGTGATGAGGCAGAAGTGAACTAATCAAAGAAAAAGAAACCAAAAGTGTATGAACACAAAACCCTAACAACTAGATGAGGGAAATAATTAAAGGGATTCTAATTTTTTTCACCACCAAGAAGGGGAATTTACAAATAAAATATGAAACCCTAGGGAAAAATTTAGAATTTGGAAAAAACATAAGGTTGAAATCCTAAGGGTAACATAGGGTTTTGTAAGGTTTGGTCAATACGTGGGTTCACCAAATGTTTTATCTAAATTGTGAATTAATAAAATATTAATTATTAATTAGATAAATTATTATAATATTGATTTACATGTCAAATTACTGAAATAGTAAAATATAGTTCTGACAAGTATATTTTATGACAAGCAAGTTCAAAAATTTGTAATGAAGAAAGCAAAGGGATAAAGATAAACTTATCTTGTTTTGATATACTTCCATGATTTTTTTAAGGTTGAAAAATTGAACAAATAATATATGAACTAATTTCAAAATGCCCATTTTAATACTAAGTGACTATGTTTAGCTTAGGATAGGATCGATAGACTTAAATAGATATGGTAGTCGATCATATCTTATTGGTTGATTTTATCATTGACTATGAAGACCTTAAACTTCCCTAAGAGGTGAGGAAGTTCCTATAATGCTCACTTATAATTTCACAACCTTTGTTCTATATGTGTATATACCTAAAACATCAAAACCTTAATTCATGCATACACTAGATAAATGATTAGATAAAAAAAGAGGGGGGAAAGTGGGGTAGTGGGAATGGCCAAGCTTGCCCTATAAACCCCATGTAACTGAGTGATGCCTACATAGTCCAAGTAGACATTTTTTTGATGTAGTTCTCCCTTTAGAGATGTATCATGAAATCTAGATATTTTTTCTCCTAGTTCACCCTTGACACATACAAGTGTAGTATTACTTTAAAATATAACTCTATGTAATATTATTTTGATTAGCTCTTAAAATTTTGTGAATGATTTGTATAATGAGAATGCTAGTTTGTATTTTCTTAGTGACTTCTTATGGAGATGCCTTGTTTACATCATGAATGTATGATAAAATTTACTTTTGAATGCCTTCTATTAGCTTTGTTATATATGGATTCTTTAGACTTTCAATTGAAACTTAGTGGTGCACACAAACGGTTCAACTCAAAAATAATTAAAAAGGAATTTGAGGAGGGGATAAGAAACTTAAAAGACTTAAATAAGGGTTAGTAACTTAAAATAATTAAATAAAGGTTAGTAACTAAAAATATTTAAGGAAGGTTTAGTCAAGTCATAAAGTGAAAGGATAAAATATAATAAAAGTGCATCATTAAGTATTTAATTATTGTCCAAGACATACATAATTAAAATAATTAATAGACGTTTAAAAACAAGTTTTTTGCCAAATTTATGTGTATAAAACTAAAAAACATCAAGAGAATTATCTTAAGGATGGGGTATATTACTTTCTAAAATAATTTCAATACAAACTTAAGATATTTCTTCAGCACCATTGTTTCCACCACCATTGTTTAGATACATCCTTAACATTTTTCAAATAAATGAATTTAAAATATCTATACTAATGACATACTTTGGGATTAAATCAAGTTATCAAAATTTTATAAATTTAAAAACTATCCCAAAACTATACTAAAAGAGGTTTGGGTTTTGATTTTTCCATAAATTTTATATTAAATCAATTCTTCTTAATTTGGATAAATCTTAAATTACCTCAAAACTTTTTATGTTTTTCTTTTTTTCTTATTTTTTCTTCTCATTTTTTATTTAAACTTGGGTCACATTATTTATATTTTTTAAATTTAGGTTATGATTTTAAAATTATTATTTTACTATCAAATAATTAGTACATATATGTTAAATACATATAAATTTTAAGGTGCTTATTTTAAATTTTTTATATATCATATGTGGTGTTAGAGGGCTCAAAGGGTGAAACCATGAACCTTGATAGTTTATAATGAGTGTTATCATGGAATGATCATGAATTAATAGACCCAATATGAAATTTTTTAATGTGGAACAGCTAACAAAACTTTTTAGATATGCATATCTTATGCCTGCAGGGAGTTAATATTAACTAATTTTGCACTACATATGGTAACAAATGTCATTTGGTCTAGTGTTACTTGTCACATGTCAAGACATGAGGCAAGTCATGGTGACTTAATCACCTTTATTTATCCAATATATGCACATTTTGTTATTTATTGGGGAGTAGACCCATCTAATTGTGCTATTTGGACATTTTTTAATTTGACAGGCATATCCTTTGTATTGTTAATATTTATGCTTCCAATGATGTTGTCAAAATTACAACTCTTGGGAGATGGTTGGAAGATTCCCTCCCCATGTCCCACTAGATTTTATATATGGATTTTAAAATAATTTAATTTGTAGAGGATAAAGAAGGGGTCCTTCCAATGGAATGGTGTGCTAGTGAAAGAGAATCTTGGTTTTATCTATGCAACAAATTTGTCATGTTTGACATAAACCATCACCATAGGAATTATTCCCCTAAAATTTGGTTCACTTGGTCTAATTTTAATCAAGGAACTAAGTGATTGATTATAAGAATCGATATAGCCCTCCTCTCAAACTAGACTACTTTCTCATTTATCTATAAAGGTGATCAGTTTGTAAGTGTCATTCTATATGTTCTTCTCTTTGACCACTAACCCATCTTATTTACTATGGAGTGGACTAATCCTACCAAATTTTTTAATAACCAATTCTACCTAAACATTTATCATCTCACACATCCACAAAATATTAATCACATTAAGAGGGTTTGGAATCTTGACCCTATCCAACTAAAGACTCTAGGGTGTTTACCTAGAGGGAAGTTGCCATCTCATGCACTACCACCTTTCTTTGATTTTTAAAAATAATTAGATTTCATCAGAAAATGGGCTAATGTTGACATCATGGGATAATTTCCCATGTGTTATTTTATATCTCTTTTTATGAGACTTAAAAAATTAGATGGACATTCTTAGATAGTAATTAAAACTTGTTGACCTCCACCAAGCTCATGGGGCTCAACTACGAGCTCACATACACTGGATCAAAATTGGGGATAAATTTTCTAAGGAATTTTTCAATAAAATAAGGGCCCTCAATTATCCCACTCAAATAAAATCTATCAAATATGTTGAATATCATTTAACCAACCTCCTAAACATCCTTAAAACATTTAACAGTAATTATAGATATGTTTCCCAAGCTTAACCTTCATTTGAATCTCAAAAAGTGGATTTGCAAACATGCCTAGATGTGGTCCCACATAAATTTTCTCCCACTAAAAATATTTCCTATGACAAATTCATTTCCATCAAAGCGATGCTTATGGCTCAAGACAAAGCCCCTAGTGTTGATGGTTTTCTTTACGAATTCTATCAATCTCTTTGGGAATGTATCGACTCTTATTTACATAAAGTTTATCTAAAATTTCTTTCTCAAGGTTATCTTGGCTACTTTATCAAAAAATATTAACATCAAGTTCATTTGTAAGGTTTGAGATCCTAAAGCTATTTCTAATAGGTGGCATATTACTCTTTTTAATGTTTCTTACAAGATTATTATTAAATCCCTAACACTTATGATTATATATTTGCTTCCCCTAATTATTCAATCTAAAAAAACTATGTTTATTCAAGGATGATACATCTTGGATAACATCCTTGTCTAAAAAGGCATGGAATTAGCTCGTACTTCTAAGCAAAAATCTTTGTTTATCAAATTTGACTTTGAGAAGACTTATGATAGGATTGAGTGGTCCTTCATTTTAGCCATGCTTCAAGCTCTAGGGTTTGGCCCCAAGTTTATTCTCTCTATGAAAACCCTTTTTTAGGATGTTTTTTTTTACATCACTATTAATGGCCTTCAATTTGAGAGCTTTGGTTTATTTCACTCAATTAGACAATGATGCCATATTGCTCCTTACTTTATGTGTTGGTTGATGAAGGGTTTGTCCATTTATTAAAAGACTATACTCTCATAGGATTGTTATAGGCATATACTTATCATAAATCCTCATAATCATCTTGTTAATGGCCACTTTTTTTATGATTCCTTTATCATCCTTTAGGAAGATGAATGGGTGTTCTAGAATGCCATGAAATGCCTCAATACTTTTTTATCTACTTCAATTTCCAATATCCACTAATCTAAAACTTGGTGCTATGGGAGGAGCTATGAGTCTCTTCCATTTTGGCTCAGTGCCTATCAATGGAATTGGATTTCTCATGGTGAAATTTTAAATTTATTAGTCATTACTTTTACTTTTCAAGCATCTCTAGTGGACTTATGGAATGATGTTATTCTTAGAGTTGAGAAAATGTTATCCTATTAGATTACTAAACCTATCTCTATATATAAATTTAAAATATGTTCAAAATTTATTAAGGATAATTATTTGTACTACTCATACTATTGGGATCCTTCAAAATATACCTATAATAATATTGAAAAAATTACTCAGGGACTTTCCATGGGCCAATTCTGAAGGCAACAAAGGCTTTCATTGGGTGGCTTGGGATATTTGTTTCCAACCCAGAGAGGCTGGAGGCTTTGGATGGATTAACATATACAAACAAGGTTATGCCCTTTGTGATAAGTGGATTATTAGATCTATTGAAGGATAAGAGGCTTGGAAAATTGATCTCATAAATTACATCTCTCCTCAAGACCAAATGGCTTGGAGGAATCTAGGCTTTCAAACTATGCTTGTCACCCTAGCCTCTATTGAAATCAATGGGACCTTTGTTTTCAAAATCATATGTAAATATTGGTAGTCTATTAAACCCTTATTGTTTTAGAAGGGTAATGAGTTAAGGTATGGCTTATCTATCAACTCTTATTCTTTATGGTTATCCCATGTTATCACCATTAATGAAAGCCTTTAGTAGAAGCTCCAAATATTAAATCATTGAGGCTATATCACTAAAAGATTAAAAATTTGAGGGACATTTTTGACAAATTCATTAGATATTTTCTCACTTGGGAGATACTCAAGGCCAAGTACAAGTTAAATTCTCAATACTTTGAATCAATCTTTGAATTTTATATGGATGTGCATAATTATGTTTTTAAAAAATTAGTTATTGGAAATATAATGACTGAGAGGGGGTTGAATCAGTCTTTAAAAACTTTTACAACTTTACCTTATCATTCATTACCTATCAAAAAAATATAGTAAACTAGAAACACATTAAGATCCATGAGCATGAGAGAAGAGAATAACATAGATAACACTTATTTGAGTGGTAAGCCATCATGGGGGATAAGACCCACTAAAAAAAAACTTAGACAAACAATCTTATAAATCAATGAATCAATCTTTAGCTAAGCACCAACCTATAAAGGAACACCAACCCCTAATTCCCCAAGCACCAACTTGGATTTAGTAAGCACCAACTTGATAGCAGGAAGCAACCCACTTAATCAACACTATGATTACTCAACACCCACTTAACCACCAATTATTTTTCCACCTTTTCCTTGATGCTTATCAATACCTGATGATGGTCTTCTTCTACTCTCTCTCTCTCTCTTTCTTATGCTCTATATAACATCAATGTCATACTCACTCTTCTATTTTCTCTCTCTACAAATCATCTACCTCAAACCTTTGATCACCTTAATAACCCTTTATTTATCATACAATATATGATGATCTCCTTCTTCAGCTCTTCTATCCTTCTCACACTAGTCTCTAACCTTCTTCACTCAACTAGGTCTCTTTAAGATAGATTAGGTCATTTGGCCTTGATTTTCATATACAGTACCCCTATTATATATTAATTATAGTTTTTATATACTATAATTATGGTCTATATGACCTCATTTTTCTCTTCAAAAACCTATAGCTTCTACTTCAACTCTCATACATTCTAATTAGTCAATTAGGCCTGTTAGGCCTTGTTCTTATACTAAGATCTTGATCATACACCTCTTGGTCAGGCATAAACACTTTATCACTTATATTATAAATTAAATATGACTTATAAAATTCCAAAAACATTAAACAAACATTATAATATGTTGTTCATAGAGTATAGGACCAAACCCCCCTTTTAGGCCTTCATTAACACACATTACCCTTTGAACTCTTTGAAACACTCTAATACTTATCACATGGTATGAAAATATAAAATAGTACTCAAATATACTTTATCTATATTCACTTTATGTCCACAACACCTTTTAGGTCCAACCACCACTTGAACCTCTTCTCAAAACACTGTTCATACTAAGCCTGTGCATACACAAAAAATCTATCTTGAACAACTAAAGCATAAACACAATTTTTCCAAACAAAAATAATACATAAAAAGGATAAATTACCTTTAAAACTTCACCAAGTTCATTAAAATTCATTACACAAGGAAAAATGACTCAAACCCTTCTTTGCAAGTAGCCCACTCAAAACTACCAACTAGCTTCAAAACATAGTTATGGAAACATGAACTTCTAATACATGAAAGGACATACTTAAGAAATTCCAATTCATTAATATTATGTTTTTAAAAAATTATAAAAAATTAAAATAGATATATCATAATATCTAATATCAATAGTGGCCTTATAGACTAATCTCATGACTTCACTGTATACAGACCTCACTAAGTTAGGTAAGTCATTTTGAGAGCAACTTTCTGCTAGATACAATCATATAAAAATATTATATACAATATGGATATGTATTACAATTATTTAAAAAAATCCCCATGCATTTGGATTGATCCCTAATCCATGATAACACATCCCTAATCAACTTCTCACTTTTGCTTGGTTTTCTCACTATTTGCACCACTAGGTCTGTTAGTGATTAGTCAACTTGTATGACCATTTTAGCACCCATAAGGGATATAACATTCTCATAAACCTCCATGTAAATAATATATAAGTATCAATATTCAACCTTTATCTAATTATCAACTTTGACTTGATCAACTCTACTTACTACAATAAATCTCTGAGAAACAAGGCCTTTCTTGTAGGGTCCACTCACTCTCTTGAAAAATAAAACACCCATATAGATTCCTAAGAGATTTTATTTCATGATCCAATACATAAAATAACCAAACCAATCCATTATTATAACTTTATAATAAGTTCGTTCACATTGGGCCACTATTAGGGTTCTTTAAGGGTTTAAACCATCTTATAATCTTAATGATCATTCATAGATCTTAGCCCATTATTATAGAAACCAATTATTGAAACTTTGATCTATGACCCTTACCCATATATCATGAATATAATAGGTTCTCATGTATAGTTTATGCATGCCAATGAAGACTTGAAAGTTCTTCTCGAGTTGAGAACCCTTCATTATGTACACACGAGAGACCTCAAAACACTTTTTCTTGCCTAAACCTTCATAATTTGACTTAAATACTGGTCAAAATACTTTTAAAAACATTAAATACCTATTTCAATGTACACATACCCACACTTGTCTTGGAAAGTAATCCCGATACCCCATTTTTCCACCATCTCTCTCTTTGCTCTCTAGGCCTTTGACTTGTAAGTCATAATAGGATTTAAAGTTGACCTTATAACCACTATCAAATATCTTAACACATTATATAAAAACTTAAATAACATCTCTCATGATCAAACACTACCAATTATTCTTCATATGTCTTATCAATAACTCATGTTTATTCATTAGGCCAAGCAGGTTCTAGAGGTGGTCTAGTTGCATACTAGGTATGTAGGTCTTACCCATGTATGCCTACCATGAGACTCACTTGAGTACTCAAAATCCTCATAATAATACTCAAACAACTTCATAAATCCTCTTATTTTTATCTTCAACAAAACATATTCATATTTTGATGGAGCATCTTTGGAGTTACTTACATAGATCTTCGGGGCTTGACTAAGGATATTTGTAGCTCACTGTGTTCTATGCTAAGTTTTCAAAAACATTACCAAAAATTTGTTTCCAAAACTTTTGATGAATTATGAATCCTTCAAATTTTATTTTTAGATTCAACATAACATCTTCATATCTTTATGGATCATCTTCAAAGTTGCTTATGCAGATCTTTAGATCTCGACTAAGGATCTTTGTAGCTCACTATGTTTTATGTCAAGTTTTTAAAACTATTTCCAAAAAGTTTTTTCCAAAAATATTAATGAATTATCAATCCTTAAAATTATCTCTCAATATAGATACATTATATTTCCTATATTTCTTGTCATATCAGGCATACAAGCTCATACCCCACACACCATGCATCTTGACATGAATGACATCAACCTTGACATCAAATGATATCAACCTTGACATCAATGACAACACTTCTAAACAAACTCCTCCTTTGACATTGATGGAAAATCATACCAAATATTGATCATCCTTAACTCCCCATACTGGTCTTTCTCCCCCTTTGACATAAATGACAAAGTGATGTCTATAATTCTTTAGATCACACTCCTAGCAACCAAAATACTCAACACATAAAATTATGAGTTTATAAGACATAAAACAAACAAGTCACCCCTATCTCCATACATACCTTTATGGAATAAATCATATGTTCTTGGATCTAATGAGCATGATTAACTCCCACTCAATACTTGACTTTTTCAATGATTGCTAGGGGAAAGAATTACACCCAATTCCTAACTTAGGTGTTCAAAAGTTACCTTTTGAAGTGGTTTGGTTAGGATGTCTACAATCTAATCCTAAATAGAAACATATTAAAGTTTGACACTTTTTTCACTTACCTTCTCTCTTAGAAAATTATACCTAATAGGAATATGTTTAGTCCTTGAGTGGATCGCAAGGTTCTTTGAGACACTTATAACACTTGTATTGTCATAATAGATAGGGCTATGACCATCATACTCCACCTTTTAGTATTTTAGGGTCTATCACATCCATAGGACTTGAGTGAAACATGAAGATATTTCAATGTACTCAACCTCACAAGTGGACAAGGCTACTAATGGTTAATTCTTACTTATCCATGAAACTAGGCACCCACTTAGGAATAAGGTCCCTCTATTGGTACTCTTTTTATCATCTATACTTTCTACCCAATCTACATCTATGTAGGCTATCCAATTGAAATCCTTGCTTCTTGGATGCCATAATCTATACTCCATAGTCCCCTTGAGATACTTGAGTATCCTTTTGACTATTAGTAGATGATTCTCCTTTGGATTTGCTTGAAACCTTCCCACAAAACCTATTGCTTGCATGATGTCAGGTATAGAGGTAATGGTATACAAAAAACTTCTAATCATTGACCTATATGACATCTAATTGACCTTTGAAGACTCATCTTCCTTGCTTATCTTATATATTTTGATCATGGGTATAATAACTACCTTGAAATACTCCATCTCGAACTTATTCAAAATCTCTCTTGTGTACTTGGCTTGTGAGATGAATATACATTTTTCAAATTGAGTGATTTACATCTCAAGAAAGAATGATAGTTCTCTTAGCATGGACATCTCAAATTATTTCTTCATCACCTCTATAAAGGCTTTTTTCATATTCTCATTAGTTCCACTAAAGATGATGTCATCCACATAGAAAACTACTATCAGCTAATGGTCATATTCTATCTAGATGTATATATTACTATCTTCAACTCCTCTTTTGAATCTTTGATCTAACAGATATTTGTCCAACCTATACTACCAAGATCTAGGAGCTTATTTTAGACCATAGAGAGTGTTTTTAAGTCTAAAAACATATTATTTATCATTTGATAGTGAGAACCCTTCAAGTTTATCAATGTGCACTTTTTCTTCTAGATTCCCATTCAAAAGGTTAGATTTGACAGCTATCTGGTATACCTTGAATCCTTTGAATCCTTCATAAGCTAAAAATAATTTGATGACCTCCAATATTGCTATTGGTGCAAAGGTATCCTCAAATTCTACCCATTCAACTTATACATATCCCTTACATACCAATATATACTTGCTCCTCATGACTTCTCCATCTTCATTTAACTTGTTTCTAAACACCTATTTTGTGCCAATGACATTTTTATCTTTAGGCCTAGGAACTAGTTCCCAAGCCTCATTGTTCTCTATTTGATATAACTCCTCATTCATAGAACCAATCAAAAATTTGTCTTTTATTGCTTATATAAGACTAAGTTTTAATCTTGGAAAATAAATAAACATTATCTTGATTTAGATTAATTACCAGTCTTCTCATTGTTTGCATACATGCATTCTTGTTGTCAATGATTTGAGATTAAGTATGATTTCTTTCAATCTGTCTTGAGGGTATTTTTAAGTCCTATCTCTCTCCAAATATTTCTTATTCCTCAGTAGCCTCTATATTCTCCTCATCATTCTTTAAGTCCAAATTTTCTAAAGTATTCATTGACTGTGAGTGAGATTTCCTTGTCTCATTAATCTTCACATTGGTACTTTCCACTATCTTTTATAGTCTCTTGTTATAACATATATAAGATAAGATCATTGATGAGTATCCTAAGAATATGCCTTAATCATATGTATAATCAAACTTACCCAAGTCTTCATCATCTCTTTTAAAAAAACATTTGCTCCCAAACACTCTAAAGTGTTCTACATTTGTAGGTCTACCCTTCCATAGTTCATAAGGAGTTTTGTTGCCATTAGTCCTTATATGTCATATATTCAATATATATATAGTAGTGCTTAATTCCTCTCTCTAATATCCATCAAATAATATAGACTCATTTAACATAGTTATGTCCATTTCTTAAACTATCATATTCCTCCTTTCCACTACCCCATTCTACTGAGGTGTCATAGTTGCTAAGAATTATCTCCTTATTCCATGAACCTCACATAAGTCATCAAACTCATTATACCAAACCTCTCCTCCTCTATTATATCTTAAGCACTTAATCTTCCCATTCTTCTCATTCTCAATAAGGGCCTTGAATGTCTTCAACTTGTCAAGAGCTTATGATTTCTCTTTAAGAATATAACCCAAGTCATTCTTGTGTAATTGTTAATGGGTAACATGAAGTAACTATCTCCTTGAATGATTTAATTTATTTTATGCCCATAGATATTAGTGTGGATTAACTACAAGGGTTTTATGGTAGAGTACTCCTTGGAATTAAATCTTCTTATGGTCTACTTACCATGTTGACATGCCTCACAAAGTATGTTTGTAGGTTTGATGATCTTAGGCATGTTCTTCAAAGACTTCTTAGTGTTAATTATGACCATATTTTAAAATTTTGGGTGACCTATCCTTTCATTTCATATCCAAATTTCATATATTTTGATCATGAAACATCTCTCCTTTTTTATCTCATTTAATACATATAGGTTATTCTTAATCCTCTTGGCATTGGCAATTAGCCTTCCTGATTTGGCTCTCCTTATCTCACACCCTCTATCATGAAAGGTTAGTATGTGTCCTTGATTACATATTTGACTTACACTGAGTAGGTTCTATTTCAAACCTTCCACATATAACACATTTTATGTCTTGGTCTATCCATTATCCAAACTCAAGACACCCTTGCCAACTATATTAGCAGTTGTGTTGTCTCCAAACCTCATTGTTCTTATAGCATTCTTCTTTAATGAGATGAACTTATTTTTGTCTCCTATCATATGACTTGATCAACCACTATCTATATACTATTTCATACCTCCATCTTGAATGTGAAAGGTAGTTTGAGCTAGAATATAATCCTCTTTTGTCTTTTATTCCTCAATAAATATTCCATCTTGCCTCTTGAGTTTAATATGGTTTATCCTAACCTGATTTGGATTCCATACCCAAGTTTGATCCTTTTTGTGCATTCGAGGAGATTCATATGTCTTTTTGAAACTTTTAGGCCTTCTAAATTTATTATATCATAATCTTACAATATATCTTATATTTTGATAGATGTATTAAACAACATTTTTGTACTTACCATGGTTCTAAGATGACTTATCCTTTATTGCATTAGGCTACCTAATTGGTTTTTTCATGTTGATATTCATGACTTACTTAGACTTCTCATGCTCTCTTTCAAACTTTCTCATTTTTTCTATTAGTTGTACATGCTCAACCTTCAACTAGTCATACTCAAATTCCTTTGACTTGAACCTTATGTCGACATCTTACAATTGACCATTAAGATCATTGATAGTCTTCTTTTGATGCTTCAAATCATCAAGGGCTCTTATGATCTCATATTCAAGGTCTACTTCAATTTTTCCTTCTTCACTGTCATAGTATACTTCATCATACACGTTGTCTTCTTCCTATTGATCACAAGACATATTGTGCTTCTTAGGATCTCCTTAAATATACTAGACTTGTCACAAAGGAATAGGCTCTGATACTAACTATTGGAAACATAATGACTAAGATGGGGTGTATTAGTCTTCAAAAACTTTTACAACTTTACCTTATCATTCATGAACTATCAAAACAATATAGTAAACTAGAAACACATTAAGATCATGAGCATGAAAGAAGAGCATAACACATAAAACACTTATTTGAGTTAGAAAACCTCATGGGGGATAAAACCTACTAAGACAAATCTTGGACAAATAGTCTTATAAATCAATGAATCAATCTATAGTTGAGCACCAACCCCTAATTCACCAAGAACCCACTTGGATTTAGAAAGAACCAACTTGTTAGGAGGTAACAGGCCCCTTGTTTATCAAGCACCCACTCAATCAACACAATGATGACTCAGCACCCACTCAACCACCAATGATTTGTCTACCTTTTCCTTGATGCTTATCAATACTTGATGATGGTCTTTTTCTATTCTCTCTCTCTTTATTTTTCTCTTTATGACATTAATGTCATACTCAATATTTTATCTACTCTCTATACACATCAACTACCTCAAATATTTTATCACCTTCATAACCCTTTATTTCTCATATAAAATACTATGATTTCCTTCTTTATCACTTCACTCACTTATATCCTTCTCAAACTAGTCTCTAGCCTTCTTTTCTCAACTAGGTCTATTTAAGATAGATTATGTCATTTGACCTTGATTTTCATCTCTAGTACCCTATTAAATCTTCATTATATTTTATATATACCTTGATAATGGTATGTATGACCTCCTTTTACTCTAAAAAAATCTATATCTTCAACTTCTACTCTCATACATTCTATTTAGCCAATTAGGCCTATTAGGCCTTGTTCTTATACTAAACTCTTTCTCATACACCTATTTGTTAGACATATACACTTTATCACTTGTATTTTCAATGAAATAGGACTTATAACATGCCATAAATATAAAACAAATATTAAAATAGGTTTGTCATTTAGTATAAGACCAAAACCCCCTTTTAGGCCTTAAATAAACCTAATTCAATTAGGCCTTCATTAACACACATTACCCTTTGAACTCTTTGGAACACTCTAAAAATTCTCACACAAAATCTAACTTCAATTTATGTCCACAACACCTTTTAAGTCCAACCACCACTTGAATCTCTTCTCAAAACATTGTGCATACCCAAAAAATCTATCTTGAATAAATAAAGAATAAGCACAATTTCTCCAAATAACCATGGAAAAAAATCATAAATATAGAGGCTACATGACCTTAAAAACTTCAAAAAGTTAATTATAATTCATTACATAGGGAAAAATAACTTAAACCCTTCTCTACAAGTAGCCCACTCAGAACTACCAACTAGCTTCAAAACATAGTTATGGAAACATGAACTTATGATACATGAAAGGGCATACTTAAGAAATTACAATGCATGAATATTATATTTTAAAAACCTCATAATAACTTCAAACAAATATATCATAATCTTTGATATTAATATTGGTGTTACAAACCAATCTCATGAGTTCAATGTACATAGACCTCACTGAATTAGGCAAGTCAATTTGAGAGCAATGTTTTGCTATATAAAATCATATAAAAATATTATATATAATATTTATATGTATTAAAAGTCTTGAAAAACATCCCCATGCATTTTTATCCATTCCTAATCAATGATAACACATCCCTAATCAACTTCTCACTTCTACCTAATTTTCTCACTGTCTACACCACTAGGTCTATTAGTGATTAGTCAACTTGTATGACTATTTTATCACCCATAAGGGTTAAAACCTAATTATAAACCAATATATAAATAATATAAAAGTATCAAGCTTCAAACTTTATCCAATTATTAACTTTGACTCAATAAACTTTACCTGCTACAGCAAAACTCTAAGAAATAAGGCCTTTCATGTAGGGTCCACTCACTCTCTTGATAAACAAAACACACCTAGAGATGCTTGAGAGAGTTTAATTAATAATATAATAGATAAAATATTCAAATTAATCCATTTTATCACTTTATAACAAGTTCATTCACATCATGTCACTATTAGGGCTCTTTGAGGGTTTAAACCATCTTATAGTCTTAATGATCATTCATAAAGCTTAGCCACTTATTCCAAAAACCAATGCTTAGAAATTTTATCTAGGACCCTTCCTCATCTACCATGAATGTCTTAGGTTCTCATGAATATTTTACACATTCCAATGAACACTTTAAATTTATTCTCAAGTTTAGAACCCTTCATTTTGTGCACAAAAGAGACTTCAAACCACTTTTTCTTACCTTAACCTTCAAATTTTAACCTAAAACTTCGTCAAAATACTTGAAAAAACATGAAATACCTATTTTAATGCACACATACTCACACTTTCCTTGTAAATTGATCTTTATACCCCATTTATCCATCATCTCTCTCTTCGTTTTCTAGGCCTTTGACTTGTAAGTCATAATAGGTCTTGAAGTTAACATTCTAACCATTGTCAAAGCTCTCAACACCTCATGTACAAACTAAAATAACCTCTCTCATGCTCAAACACTATTAATTATTCTTCATATGTCTTATCAACATCTCATATTTCTTTATTAGGCCAAGTAGTGTCTAGAGGTGGTCTAGTTGCATACTAGGTTTGTAGGTCTTACACTCATTTGAGTGCTCTGAAGCCTCATAAGCATGCTCAAATAAACTCATAAAAAATCTTCCCTAGAGATTAAACATAACATATTAATATTTTGATAGATCATATTTTAAGCTATTTACACATATCTTGAGGATCGACTAAGGATCTTCATAGCTCACTATGTTTTATGCTGAGTTTTCAAAATTGTTGCCAAAAAGGTGTTGCCAAAACTATTTATGACTTCTTAATCCTTCAAATTTTCTTTAGAGACTAAATATAACATCTTAATAGCTTTACAAAACATCTTTATAGTTGCTTACATATATCTTTAGAGCTTGACTAAGGATCTTCATAGCTCACTGTGTTCTATGTCAAGTTTTCAAAAATGTTGCCAAAATGGTATTGCCAAAACTATTGATGACTTCTCAAGCCTTCAAATTCTCTCTTAGTAGAGAGACATTAGGTTACTTGTATTTATATTTTTATCATGCATATAATCTCATACCCTACATGCCATGCATCTTAACATCAATGACATCAATGACAACACTTATCAACATTGGTCTTGTTGAATCTCCTCGGTGGTGTAAGGACTAGAACTAGTCTACTTCCACACCCATGATTTAGTATAAACCATGAATTTATTATCAATGGATAACCCTAACCAATCCTCCTTAGTATATTCTCTAGAATTATTGGAATCTTAGTGTCCTAGCTTTTATTTAGGCTAGGAGAATTATGATTATCTAGGTTTTTATTTTTGATCCTAAGAAAGCCATTTTTCCCTAGTGCTTAATTTTTCAAGGCCTCCCTGAAGGTGAAATATTGATTCACATGGGGATTTATCCTCCCATATTTTCTTCTTATGGTCAAACTAAATCCATTAAATGCATTGTTTGGTTTTATGTTAAGACTCAAGATTCCTAGAATTGGATTAGCTCATTCTTCCAACCATATAGGCCTAAAACTTTCTCTTCGAATATAATTCTTCTTTGGGGATTATATGGACATGCCTAAAAATTTAAAATAAATATGGCATATTTTATGCATTAAAATTATTGTTATACTATGTAAATACATAAATGTTGTTACTTTTAATTAAAAAATTTAGCTAGAGATTTTTATATTTATAACTAAAATTTTGTGTTCTCTAATGTTATGCTTAAAATTGAGGTGTAAGTTGATAAAGTGGAATTTAAAGTTTTACCATCTCCACTCTCTCTTTGATAATTAGGTTATGCACCTTGCACTGTCATTAGAGTTCCAATAGATAATCCCTAACAAAGTGGTCATAATAGAGACTAAGAGTGGAAAGGACATGGTTGTGATAAGATCTAAAGCCACCATAGATCTTAGTGTTGCTCTTATTTATCCTGCCTCCTCCTAGGTGAGGATTCTCTCCCTATCGTGTATTTTGAGGCTATCCATCACAATAATATTCATGCTAAGTTTTCCTCGTAGGGTTAGGATTGCTAAGATAAGTTTCCCAAATTAAATCTTGTTATCCCCCCCACCATGTTTATAATGAATAAGAATGAAAAAATAAGAAAAAGGATGGTTAGACAATTCCCCTCCTCATAAGGGAGGTTGAGGAGATAAGATTTATATTCCTCCTTCACTACATCCTCCATTTATAGGCCTAGTGGATCTGGTTGGTTAATTTTAGTTTCTTTTTATAATTTGTTATGTTGATGTCATCTTGATGTAATGGTTTTTTGTTTCCTAGTTTGTCTAGTGTGTTGTGACTTTGGTGTGTGTTTACATATCACCAAATTTTTTGGTTGTGCTTGTATTATGTTTATTTTTATTATTATGATGTAAGTTTTAATCAAAAAAATCAATTAATATTTTCATTATATTTTTCACTAATTTATTGGTAATTAGTGATATATGGGCTCATTTTAATTTAAAATTATTAGAATAAAAAATTGATCCATACTCCATCGTATGCTTAAGATATTGTAATGTTTTGATCAACTATTCTAAGCAGTAAGAAAAAAATCATGTGTAGACATCAAATTTAAGGTTAAAACCCTCTTGATTAAGGGCTTTGTATATTGATAAAACCTTCCCCTCTCAATCTATGGAGACTCCTGAGCAGGGTTGGATCAAATTGAATCTTTATAGAGTGACAAAAGGAAACCT
The DNA here is from genome assembly GCA_037957365.1 of Torreya grandis. Classification (NCBI taxonomy): domain Eukaryota; kingdom Viridiplantae; phylum Streptophyta; class Pinopsida; order Cupressales; family Taxaceae; genus Torreya; species Torreya grandis. Next base: position 1,500,317 of record JARHVA010002108.1, on the reverse strand, counting down.
TAGACTTACAATAGGTTAAGGAATTTTCACAGATGAGAATAGATAATTGTTATGGTTTACTCTTGATATTTTGGTCAGGACACCAATAATATGGTAGAAGTGAAATCCTTTCTAAAATGATTGTAATTATCAATCACTCAAGCGTGGTTATGATTGATTATATAAGGAGACTCTTAGGTAATCCTCAAAGCAATTAAGGGTAATGATTTGATCTACTAGCGTATATGTATGGTTATTGAAGAAAATAAATGGCTAAGAAATAAATTGGAGGTAAAATAGAATGACATTAAGAGAGATAGAAATTTTAAACTAGGTTTCCAACCAAGGGGTTGGATTTCAATCCTTAACAGGTAGGTCTAAAAAAATATGGCAACATCCTCTCGCCAATGATCTCCATAAGTTAATAACTCATAACCTAATCCAATGGAATTATGCATAGGAGTTTTAATCTAGATAATTATGAATAATTCAAGGCATATCTATTAAAAATTATCTTGATTAAATTGTTTGTGTTTATGCCAAAATATATCTCATCATTATGTGAACTTACGTGGTTGACTCATGATATCCACACTTGCTTAATCTAATCTCACAAAAGGTGATAGTAATTGATCTTTAATTATTTATGTGAGGATCCCATTTGTGTGTGTCATTGTATTTAATATATAATTTCATTGACTTTAACCCCTTAACATAAATCATTTGCATTGGTGGGATAAGTAGTGGAGCAAGTGTAAATTAGTGTAAAATCAATATGATGCATGGGTTGTATGGTGTAGGGGCAAGTGTTTCATATGTAAGAATTATACTTTGGTTGATTTTTATATAAGGATCTATCAGATGGTTTTCAGATCCTGCTATGATGGATTTTATTATGGTTTCTTCTTTCCTCTCTTATTGGGGAAGGAACAACTCTCTCTCTTTGTTTCTTTTCAACATCTTCTACCTATAATGTAGGTAGTAAAGTATGGAAGGTAATTGTGATTCCTTAAGTTTTAATGAAAATATTCCCCTATTAACAATGTCCCTTTCAACTCCAAACCCTTGTAGTTGTGCAAAAAAAAGGGTGATTAGGTAGGTTTGTCCAAACAAGCAAGGTCTTCTTGAGGCCCTTAAGAAATCAAGAAGATGTTGGGCAACAAGTTTGAAGATTTGAAGTATCTAAAAATAAGCTATCCTCCCTTGTATATGTGGATAAAAATACTATTGAGAGTGGTAGAACATGGGGAAATGTTAAAGAAGATGATTTGGAAACTATGTTCAAGAACATGTTGTTAGACCTAAAACATAGATTGGTAGGAGGAACTTATTTGACCTAGCTTAGAGCCTCAAATACAAAAACATTATTAATACTACCATTTCTTACATTTCTCTACATTAAGAATTTTTTTCTATTGACTACATTTTTTGTTATCTTGAGTCAGATTTATTCCATCATCATCATTTTATCTTGGACAAACTGGGAACTCTCAACCACTCACAAGTAAAGATCATGGAATGTTTTGGCATCCAACTATTTATGAAAGCCAATTTCAATCCACCATAGTGTTTCCCTCCTTCACCTTCCTCTCTTTAACCTATGAAGGATAGTTTTCATCCTAATGATGGTCTTGGGAAGGGCGTTAACCCTATTGATGTAATTTGAGTTGATGACTAGTTTTCTAGTTTGCAACTCTTCTTTTTTTATAAAATTGTATATGCAGATTGGTTAGAAGGGTCTATGTAATTTTCCCTAACACACTATTTTTATATAAAAAATAATACTCTAATAGGTCACTATGTTTAAACTATTCAACTTAGCATAAGATAGTTAATCTTGTCCTTTATAAGCTAGTCAATGGATTTGATGAATTTGTTTTTAGATCTTTCTACACTAAGATTTGGAAAGCCCTAAAATATAGGTATAAAACACCTCATTTTTAAGTGTTCATGGGTAGATTGAATCTTTATTGTAATGATATTATGTTTTGTGCCTTCTTCACTTTTGATTCCTATGATTTTCTAAGATAGTTTTTTAATTTCACTTTTTTCTAGTCTAGGGCCTATCCCTAGTTATCTTTCGTAAAAATAAATTAAGGTTAAAAATAGCGTATAATGATTAAATGAATGCTAAATTTAAATTTTGTGATTAATTTTTAACATAAATTTCATATGAAGACCAAATGAACGTTAAATTTAATGTTAAAATAAACCTACAATAATCAAATGAACATTAAATTTAAGGTTAATCATTAATTATTAACATCTCATAGATATCTTCCTCCCCTCTACTTAAATTATAAAATTACTGAGATAAAATTTAATATTTCATTCTTTATACAAATAATTTTCATATGCCCTATATTTGCTAGACTAATTTTTAAAAAGAATCAAAATGTATTAAAATTGGAAAAAGGATTATAAAAATCACAACTCTTGAACAAAATTTTGACATTAAAGGTGGTTGTTGTGTTAAATGTTTTTGGAGGAGATGTTCAGTGATAACATCATTATTATGTAAAGACACTAATAAAATATATAACCTATATCTTAACCATACCAAAATGTTGTTAAAGATAGTTAAGATAATGGAGGAAACCAACATGATAATCAACAGAATACTCATAATTACTATGAAAACTAAGAACCACATGGAAATATTAAAATTGGTGGTTATGACCACAAAGAGAAATTAAATATATATAAGATATAATTGTATTATTATGAGTCATAGCCTTTATTTATTATTTTATATTTATTTATTTATTTCTATTTTTTAATTTGTTTCTTAGATTAAGCAATTAACCAAAGGAGTTGCTTAGTCCTCTTCCATGTGTACCTCCCTTTTGTTTAATAAATTGAACTCAAAGCATAAGCATGCAATAATTCACCCGACCCACAAACTTATGGTGGGGATGGACATTTATAAAAATAAACATGGGGGATATATATGTAGTTGATTTATGTTTAGTTTTTTAAGTTTTTATATTGGTATTTTTTATGAAAATAAGATAATTATATTAATATCCACAAAAATTCAAAATTGGTTTATGGGACTGAAAAAGTATAATATAAAACAAAAATATATAAATTTATGTAAAAAAATTTTAAAATTTAAAAGGAGATGCATTCAAAAAAATATGTGAAAATAAATTATGTTTGAGGATCTCACCATATTTAGAACTATGTCACAAGATTGATTTCTACTTAATATTGAGGAAGAAACAAGGTGAACAAAAGAAACAATCCTCTAAAGGTATGACCTTGTTAAAATAGTCTCTAACTAAATATTTTAAAAGATTAACCATATTTCAAAATAAAAGTGTCATGCATGTCTAACCATGTAATCCATAAAAGTATTGAGATATTTATAAAAATCTTTGAAGAGTCAAAAGAGTCACCCCCTAATCTTATAATATGGGGAATAGCTATAATCAAAATGATCCTTGATTTCAGTGTCTATAAAGTAAATCAATTAAATATTATGTTCTTGAAAAATATGATGATATGTTTTTATATGAAGGTATTATGAAAAAACTTTGAATTTTACTAATGGAACCATCAAATTGTAACGTAATTAGACCTTAACATATCATGGAAAATTATGCCACAAATGTAACTATGTATTATGATTTTAATACTTTTAGTTGCCTTAATAGCTCCTCATTTTTATCTCATGGATAAGTTGTCAAAGAAAACACATAATGTTAACTTCAAGTAATATTTTGAATATATCACCATCAATGAATACGGTGTTAATTCCATGTTATTTTATTTTATTATGGTTGAGACCAATCCTACCACTAATTCATTGGCCCTATAGTTAGTTGGAGGTAATTAACAACTATAATTGCAATGATGATTCATAATGGTTATGATATTAGTAGTTTTAAATAGTAAGGCCTACCCTATTTATATTTCAATGCCTCACTCATCATCACTTGTATATGTATCATTCATGGAACATGGTCCTTTCAAACCTAATGGAGATCTATAAAAATATATACTCTTAGAATATGGGTAATAAATGATTGATAATTCATAACTTGTAAGATAATATAAATATGACTTTTAACATCCTTAAGATTAAATGGCTTGTAGGATATATTAAAGTGTATTTACTTGTTTAGAATATTGTTTTTACAAGTATTTAGTTTTGAAATAAATTCTCTAAAACTTTACACGATTTCATGTGTAAGATATAATTGACAATGTAATTTGTTTATAATTATCACAAAGACAAACATGGTATATATAGAGACCCAAATTGGAGTGGGATTTTCATATTCAAATCAAAGGTCAGACTATGAATACTTTAGTAATACATTGGCTGGTATGTTTTAGATCTCTCTTATTTTTGGTTTTTATAAATATTGATCTAAATAAAAGAATTGGAATAGGGTTTTAAGTATTAAATATAATAAGGTCTATTAAATTATGAAAATTAAGATGAATATGTATTAATTTTGAGTTGGTTTGAGAATTTTCCATATTTTGGAGACATATACTTTTACATAACTAGAGAAAGTTATGCTAAGTATACCCAAAATCTCTTTCAGTCAATATTTGTGTTAACAATAATGCTAAGATTATTATAGGTTATTCCTTTGGGAAGTATAAAATTATTTATTTAATCCTGATGCTAATTAATTAATATATTATTTCAAGATATTATGTTTTCAATTAGCAAGTCTTCTGCTACATTACAACATGAGTACTAACACTAACACTAGGTCTATAAAACTGAATGGAAATTATTTATATCTCATCTTCCTAAATTATTCAACTATATGGATGCTTAATCTAATGTACAACCATTTAGTGATTAATTTATTTGAATATTTGTGTCATAATAGGAAAGGGGTGGTAAAATATTACTATGAATTCCAAAAAAAAAAAAATTAATATATTTGTTCATTGATATTTCCATAGGTTATGAATAATATATTTGGATTGAATTATGTTGTATCTTTTTAATTCAGATGCTTTTATTTTAGCTTCTAAATTCTTATTTAGATATATTTTGATCTTCAAGATTAATTTATATATTTTTTAGCACTTTATTTTAATCCAAAACATTTTTTTATGGGAAAGATGTGGGCTCTCTCAAATTAGTTTCGCACTTTGATGTGTTAGACCACTTCATGTAAAGAGAATAAATTATATATACACCTAATTTTGGTATAAGATTCTTTTTCATTATGTATTTATCATGATCTATTGTATTTATCATATTTTTGTATATTTGGCTCTTTTGGGACACTTTCCCTTTATATTGGACCTATTGTAACTTTATGTCATAAATATTTCCTCATAAATATTGTATATATATTTATTGTTTGCAGTAGGATCCATCCAATCATCTTTAAGCTAACTTGATCTTTTTTTTTAGTCTTTTTGTAACATGACCATAATCATGGGTCTATGATTTTAACATAAATATAATCATGGGTCAATGATTCTAGTCACCTATTTTTTATGGTCCTTTCACCTTGAAATGATTTCTCATTCCCTGATTATCAATTCTAACTACTTTTCATGGTAAACCTATGTGAAAATTTGTCTTTATGAATCCTATATATACAAATTTACCCTAAACCATTTCAAATTTCCTTTTATCTTTTGGATATCTTATAAGCCAATTCTCTCATGCATAATTGTTAAGTCTTGTCAAGAGGTCTACAAATTTATCAAAAGGATCCTACACATTGATATAATTTTTCCTTCATAATTTATTTAAGTCTTTTTAAAATATACTTATACCAAAATAAGTTCATGGTAAAACATGTAGTTAAATTTGATTATCTAGGGAGAGGAAGTGGAGTATTTTTTTTCGGTTGAGAACACTCACAATGCCTTAAAACTAGATTAATCCCTGATTCTAAGCATATAAGACATGTACTTTTAAACCCAAATGGGGATCATGCCACTAATATTTCATATGTTCTATTATTTATGCAAATTTGTGGCAAATTACATCTAAATCAAAGAAAAGACTATTTGGAGGACTGTGTGCAAAAATCCCACAAAGTAAAGCCAAATTCCTAGTCATCTACCTCTCTTGAATCACCCCATAAATTTTAAGATCCAAAATAGCAAAATCACCATAATATTAGTAGGAAAACAAAATTTCCAAAAACCTATCTTGATCATCCTAAAATTCTATAAGTGTCCTTATCAATGGTCCACAATTCTAGTCATCTACCACATTGTTGTCAATTTTCAATTTTTCAATCTCAAAACTTGTTTCCCAACATCAAAAGTCATATATAAAACCTAGGTATGTTTGTTTTAGTCACTTGTCTCTCTTTACCAATATCTTTCATTTGGTCTTCCAATTATCAATAGTTCAAGCTTTTAATTCTCAAATTTGTGTATTTACATATACTTTTCCTTATGTCATTTTACACATTTACATAATGGAATTTATTTTTTTGTCACTATTTGTTAAAAAAATAGTAAATTGATCTTTATGATCATCCAACCTTACAATTCGTTGATCCTTCAACTCCTAGGGTTTGATTTCACCATGATTACACCTTTTAGATCTGACTTTTAGATCTTGGTTGTACTCATTGATTTTATATTTGACCTTATATTATTGTGCCTATTCATATTCCAAATGTTATTCTTATCTTTTGGTGAACCCATCCATTTTTAAAACATTTAAAACTTAGGGTTCCATGATCTCTTCCCCCCAAGTTTTTCTCTTATGGATTATTTCATATATGATTTATCTAGTGTTTGATTTCATCGTTAAAATATTATTTTTAGATTTTGTGTGTTATTTATTTATTTATCATTGTCCCTAGAATTTTTCATGTTTTTTATGTTATCAATGCTTACATATTATTCCAATAAATAAATCTAGATATTCAATCCCTATTATATGAAGTGTTAGATTGAGTGGTTTTAATATATTGATTTGATTGATCTTCTTTACTTGGTATTGTAATCATGATTCTTCTATCCCTATTCCTCCAGATGATTACATATTTTATTATCATGCATACTACCTAGACATTAAGAGACCTTTTCATCCTACTCAGTCATTCAGATAGATCTTTAGTCTGTGTGCACCCTTATAAGCCCCCCTACATTCCATCAAACCTTCTCACACTTCTTTAAGCCTTCATGATCCTTTATGCACCTTGTATGGCCCTTTCTAGGACCTATTTAGACCCTTTTTGGCACTTGGGTAGCTTATGTCATTAATTATATAATAACTAGTATTATATGTTACCCATTTGCTTGTTATCTAGTGGCCTAGGCCACAACTTACCCAGAAGGTGTTCATTTATAGTCTTATCTATTACACAATAGCCAGAAATAACTAGTTTTGGTCTTACTCACCCTTTTATTTCCCTATGTCAGGTCCAAACATGCCTCTTGCTCCCTCTTATTCTCCTTGGATTGATATTGGTTTGATATCTCTTCATCCCTCTTGAGTTTCACTCTTGGATCCTCTAGACATCTAGATAGATCTTCATATTTTTTGAGTTATTCTTAATCTTTCAAAAGCTCTTCACCTCTCTTGAGCTTATCTACTACATACTACATGGTTATTTAGCTTTATTGAACTTTCCCCCTTGTAAATTCATAGATTAATAGCTCATTAAACCTAGAATGGATTCACCAATACTAATCCATAATTGTTCTTACTTGCACTAATTGATTGCTCTCTTACTCCTTTAACTAGGCACTGCACCTAATCTATCCACTCACATTAGCTCTCTTATCTCCTACTTATTCTTGCTTCACCTTCTCTCAAGGATTGTTTTCATTGGATTAGATAAAGATATACATTATATCTTGTTATTCATCTAGTCAGGATCAAACTTGGACTCGTGGTTGGTAGATTTTTTACATTGTGGTTGAGCATGATTTAAAGGCACCTTACTTGTAAGGTGGAACTAATTTGTTAACTTAGTATAGTGTAATTAATATGGTTAGAGATTACATGTTAGGGTTAGTTTCTTTCTAAATAGGATTTAGCATAGATTCTAAATTTAATGTGCATTTCCCTTTGAAATCATCTTTCATTTCAACAGGGTTGCATGTTTCTAAATTATTTTCATTTCTTGGTAGTGATTCATTATTTAGATAGCTTGATTTCCAATTATTTACACATTATTTATTTCATTTAGATACTTGTATTACTATGGTTAGATCAGTTAGATATGTGTACTTCCTTTATGAGCTTGAACACATTAGTCGTAACCTAGTTTTGTTGGTTCGTCTATGGCCTAGTACAAGCCAGTAAACTAGATAGTTTTCATAGACATCTAATGGTTTCTTACATCCATTAGCCCATAGGTGTTTGATTTTTACCTCCTATGCCAAACCCTAGTGGATCATTTAAATTCTTGGATCTAAATTTTGGCATTCCCAATGGGAGCTTCTATAAGGTTTCAAACTATTTATATCCTTTTTTAGAGATAGCCTATCCCATTTCCTACTGATAGTTTCAAGGATTTTTTTTTAGCTTTTTCTTGGCTCCCTTTTTGTTGTTTGAACTTACTTTGGTTTTATGTCTTCCTCCCTAATAGTTCTTTCATAGTTTGACTATTCTATTTTTTCCTAGTTGTGTTTGTTTCATTACATCTATGGTTAATTGCCTACCTATGGGATGTCCTTCACACCACATTCAAGGATGTCCCCATGAGCTCACTCTTGAATAAATCAAGATTGAAATAGAACACCATAGAACCTCTATAATATAAGATATTACCATGCCCCAACCTAGATACCATGACCCTCTCACATTCCCCATAGAATAAGAGTGGAAGTTATATAACCAATGGACTCACTTGCCTTTTTAAAATTATGAGTGTTACTCATTTGAGAATGCCTCCTCACAACATGAAACTGATTTACATTCACCTATGAGGGAGGAGGATGACCCCTCTCACATTTGAGGCTCGATGAGATGCATATGATCATTAATGGTTATCGCAAATGGCTTAATATGAATTATGAGTAATGTTATTCTCATAGGTTTAGGTGGCATGCTTCATATAGAGATAGAGCTCATACCCATTCTAGTTTAAGTGCCTCAACTAGTTCTCATTTGAGTTCCTCACCTCCTTTCTAGTTGTAAATTATACAACAATAACCCCATATCATCCCCATTGAGAGACATAGGCACACAAACTCAATTTGACATTTGTATTATACAAAACCTTCACATCCTCTTAGTCCTTCATTTAAGGTTTCACATAATTACATTGATTTTAACAATAACCTATAAACTATGGATCCATGGGATGATTATAAAAATAATAAGTTACCTCAAGTAGACCTACATATTGTCACACATTTCTAACCCCATTGGTATTTATTTCATCATGATTGATCCCCCATTTTTGTCACATCACCTCATCATCCCCATTCCAAATGATCCCCTTTACATGGTTGTTTTCCACCACATGTGTGGAAATATCCTCATCATGCACATCCCCCACCTCAAGATCCACCTCAACATCACTTCCCACATGCCAAAGGTTAAGATTATCCCTATTTTCATAGGCAATATCATGATCTCTATGAGCCTCCTGAGGGAGATCACCACCAACTTATTATCAATCGTGAATAGGAAGATCTCTATAAGAACCCTTTCTCCCCTTGGGTACATGCCATGTCCCTTCTGACTCTAATATTTTAACTTCTTGAGTTCAAAAAGATCCTAGACACTAGTCCCATAGAGCATATAAAAACATTCATAATGTCATGTATGTATTGGGAACATGATGAAGGCTTGATGTTAAAGCATTTTTCTCACACGCTATGGGATGAGGCTTTGGTGTGGTTCTAAAATCTACCACTAGATTATATTTTGACTTTCATGGCCTTATTAGGTGACTTCATATAGTACTTATATATCTCTAGATAATTTAACCTTGGCATCTAATTACTCATCTCCATGGTCGAGGCTAAGGGTGAGTCAAACTTCAAATTTGTGTGTGGGTGGCATTTAGTCATCCATACATGTAGAATGAGGTTCATGTATGATCAAATTTATGGTATGTTCACGTGATCATTAAGGTATGAGGTTCATATTGGGGTCCTCAAGTGTGAGCCCACCTCTTATGATGAAGTTGTTAATGAGTGTCTAAAGATTGAGGTCTTTGAGGTGTGTTTTGGCATTAGCCTGTACCTACCCAAAATTCATCTTCCTCATATGATCGCAACCGTAATGAAATTGGTGATGATGTCATGGATTCGTTTCTAGAAAATAAGGATAGAATATGTACATGAGGTCAAAACTCTAAGTAAGAGGCCAAATAAAAAATAAAGACCCTAAAAACAATCACAAATGGGTAGTTGGTGTCATATCCCTATGACCTTACCCAATTCTAAAACTTCTATAAGATTAAAGGGAATTATGATAAGGAATGTGTCTCCCAACAATATATTATGAAGAAATAAAATGCTCCCAATAGCTCTCCACTTTTTTATCCCAACCATAAGTTGGATATGTTCATAGATATTTTTCCTAGCCATGACAAAGAGGAGGATAATAATACTAAGAAGAAGAATAAATCCAAGGCTAAGGCTCATCGATATAATTCTCCCTATTATACCTCTTCAAGATCCTCTTCCTTGGATAACCTAAAATGGAAGGATAAGAGATAGTAGCAAGCTCATTTTTGGCATTGACATAGCCCTTATTGGTTATGAGAGTGTTATCAGCACATGCTTCAGTTGGATGATAGACCCCATTGGATATACTAACAAAGTTGGTCTTAAAGGGGGCCCATGGTGGTAGTGAATCCTAAAGTTAGGTTTGACTTTCAATGTGATATCCCTCCCCATGCTAGGTATCACCCTTACTCTATTATAAAGGAACTATAATCCCTCTCTCCTAAGATCTCCATTTAGGACCTTCTCCATATTTACCTTGAGCAAAGGGGCCTCATATTTGATGATCTTGGTCTCTCCAATGAGGTGTCACTACATAATGGTGTTGAGGTGTTGTTTAACTCAAACATCCCTTATTACCCTCACTTTCCTACCTTATCCTTATACCTTGCCTCTTTTATAAGACCTTCCATTATATAAAATAGGGTTAAAATCCCACTCTACATCAAGACCTTGGTTAATAATAGCCACATAAAGAGATGCATCATCGATGAGGATGTTGCCTTGAATATTATTCCATCATTAGTATTCAGTTCATTGGGTATTAAATTTAAGAAGCTTTATGACAAACCATAATTATTTTGGTTTCAAAAATGACATGGTTAAATTGGTGGGTAATGTGAATATTTGAGCTAAATTTAGACCTAAGACATATAGGATCAAATTTTGTGCATTAGACTTAGATATCTCATACAACACGATACTTAGTCATCCCTAGACTATTACCATGTAATATATTACATCAATAATATTTTATGTGATCCAATTCATGCATGAAGGTGAGGTCCATACCTTGGAGGTTAAACTAAATCCATGGGCATGGATATATGCTAAGACAACTCCCTCTAATTAGGCTTTATTTATCTCCTCATAGGGCCCTATTAGTTTACCCAAGATTCCCATTGATTATCCTTTCTTTATCAAGGATGAATGGTTTGATCTTGCTAACTGTCAATCAACGTTCACTCCTCATGCATTTATTTACCCTCTTTTTCACCCCTTCTTTTGGGTGATAAGGTGGATCTTTGCTCTTATGAAAAATATTTCAATACGTCTCCCTGACCATTAATCACCTTCCACAATCATGACTTTTCCATCATGGCATCGACACTCTAAATGCCTCTAATATTATTGATTCACACCTTGAGTTACACTTCATTCATATCATGGAATATAACTTGTTCAATGAGAAGAGGGCTTATAATAAGTTCATGATAGTGCATCATAAGTGCCATCACCTTCTTACTCATTTGGGTTTAGAAATATCGCTCATCAATAATGACCCCACCTTTAGAATTATCATGTTTTAGGTCATTACTAGTAAACCTATGGATTTAGATCCTTTTTTTTTCCACCTATTTCCCTCTTGGTTTTCCATTTTCTAGGCCTATCCAGGTCTTTTTTGGCCCTCCAAATGGTAGGAAATGACTTATTAAGCTAATATGTGGCCTTAATTTGGTCTAAGCCACTAGTTAGGGTTAAGAAGTGGCCTTCCCTTGAGGTAGGCCATGACTTGGTTTGCTTAGTCCTAGTAAGCCCTTGAGCTTTCTAGAACATCCTCCCTAGGCCCTAGTTTGATGAATTTTCCCTTATGTGACATTTATTTTTAGATCTTACTAGTCTCTTTGGCAATTTGACATGTGCACTCATCCTTGGATACACCTTGGGAAAGAATCAAATTCTTTTACTTCTTTCAGTTAGTAGTGTTATTGCTTGCTTATAGCTAGCCCTCTACTTACTCCTTATTTCTATTTTTTTATGGTTTCTTTTCGATGGTTCAAGTTAGTGGTTATAGTTATTTGGGACTTACTTTGGTATTCTCTAGACAGTATCTTTCATAGACATCCTACCATCCCTCTTCACCTCTCACTATGGTTGAATTTGGTCTCTTTCATTTGATTGTAGATTTGTCACATTATTTATCTCAATTATGTAGCTTATTTAGTTTACTTTCTACCATGATATTCCCTTTGTGGTTGTGTCTTGTATCCTTGACCCCCATCATGGTGCACCACTCATGGTGATTCACACTAATGGTGGAAGTTTAGGAAACCTAAGACTTATGGTTATTGCTTGGATTGTTGATGATCAATGAGGCCCAGGCTTATTTCAGCTAGTTTTTTCTTACCAGTGAAAAGAATGATGCTACCAATCATCATGTGATCATTAGAGCCCTGACAGATGCATGTGTGTTATGTGCATGTAATGTGTAGTTATTATTTGACTCACACTTAGGTGTCTCTCATCTCACTATGGTTTAGAATGTCCTTAGCACTGAGTTACTCCCCCTCTTTGATGCGGTGCACAATTTGCTCTCCTCTTTTGAGGACTTCCAGACCTCCCAAATCCCTCATTCATCTTGGATTTCTAGGTTTTATGTCACTTTTTATTATTTATTATGTAGGAGTTGAAGTTGGAATTAGAGATAGACTTGGATCACATAGAGCTCATGCTTATCCCCATTAGATCATGTCATTAACTTTTCATCCACCAATATTCCTATCAGGTGAGTATAGATGATTTTCTCTTTTTCCATTTTGTCTCTTTGTTGGTTTTTTATTTGGCTTTTAGGTATTGCACATCACTTTTTATTTTGTTGAACATTAATGGTTTATACATCAAAGGCATATGTAATTATGATTCCTTTGACCCTATTCCTCCTAATGATCACATATCTATTCATCATGCATATTTCCTAGACATGGAGAGACATTTTTTTATCCTAAGCAATTATTCAAATATATCCTCAGTCATTTTACACCCTTTTAGGCCTCCCTACATTTTATTAGACCTTCTTGTACTTCCCTAAGCCCTCTTGAGCCTTCTTCCACCCTACAAGGCCCTTTTCGGAGCTTGTTTAGACCCTTTTTAGCACTTGGGAAGATTAGGATATTATTTATATAATAAATATTATCCTATTCCACTTGTTTTCCTATTTTCCAGTGTCTTATGCCTCAACTTACTTAGAATGTGTGAATTTTTTGTCTTATCCATTACATAATGGCTAAGAATGATTAGTTTTCGTCTTTCTCACCCTTTTTCTACCCTATATCATGTCTATACATACCTATCACTCCCTCTTATTCTCTTTATTAGATTTATATTGATCTGATAGCTCTTCATCTCTCTTGATCTTCACTCTTGGATCCTCTTGACATCTTTACAACTCTTCATATTTCTTGAGTTGTTCTTGATTTCTTGGTAGCTCTTCACCTCTTTTGAGTTTATCTACTACATACCACATGGTTCCTCAACTCTATTGAACTTTCCACCTTTTAAATTCATAAATTCATAGCTAATTAAACCTAGAATGGATTTACCATTGCTACTCCATATTTGTTCCTACCTACACTGATTGACTATTGTCTTACTCCTTTAGCTAAGTATTGCCCCTAATTTGTGCACTTATATTGGCTCTCCTATCTCCTACTTGTTCCTACTTCACCTTCTCTCTAGGATTGTTTATATTGGATTGGATAGATATCTATATTGTAGCTTGGTCTTCATATAAATAGGATCAAACTTGGACTCATGGTTGGTAAATTTATTGCATTGTGGTTGAGTATGATCTGAGGTCACCTTAATTGTAAGGTAAAACTAGTTTGTTATCTTAATGTAATGTTATCACTAGGATTGTATATTACATGTTAGGGTTAGTTTCTTTCCAAATAATCATTTAGCATAAATTCTAAATCATACATACATTTCCCTTTAAAAACATCTTTCATTTTTATAGGGATGCATGTTTCTAAATTATTTTCTTTACTTGATATTACTTACTTGTTTAGATAACTTGTTTTCATGTTCTTTACGCATTACTTATTTCCTTTAGATATTTGCATTACTATGGTTATATCATTTATAGATACCTACTTCCTTTGTGATCTTAATCACACTAGCCCTAACCTGATTCTATATGTTCGTCTATGGCCTTGTCAAGGTTATCAAACTGGATAGCTACCATAAACCTCTACTTACTTCCTACATCTCTCAACCCATAGATGTTTTCTTTTTGCCACCTATACCAAACCCTAGTGGCTCATTCAGATTCTTGGATCTATAGGTACTAGTGCTTATTTGAAAAATAAAATGGGAAATGTTAATAATATTTCAATTTCTTCTATGCTTGGTAATATAAATAGTACAATAATGAGTGATGAGTATCCATATGTTAAACATGATCACAATATTGATGATGATAATGCCATGTATGACAATGATGTGTGTAGACACTTAAATTTCACCATTTAGTGTTGAGATTCACTTTGACACACTAATCCAACATCTTCTCTAATTTGAATTCAAATTAACATTTCTTCCTTCTAAAATTGAAATAATTGATTAATTCTTAATTGATTAATTCTTAATTAATTAATTATAATCACGTGCATTTATTTTCTTCTAAAAACTAATTAAAATTTTAGATTTTACACCTCACCCAAACATCAGCCATGTTTGTCATAATTGTTTGTTGATTCATCCAACTAATACCTCAACTCTTTTAACTACCTTGTGAGTCATCTCAGAATATTTCAACTTCCTAGATGACTCAACCAACTAACTTGACCCATTATTGTTAACTCGCTCAACCATCTTCCCTTTCTTATCAACCCATGGAATTGGTCATCATTATTATGCATAAAGACTAATTCCTCACCATTGATTATTTGAATAATTTGTAATATTAAAATAATCATCAATCATTCAACTCATCTCTCATAAGCCTATAAATTGACATCCAATCCATCACTTTCAATCATCTACCTTCAATCTAATGAAGTGCTATTGAAATTTTAAAGTGAAACAAATCCATCCAAATCATCTTGCATACCAAAATGCTACCCAATTCTCTCTTACTTTGTAAAGGAGTTGAGCATCCACATTAGCATCCAAGTGTAAATCTTCTATTGATCACACAATGGAGAAGGTGACAAAATTGCATCTCATGTTGTAAGTATTTATTTTATTTTTTATCTTATTATTGTTACTTTATCTTTAAAGTTAAGTTTACTTTAGTTTAGATTATAATTCATTTGTAAATATTTTATTAGCTAGATTGCATTCTATATTTTATGCTTACATATTCTATCGCACCAGTAGGACTTTATCCCTCATCTTTCAAATCATAAGTGCATTTAGAGATTCATTTAAATTATTTTTTATTTTTGTTCTTGTGCATATACATTTAACACTTATATTGGAGTTATTTGTTTGTTATTTTAGGTTTATTTTTTTATTTTTTGAGCTTGTTATCCATAAACCTACATAATAGAGAATTTATCCTACATAAAAACAAAATCATTATCGCAAATATTCAATTCATTCTTGTGTTGTTTTGGTTCATTTTTTATAATTTTTAGATTTTTAATAGTATCTATGTGTTTTTGGTCTATTTAACCCCTTTATATTTCATTATTGGTTTCTAATTTGTTTTACATTTTATATTTAATCCTTTTTTACATTGCATGCCCATATCTTCAATTACGCTTCATCACATATCTTCAAATCTGACACATAATTACTAGGGACTAATGTGATCAAAACCATGTGACCAGCTCCCCCATACTCATTCACACATGGTAATGGTGATGTCATAAAAATTCCTTCTCTTCTTTTCTATCATAGACCCAAAATGTCCAAATGATCAATGTGAAGAAGCAGATGAACTCCACTCATGCACATAAGCACTCCAATCATCCTTAACCTCTAATAAAATGCTTTACACATCCTTAAATCACCATACTCAACCTTGAGAATCAATGAAATCCATAATCTCCCTTTTGAAATCAATGACATGTTCATAATGCCTCTTTTGACATCAATGACAATCAAATTGCCAACAATCTCCCCTTTTTCATTGATGGCAAACTAAATGCTCTAATCTTCAAATATTTTGCTCCTTCTCTAGTATTTCTTGCATTGGATTTTAATGAGTATGAACTTAATTTATTCATACCATAATTAATCTCCCTTATGCAATGACACATTTACCTAATACTAAACCTGGACACCTATTTTGTTTCTACTTTGACATTTGTACTTTTTCTCCCCCTTTGACATCAATGGAAAAGGTATTATAGATAACTATTTGTCCAACTATCTATCCCCCTTTATCAAATAAATGAGTTCATCTAAGAATCTCTAACTTTTAACTCATTAGTAATTTTTAGAATTACACATACCTGAGTTGATTTTTTTCTTCTTCTTCTAGAAATTAATAAATATTTTATAGTCCTCACCTTAGACTTAGACTCTATCACTAATATCTAGTGATCTGATGTAGGATCTTCCATATAGGCTTACTATCCTTATCTCTCAATCTCTTATCTTCTGATCTTAGAACTTGACCAATTACAAAGCTCTTTTACTCTGAGCTTTCTTGATCCTGACAAACTAAACAATCTAGTTCCCCCTTACACTATGTGTAGCTTCTCAAGTCATTCATGTTATCTAAGTTAGCTCCCCTAACTCCATGTTCCATATTTGCACCAAGGGACTACCTATAGCATACCATAACTTCATTTTACACATGTTTTCTGAGTTTGGTGACCCAATTTCTTTGCATAACCCAAGATACACAATGTCAAAGGTTTCTTTCATTAGAACCTTTATGCCAAATGAACCTATGGACATATATATGAGATGTACTAAAATCTCATTATGTCACATTGAAGCACTCATTATGTTCCTGCATACACAACACTTGATTTGATCAAGTCATTATCACAACCTACTTGAGTTTTTATTTATAGCAAACATCACTTGCTTTTCCACTAAAATGAGTCTCTTAAGAAGCATAGATAGAGACACCTTACTTCACAATGTCCTAGAACAATGTGAAACTATGATTTTCCATAACTCCTCATATTCCTTCTCCTCTTTGCTCATCTTGTGCTTTTAGTTCTTTTTTTCTTATGCTTAAGAGAAGTAACATGATTATCCACTATTATATTCTCCTTTGGATAACAATACATGGAGCCAACATGTGGCACACCTTTTCATCTGATGAATCTTCCTTATAACTTATAATATCATCACTAGGTATAGAATAATGATATTTTATGCTTGATACTTGCTCTAAGGCATGAGGACATTCACTTGAATCTATACATATCTCATAACTATCCTCAACCAGAACTTAGACTTCTCCTTGAGTTTTATCTTCTCATTCTCAACATGTGCAGACATTGAGATCTCTTGACATTTTCCAACCTATGTAGCATTCTTCATCGTGGCTTGGTCTTTCACTTACCATACATGCTTGGGTTGCTTATATGTCTTGTTGGGCTTACTTTTCTCTTTTTCAGAGAATTGTGAACCTTTGTTCACACTGGGAGGCATGCTTTTCTTCACACTTTGTAATTTTAGTATTTCAAAGCTTTTTCTAAATTGTTTAGCTATGTGACGAAAATTATTATAATTATAGCATATTACATTTGTATCTACCAAAGGTGAAAATGAATTTTTCATTACAAAGTTGATTCTCCTTATAGGTACAACTCTACATTTACTATCCTTATGACCAAACTGATTATAGCTATAACAATAACCATAGAAATATGAGGAATACATGGTCATAGATTTTCTTTATGCAAGATGGGGAGTTATTCTAAACTCTTGATTCTTTAAGTTGCTTACCCTTATGTAACCATCTACATCAGCTACCTTTGTCTTCTACATCTTCCTTGAGTTTGTGGAGATGAACTCATTATTCTTTTTCCTTTCCTTAGCCTTCTTTTCAACTTTAGCCTTCTTCACATTAGCACCCCTTGTGTTTGTCTTTATATCCTTGCAAGCTTTCTCTTTCTTTGCTCCTGATCCTCCTACTTTTAAATTATCATACAATTTAGCAAATGTACTAGTTATGGGACTTTTCCCCTTTACATAACCAAGACCATATTTCCCTTTTGATGGCTTTTGAGAGCTGATCAACTCATCAAGAATGTATGATCTTCCTATTAGCTTTAGACCTTTGATTATTTATTCTTTAACCTTTTCAAGCTCTTTTCTCAAATCCACTATCTCTACTTCTAGCCTTATACACTCATCATATTTGAATTAATTTTAAATTTTGACAACATCTTCTATTCTTGTAGCCTCTTCAACCTAAGTCTTAAGGCTTACTATCATTTGATCAGATCTTTCAAGACTTTTGGACAATTTTTCAATTTCTTTTTGTCCAAACTTCTTCCATCTTGAGTTCTCTTTTCTTAGCTTATCAATCTCATTTATAGCATAGATGAGTTCATACTCAAGGTCCACTTCTCCTTCCTCTTCTTCATCTAAGTCTTAAAGTTTTTCTTGATCTAGATCTATAGATATTGATTCTAATACCATGAACAAGGATTCATTTCCCTTACCCATAAATGCATAGTTATGGTCATTATATATAAGATTTTATTATTTTTAAAGAAATTCCTCCTTTGGTAATAGTGGGGCTTCATCCTTTTTCCATCCTCTTCTTTCTCAGATTTATCCTTTTTCTCATAAGGGCATTTAGTAGAAAAATGTCCTAATTTACCATAGTTAAAGCATTTAAAGGGTAACTTACCTTTGTACTTTGTAGATCTTCTCTTTAGTCTTCTAAAAAATTTGGCTTATTATTCATTATTCTCCTTAGATTCAAATGTAGATGCTTCTAATTTTGCATGCTTGGATGCTTTAAATGCAGATTCTTTCTTAGAAGTATTTACTTCTCCCATTCTCATCTCATAGGCAGTGAAGGTTCCATGCAACTCATGTATAGTGAGCTTATCTAGATATCTAGCTTTGTCTATTGCAAATATTATAGAATCATACCTTGATGGAAAATATCTTAGGACCATTTTGATAATCATTGATTCTTTCATTTCTTCTCCAAAGCCTCTAATTGTATTGACTATTTCATCAACCCTACGAAGGTAGTCTACAATCTTCTCTTCTTCAATCATTTTAAGACTATCAAACATTCATATGTATGTTTATAGCTTGGATTTATTTACCTTATCATCACCTTCATATATGATCTTCAACTTGTTCTAGATATTTTGTGCATTTTGATAATGCATCACCTTAACAAACTCTGATTTAGACAATCCATAGAGAATAACATTCTTTGCCTTGGCATTGCTCTCATATGCCTTCTTTAAAGCCTGATCATTGGGAGTTTTAGTAGAGGCTATATATCCATTTACCATAGACATCCATAAATCAAAACCTAATGAAGATAAATAAGCTTCCGTTCTTATGCTCCAAAATGCATAGTTAGATCCATCAAAGAGAGGTGCTTTATTTGATGAAGATCCTTCTTGACTAGCCATTGTGTTCACTATTTCAAGATCTACCTAAGCTAATTAATATTCTTTCAAGGAACCCTAGGCTCTAATACCAATTATTAGAACACAACTATCTACTGAGATGGGGTGAATTAGTAGATCAACTAAAACTAGTCTTTTAATCTTTTTAAAGAAAATTCAAAAGCATATGTAGAATAAAAGATAAATTTAGAGATCACATATACACATAAATACACATGACACTATATTTATACTTAGAAAACCCAAAGGGAAAAACCACTATGAGAATAGTTGCTAGAATCTACTATTCTAATGTAGCCTCACTTGGAAAAACCTCATTGGTTACAAGCCTCACTAGCTATAAGCCTCACTGATGAAACCTCACTGGTTACATTTAAGGACACAAATCCTAAGGAGACACCAATCCCCTAATTGAGCACCAACTTAGCTAATATGATGGCACCAACCAATCAAATCTATAGAGTGATAATTTTAGTATAAAAAATAGATTCATAAATGACTCCAACTCTGTTCTCTCTATTATAGTCTAATTTGTAACTGCTCATTCTCTGCACATTAACTATGTGTGCCTTTCTTCCTCTCTGCCCCTTTCTCTATGTGTATGTATATGTATCTATTTAACACACTTCATCTCTCTTTATAGCCTCTTATTTTCCTCTCTATCCTCTAGTTTTGTGTTTATATATTTTCTATTTGACACAATTCAAATGGCTTTAATAGCTTTTCCTTTGTCCTAGATATCATTTATATAAGCAAATGATTTAGGGTTTGCTTCTTCTCTATGTTCACACTCATAATGTAACATATCATGCCAATTATGCACTCTAGTTCATCATGACTTAGATTTTAAGTTTCTCATGTCTTGATTCCATGCATCACACCATAATTGTAAGTATTTTTAATATCTATAGCATCTGTTAGACTCAAGTTTTGATACATAGGCTCTTTAATGTAGATTTGATCAGTTGGATTAATCAATCTCATTATTTATGTCAAGATATAGAAATTATATGCAAGTTCCTACATGTTCCTACATTTTTCTCCACTTGACCATTAGAATTTAAACACTTTAAATACTAGCCTTTGATCTCATTCTTTTTGCCATCTCCAAACTCTCTCACTCCATTGGATCTCTATACACTACTAAAATTTATTTCTCCACTCTTTAAAACATGTTCATCAATCTCCAAATCCTATCTCCTACATGTCGTTAGATCTGTAAACATTCACAAACTTTGCCTTGACTTGGTCATTAACCTTCAACACTTTGACCTAATTTCACTAATTTCATCTTTGGATCACTTTCACTCTATCAATCTTCTCGAACATGATAAGTTTTTAACTTACCATTGTGTCGATAAACATCGATCACTTTATTCTATTTGAGTCTACTCACTCTATTGGATCTACTCATCCAAGCTTTCATGTGCTATTAGATCTTCAAAGATGCACAATATTTACTTCTATCTAGTTGTTAAATATCTATCTCTTTATAACATTTGAGTCCATTCACTCTGTTGGATCTCCTTTGCATGATCACTCATGTACCATCAAAAATTTTGACAAGTTTGATCTTTATCTTTAACAGGTTCACTCTCATTGGTCCTCTATCTGATAGACTCATGTGCTTGTGACACTTGGCATTAGCACATTCACTTAGAGGGACCTTCAATAATTTGACTTCATCACACTCTATTGGATCTCTAATGTCTAATTAAGTGCAAATTATTGATCTACTAACAAGCTTGATCATTAACTCTAACAAGCATACGCTTGTTGGATTTTTATCTGACAAGCTTCATGAATGTGACACTTATCACTAGCATATTTACTCAGAGGAGCCTTTGATAATTTGACTTTGTTTTACTTCATTGGATCATCTACATATGATTAAGTGTGGGTCATTGATCAAGCTAGGACATATATTAAGTCTTAGACTTAGGAAAATATAAATTCCTTTGATCATTGGTTAGAGCTGGTAATTGTTAGGTCAAGGGGTTGGTTTTTTACTGATGATATGGACTTAAGTTTTAACTTAAGTTACCATTTCCTAGCTATACCAGGTCAAAATTAAAATATAACATTGATTTTTTATGCCATGGCTAAACCTTAAGGTTTTATTGAGAAACCTTATCTAGTTTAAGAGCAAAGATAATTCAATTATGGGCTCATTCCTTCTCATTTAAACTTGTAGTCCATATATTCAAGATGTTCATGAAAACCCATAATAGATCTACTATCTATTTCTTTTGAAAATATCCATAGATGATCTTTGTAAAATCATAATGACTTTATGTGACTTTGTGTGACCTTGTGGAGATTTTGTCTAAGTATGGAGACCATTCATTTTGCTTGGATGGCTAACTTTTCACCTACATAAATCTTGTTGCACTTAGTCAGATGACCTCCAAATTAGCGCATATGATCCTCTCACATAGGGGATTCCATCCATATAGCCAATTTCTCGTGAAGCCTTCATAGGTGCAAGATATGTCATCATAAAAATGCCTTTAAAATTTTTCTTGTAAACTAAAAATTTAAATATGTTGGAAAACACTGTCAAAATGCCTTTTAGCCCTAATTTGCTCAAGCATATCTTTTATTATGCTACATCACATGACCTGAGATTTAGCATATATAAACTAAGCACAAAAATAAATAGACCCATGTGATAATTTTATCATAACACATCCATGTGTGCATATTATAACCTCATCAATATGCTTACTTAGCTCTATTTAGTGATTTTTACAAATTTGGCTAAGTATAGAAACTTAGTGGATTTTGTCTAAGTAGCCAACTTTACATGCCCATATCTTCAACTACGCTTCATCACATGTTTGCAAATATGGCACATAACTACTAGGTAATAATGTGATCACAAAAATCTAACCATCACCCCCATACTCATTCACATGTGATAATGGTGACATTAGCAAAATGCCTTCTCATCTTTTCTATCATAGACCTAAAATGTCTAGATGATCAATATGAAGAACTAGATGAATTATACTCATGCACATAAGCACTCCAATCATCCTTAACCTTTGATATGATGACTTTCACATCCTCAAATCATCATACTCAGCCTTGAGCATCAATAACATCCATAATCTCCCTTTTGACATCAATGACATGCTCATAATGTCCCTTTTGACATTAATGACAATCAAATTGCTAATAATAACAAATTAAAAGAAACTTCAATGAATTCATCAAAAAATTGAATGAATTCATCAAAAACTTCAATTACTTCATTAGGAATAGTAGTAAAATCATTAATAAATTTAGGGAAATCATTAGAAACTTTAGAAAAAATTTCATAAACTTCAGTGAAATCATTCTATAAGTGTTTGTTTTCAATTTTATATTTTCTATTTTTTTGAGTTATCTAACTACTAATGAATTCACTATTTTCTCTAACTATGTAATAGTGAAATCATTCTAGAACATTAAATTTTGTCCTTTTTAGATAACATTTTGAATTTTGCCTGATCTTTTAGCCACACCAAAACTCTTAACAAAATTATTACAGGTTGCTAGTTAAATATAAACCAAGGAAAGCTAACCAAATCAAACTTTAATTTTTTTTTTAATTTTCTTTCTTTGTTTCAAGTTTTCTAACATTTTCCATTTTAGGATTCTCATTTTCAAGTAGTAACATGGATCACATTTTAATTTTTAGAGTTAATTAACCTTTTAATTTATAAGCATTTGTTTTTATGACAGTTATTGCGTATGATCTTTTCTATGGCATCACATTGGTGATGATACGTAAAAAATCAGAAATAATATTTAAAAACTTTTTTACCCAAGACCCATTTGTGTGTATTCTCTTATATTGGCATCACATTGGTGATGATACTTGAGAGTCAAAGGTAAGTGTAGGTCTTATTTATTTTTATTTTATTAGGGGCTCTATCAACTTTTTATTTAACCACCACATGGTAGGCCAACCTTGTGTACTAGTGGGGTATATAAATTGAGTTAGATTTGTCATTCTTTGCTAAGCAATGTGTTTTAAACACACCATAAAGTTAGGAGTTTTCATCCTCCAATATTCAATCCCTAGATAGCATGGCTCAAAGTTTGATTTTTTTTCCATCAACACACTCAAACCATATGGCTACATTGGGCACATTGGGATAAGAACTATTTATTTACATCTATTAAATCAATTTCATGCACTATTTTAGGTCTCAATGTACTAAAAGGTATATATATGACTCCCATAGATAAAATTTTACAAACCTTAAGTCTAATAAGTTATTTTTATCATTTAATTTATATTGCATCAGTTAGCAGTTAGTGCCAATAAGTTACTTTCCATGCACTATTGAAATTGGGCTTAGTGGGCCATGGGAATGGTAGGATCCTCCATTTTTAGTGCTTTAAAATATTAGGTCAGAACTAATTCAATAGATAATAAAGTGACATGAAAACCCTACGAGTTATTCAAATCCATTTGCCTACTTTTTATCCATTTTTATGCAATGCATGTGTGTTTAGAGTAGAACTTATTTATTTACATAATTTTTAAATACCATGTGCTAAAATTCTTGGATTGAAACCAAAAATATTTTGAGTAATGAAACCAATAAATCAAGTCATAATCCAAAATCCTTAAAAATCATAAGTTTATTCCTACACATCAAAAATCAAAGTATTTTTTTTATCAATCAACTTTTAGTCATTTTGGTCTTTCGCTTTCTTAAATTCAAGTGTCTATATTCATTTTTTCCTTTTTTAGTCAGTATTTATCTTAATAATGGTGCTTGTGATAAGTCACATGGCTATGTTAAATAATCCTAGGATGAGAGAAGAGCCTTTTGGCAATGACCCCTTTCAATTTGGTAGTCAAGAAAACCAAGGACATCATGTTAAAATCCAAGACAATGAAGAAGAAGAGGGACCTTATCAAGATGAGGGTATCCCTAAGTCCATATTAAATCATTTCAATTTTAATTAATACATCTTGTCTAATAATAATGAAATTTTATTCCAAGCCTTGAGTCTAGTGCAAAACTTCCACCTAGTTTTGATGTTTAAAACCTCACCATTTAATTGTTAGAAAAGAGTTTTCATCACCCATCAAATATCAATATACATCACAGGTCTCTTTAAAAGCTATCAAGGTTACCATTCATTCATCCAATTCCAATCCCCAAATATCCCAAGACTAAGGGAAATTCATTTATAATGAGGAGTCATCCCAAAAATTCCATGGGTTTTATATGGAGGCCCATACCCATAGCTTTAATTTATAATGAGGAGTCATCAAAGTTTTAGTTTGAACCCAAATTCACCCTTATTTATCAATCCTAAATTGATTTGAATGTTCATTCTATCTCATTTATCAATAATTAAACCAATCTAAACTCAATCCTAAATATTCATTCAACCTCACCAATCATCAGTCAATCCAATCCAAACTTGAATACATATTCAATTTTACCAATCATTAATTATTCCAATCCAAACTTGAATACTTATCTAAGTTTACCAAGTACCAAACCAATCCAATCTAAACTTGAATTCATATTCAAGTTTATCCAACATCAATCAATTAGATCCAAACTTGAATGCTTATTCAAGTTTACTAACCAACAATCAATCAAATCCTAACGTGAATAATTATTCAAGTTTTCCAATGAATCAAAATCCAAACTTTCATAGTTCAAAAAAAACCATACCAATCCAAATCAAAATTTAAACTTTAATGTTCATTATAGTTCACCTTTCAACAATCAATCAACATCAAATCCAAACTTGAATACTTATTCAAGTTTACCAATCAAAAAACATAGAAATGTTACTTTAGGAAGCACATCAAATCAATTGTAAAGTTTTTTCAATCCAAGTTCTTTTGTAGGGCTAGCCCCATCACATTAAAATAAAACACCTACCAATTCAAACCCACTCATTAAAAATAACCCAACCTTCAATCAACATCAACCTCTTAACCCCAATGCTCAATCAAACCAAGCTTTTGGTTCACATACTTTTCCAATTTTTAACTTGAACCAAAACATGTTTATCAACCCATACCCAAATCAATCCAACCTAAATCCTTTTACAATTAAAACCAATCCAAAAATTATCATAAACACTCCTAATCAAAATATCTTCATAAATCATACAAATCCCCCTTTCAATAAACTTCCCAAAAAAATTATCAACAATCCACCCCATAATCAAATTCATTTTCACAAGCCAACACCAACTCAAACCCATTTATGGGTCAAACATCTAACACTTTTACCTCTTCAATCCAAAGCAATCAAATTTTGCCACACTTCATGCACGTGTGTCAAAACATGAAGGATAAGATCCAAGGCTTGTAAGATGGTACCTTTTCTAGGTAAAAATAATACAATTTTGAGGAAATATGTCCCTATCTATATGATGTAAACAATATGACAATACCCTTTCCAAAACACTTTGAAATCCATAAATTTGGAAAGTACAAAGGTAAGGGAGATCCTAGGGAACATATTCAAGACTTATATATGGCATGTGTTGATTTTTAATAAAGTAATGAATACATGTTGACACTCTTTCCACATAGTCTATGGGGTCGAGCCCTAGAATGGTTATCATGTTTACCCAAAGGATCAATCTCTACCTTTGAGGACCTCTCTAAAAAAAATTATTATCATTTCTCATATAATCTTGAAAAACAATTAACTATTATTGATTTATATAATAGAAAACAACACAATGGTGAAACATTTTCCTCTTTATTACAAATATGGTGGTCTGGCTAGACATTTTCCATGGTCTCTTCTTGAAAAAGAACCCATTACTATCTTCACAAAAAATTACAACTCATATTTGGCTCATCACTTGAAACTTCATTATCTAACATATTTTGATGAAATCATCAAAAAGTGAGTCCAAAATGATTGAAACTTAATTGTCAAGGTTGTTATCAAAATTTTAAAACATGATAACAAATCCTCAAACCCAAGTTGTTTACCAAAAAATGTTGTAGTTGATAGTGTGATGGATATCAAAAATGTTTAAAACCCATAACCTATCAACAACATCATAATACTTTATAGTCAAAAAAATAATAAAATTACAAACATAAGTTCACTCAATTGAGAGACTCTTATGAATCATAAATTTGAAAGTTGGCTCAAGAAAACATGATGATATGGCCCAACACCAAACCCTTAAAGAAAAATGTTCTTAAACCTAAGTGGTACCATGATGATGAATATTATTAATACCATATAATTAAGGGACATTACACTAATTTTTATATGAGGTTAAAACATTATGTCCAATATCTCATATATCATGTGGACATAGCCATTGAAAATTAACCATCCACTTCATTTAGCAACCAAAATCTAGGAATTTATAAAGATTCATTTTCAAAACATAATCAAGGACATGGTATAAAAAAATTAGGAGCAAACTCAAGCTAATAATGTTAATAAATCCACTCACCCTTTTGATTCTATAGTCAATCGCATTGATTATATGGATCACCATGTTTCTATTATTACAATCTAAGCCTAAGATTACATTGTTACCACAAGGCATGTTAATATTACCATTCCAATTGCTTCATCACCTACTATTGAGAGTACATATAATATCATAGATTTCCTTGAGAAGATACTAACTCATATATCCATTTTATAACGTCTCAAAACATCCCATGTATATAAACATATCTTTATAAAGTCCTTAAAGAGTCAAGAGTCCCTCAAGACATCAATCCATCCAATTTTTAAGTGTTAATTGGAAAATTATCCACTAACAATTAAGTTACATTCAACCATTTTTATGTCTCCTCTATGGTATCTACAGATAATTTACCTTTGCATATATAAGTCGTTATCTCTAGGCATAAAATAAAAAGAGTGTTTATAGACAATGGCTCAGTTTTGAACTTGTGTACATTAATATTAATCAAACATTTGGGGTATTCTACAACATCAATAGAAAGGAATATTATTACCATTAATACATAAAATAACAATGAATGAGAATATATGGGCACTTTATATCTTCCTTTGATGGTGGGGCATGTTATTTAGGAGACATTAGTTCATGTACTTGACTTGGATTTACCATAAAATTTTCTCCTTGGGCATCCATGGATTCATTTCATGAATGCTATACCATCCACATAGCACCAATGTTTGAAGTTTTATCATGATGGCATAGAATTAACCATAACTAGTGACCCTTAACCCTTCCAATACTACAATTTATTGGAAAGACTATCAAAAATCCAATTATCTCCCTATTATAGAAGACACATATACACCTATTGAGGAATCACCAAAGCTTAAAAACTACATTCTATTTTTGGTCCAAGATCCCATTCTAAAATGCTCATGATATTGAGTATTTTTAAAGAGAATATTGGAAATAATTATGTAATTTTATTCTCTATTTTAGGACTGATGTGAAATCAACCCAGAGCATGGTTATGAGAATTTGGCTTCATGATGGAGTCTGCATGGAATAATCTCTAAGAGATGTAGTACCACCACTAGGGGTTCAATACTGATTGTTATGAGTTAATGAGTTACTTGAGTTTGTTTCTAATAGTCATGCACTTTGTTTTACCATTTTATAAATAAGAGGGATGGGTAGTTACATCTCCAAAATAAACACAAAAATAAGGAAGAGTAAGGTAAGAAATAGTGTTTTTAGATCAAGATGAGATTTATGATTCAATAATTGAGCTAAGTACATCTACCATAATTATACCACTATGTGATGAGACTCGCCAAAGGTTTTAACTCAAATATTACCCAATGGGAAGATTCTAGGGAAGTAGTGATGAACACTTGATTTATGAATCCTTACTAAATATCAATACTAGAAGTCCATAGTAAATAACACATAAAGTTCTAAGATAAATTTTAGGCTAACACACAAGTTATTAGTGTTGTAGGGAAAAAGAAAGGAGTTAAAAAAGAGGTTATGATAGGAAATAACATCATAAACATTGCATTCATAAAATTACAGAGCTTTAAAATAATTATATGATCACTAACATTCATTTAAAACTAAAATGAGGGATACTTTGATAAACAGAATATGCATTACACAAAATCTAGAATTGCATTTATTAAAACAAGTTCTATTACAAAGGCAATGGTCATGGCCAACTTTTTACAATTCAAAAAGGGTGAAGGAAACTATTTTCCTTCAAAACATGCACCTATGGATGCTCAGTGATGCAGGAGTGCTTTGGTGGTTGGGTGCTAGATACGAATGTCCTCTATAAGGCACAAAAGAATTTGATGTTGAATGTCCTTTATCACTCAGCTATGCACTAGAATTTTTTGTCTCACCAAACTAATGGAAACATCCCTAAGGTGTGTGACCCTTGTGCTCATTGGGATGAGTCTTTGAAGTAGGCTAGATTCTTTCTATTCTAAGTGCACCTAGTTTAAGACCAATATACATGCCTAAAGAGAAGAATGGTAAACTAATGCTAGCCTAAACCTAATCCTTTCTAAGAAAAAGGGAGGGAGAAGATAAGATATGCATAAAACCTAAAAGGTGATGCACCCAGAATAGGGTGAGTGCTCCCACTACCATAAACATAATGTAAATACTTGAAAATAAGGAAATATCGCATAGTTTATGCCAAGTCACTCTACATGCATGAATAATTTGCATAGAGGCATGGTAACATAGTTTTATGATGAGAGGGATGATAAATGGTCCACAAATAGTGTCAACACAAACCTGAGTACACGTAGGATATGACCTACAAGTGAACTCTGAGTTTAATGAGGAGTTGCAGGGGATGAATGACAAAAGAGAGGGGCAAACATTACCCACATATAGGAACTAACAAACATAAATAACATCAGATCATTAAAATAAGTAAAACATGTGAACTTAATTCTCATTAGCATTCAAGGTTTAGCCAATACAAGTGCTCATGGAGGGAAAATTTTAGTAGCATGAGGACACTAAATAAAATATCAACCCTTTTAAAATGGAAAAACCAATATTTTATATAAGATTAAGCTAGTTTTGTAATAAATACACCATTTAGGGTGATAGATATAGCATTAGATTTTTTTACAGTGTTATGGCCATGCTTCTTTAAGTTTTCTTGATAATTGGATCTAGGTTGGTGGTAGAATCACTTCTAGATGCACGTGTGTTGGGAAATGGAAGATTTCCCTGATGGAGTTAGAGAGTGGTGTGTACTCAAGTCCCAATGTTGAGTAGTCACTTTTACATTTAATTCTTCTAATAATACCTTGAGCTCATCTCAACTATCTCCAACCACCCTCTTAATATTCAATAGTTACTTGGCATGTGGCACCTTCTAACTGGTCTCAGATGCAGTCCTACAGGGTGATATGCATTACCTTGATGAGCTCTTAGAGGATTTCTTTGCGTTGTTAGGTAGGATCAGTGTAGGTGCAACACATAGATGGTAAAATTAAGGCTACAAGTTATGCAATTAAAATTCATAGATGTAGGATTCTACATTCTCTCATAGAACTATGCTAGGGAGGTGTGAAGAAGACCTTAAGGCAATGCATGCATGAAGATGAAGGTTTAAGGTGTGCTTGGGTGATCTATAGATACTTCCTACACCATTCCTTTTACTTAACCATTTTTTAATATAGGGACCCATACTATAAATATCCTTTTCCTTATGGCATGCCTTCCATAAAATCATGTGCAAGGATATTCATTGATTTCCTTATGTTGATGTTAATAACTATTGCCTTACTATATAGACATGTGCTTTCATATCAAGCTCAAGTGTAGATGGGGAGAATCTACACTTATTTTTCATGAAGTGATTAGGACCTCATAGTTACGTTAATCTTTTTTAGGATTTGGGTGGCCCTTGCACCGATTGAGGGGGTGACTTAGAAGTTAACACTTCTAGCAACCTTTATAGGTTGTTTGCTTGCTAAGTGGGGACCTAATGGCCTTTGAACAATAAATTGGTCATGGATTATTTGGGACCTCTAGTTATTTCCTCTTTGGAAGCACTAACTATGAACTTTGGCTTCAAAATGAATTGAGATTCACCTGATAAGACAAAAACTACACTAAAGGTGCTTAGAGGAAAAGACTTAGGCAAAGAAAACACTATGCACTAGTGCTTGGAGGAATCAAAACTAATTTAAAATAAGGGAACACAAAGTGCACCTTAGGGAAATGAAAGCATCTACTCTACTTATATACAAATAAATACAAAGAGTTAATGGAGGTAGTGCTTGAGATGAATCTCATTAACTAGGATGGGTAGCTCCTCTTCATTCATTATGGTAAGTTGGAGGGTGTTGTATGGATTGCAACTAGTGATGGTATATGGACCACTCCATATCACAGCAAACTTGGTGTGCCTTTTAGGTTTTACCCTATATACATCCCATTTAAGCACTAAGTCCCACCTAAAAACTTTTGGCACCAGCGTTCTTGTCAAAGACCCTTTTCATCTGCACTTATTGAAGTTATATGGTGCGTGTATCTTGTACTCTAATTGTAGACACCTAAAATTGGCCACCGATAAACTCTAATTAGGCTTTTGGCTAGTTTCTAGCTAAAATGCATAATTTGGCCTAAAAACACTAAAACATGCAAAATGATGTGAAAATGACATATTAAAGTGCTGATTTTGGCTAGGGTATCCCTAAATGGGTTAATGAAATTTATGGGCCAGCTAACTTTGATCAGTTCATTTTGAGTCAAAATGCCAAATTTGCACTTGCATGCTCTAGACTGCTCTTTCTTATCAAATCTTTTGCACAAGACTTGTGCCTTTCTTATTTTTTTGGCAAAATTCTAAATGGGAATATGCATCCAACGCATCTTATGTGGACTTCCAATTAAAATCTAGTCAAATTTAGGCCCAATAATAGTCATTCTGATCAATTTGGGTAATTTGTGTATAATGTGCTTAATCATGCCTAAGAGCTAATTAACCCAAATTAAGGCCTAATCAAAAATTCCAAGAAAACTTGTTGAATACTTATTTTGGAAATGAATATTAAATATTTGCATCATCAAGTGACCTCATTTCTTGGGAAGACATCCTTAGGCCATAAATGCCATAAATATTAGGATTCATGCCCTCCATGCCTCTTAATTGCCCCTTCTTCCAATGCCATTATGAGGATAATTATAAGCTTAATTCCAAAAATTTAATTAATACTCAACCACACATCTCAATCTTGAGATGGATGATTGAGGTTGATTCTGATCAAATCTAAAAATCTATCAATAGGAGGCCTCACAACATCATTTCTAAGCTCAATTAATGAAAAGTTATAATGCAGGATTGGTTCCAAAAAGCTTCATGCAACTAGTGTTATAATGCCAAATTGATTCCAATCTAAGCCAGGCCACAAGCCAAAGGTGCCAAGAGGAGATGAAGTTAGCCACCTTCCAATGAAGAAGATCTCTTGAAGCACAAGCTGAGCAAGCCACCATTACAAAGGCATTTGGAGCATCCAAGGAAGGTGAAAGGAATTCTTGTGTTTTCATTCATTGCTTTTTAGTTGTGCTTGTCATTTGATTTTGTTAACTAAGATCTCCCTAGTGTTTAGGCATAGAGATGTAATGTTATTAGTGTGTTTATTTCATCTTCTTTTTCATTTTGGAACTAACACAATACTAACTATCCTCTCTTGAGTTAAATTCCTAGATCACATATGGCACACTCGGTGGGACTAGATGCATTTGACACCTAAAATAGATCCTTTTAAAACTCTTAAAAATTAGTTTTCTAACTTTGTTTTGCCATTTTTGGTTGCTATAGTTTTTACATACTAATCGACATCAGCAACAATACTGACATCGATTACTTGGCTTAACCAACATTGGTCAGCTAAACTGACATCAGTCAGATCTCAGTTGGCCATAAATGACATTAGTGGTATTAACTGACGTTAGTCATTATGTTTTTCAGAAAACACAGGCTTGAGACCTACTTTTCCAAAGTTGCTTTTTTCAAATTCAAAAAAGATTCAAAGCTAAAGGACATACTAACAATTTTGTTGTAGGATCAAGTTCAAAATTTTCTTAATACATGTTTAAATCACCTTTGCATGCTAAAAAATGGATTAGGAACCTTTTTTGTGATTAACAAAGAATTTGAGTGTTTTTGGTGAATGTTTTCAAAGTTTACAACTAAGACCAAGGGGTTGAACGAACACCACCAAACATTTCATTTCGGTTTAAAATTAAACACACTTATCAATTTTTTTCTTGTAATATTTGTTTAGATTAATCTTGTTTGGCAAAAAGAGGGGTGTTGCATGTATGCTCTTCTATTTGTCCCCTATAAGGAACCCTTGGAATCAAAATCACCATTCCTATTGTAATTAGCCTAGTCCAAGGCTTAGAAATAAATTCATCTAAAGCACTCCCCAAAAACTTGTCAAAGTATGGGTGACCTTGAAAATAACCCTAAAGTCTTTCTACTTTCATGCTTTCTTTATTTTTATGCATCTTGGCTTATGAGAGGGACTTCATCACCTCCCACAAGTTCTTTAGGGAAGCTTTGACTTGGGGTTTCATTGCCTGGCATTGACTTCATTTGACTCTTTTAAAGTTACACATAGGATGCAGTGGCACTTTGGACATCACACTACATTGAGCGAATAGCAAGATGTAGTGGTTGTAAAAATGACTACACCTTTTTGTAATAAGCTAAGTGATACAAACCCAAAATCTATGCTTTTTTTTGAATTGTTTGGTGTGAAAGTCATTGTGCAATTAATTCCCCTAGATCATTCAAAAACTTGTTAGAAATTAGACAAATCCCCACTTGTTATGGAAGTATTGTTGGTGTAAGGTGCACCTCAAGGTCCATGACATAGTACTATCATTTGAAAGAAGGGGGGTGTAAAAAACCTACTATATAATGCACATTTACTTTTGGATAAACACTTAAAATCCTTTCAAATGACATATATTGATATATTTTAACACTACCAAGAAACCTTGTCAGTTTAGGATCTAAGAGTGATTAATTAGTTGATCTTAACCTAGTTTAAAGTCTTGTTTAGAGTCAAAACTTGGTGTAAACAAATAAACCCAACACATAGTCCAAATTTTCCTTTGAATAAAGAAGCATTATGCTACCCACATGAGATCACATATTTGCCTTGTTCAAAGTTCATCAAAATCTTGAGATTCATATCATCCACTTTAGCACAGTTATGCAACCGAATTGAGTCTAGACCTTTACCAAAGTTGTTTAAGTCCTTGACTTATAATTTAAATTCAAAATTACACCTTTACAAGTTCATAGGGTTGATGTATTAAGTGGGTTCTCCATTTTCACTAAAATTGAGTGAACTTAGGTTTAATTTCCAATTTAGATTGAAGTCTATTTTAGACTCATAATCATTATCATCACTTGATAGACTTAAGCCATTTTGTGCTAAACACTTGCACTTTAAGTCTATGTACCACAACATTTTGAGTCAAAAAAAGTAGTGTTATGTTATCAAAATTATGGGAAAATGTCTTTGCCTTAGAGAGTCTTTGAAACAAACTTTTTTATCACACCTTTTAGGTAGTATAGCATCATTACATTGCCCAAATCATTTCAAATTTTGTTTCATGGACCTTCTTACATATAATTCCAAATTTGTTTCTACATATTTAGACTGATCCAAGTGTACTTTTGATTCTTTATCTAAAGCACAATTATAATGTTCACCTTTGTCTAGCTTGTTTGTCAAAAAGAACCAAGTTTTATACCATTATTTATGAGAAAATAAGTTATTGCTAAAGTGCCTTTTATTTCATACCTTATACATAGTTGATCAAGTTCATGTCCAAGAATCGAATGCCTAGTGTTTGTTATAAGTGCTTCAAATCCATTAGATTAAAACTTTCATCTATTTTCAAAGTATAGATTTTGACATTGTTTGGCCAAGAGTCCTAGCATATGCCTTGATTGAGCTTATATTTTGATGTCGTGTTTGGCCAAAAGACCTAACAAATTTTAATTTCCTAGATTAGACTGATTTGAAACACTTTATCCTTAAAGTTTGGCATTTCAATTTTTTGGTTGATTTACTTGCTTACTTTTATGTGAACAGTGGAATGTTAGATACTTCACTCTAGTTTGTTTCCTCACAAATATTTGCATAAACCTTTTGATCCTTTTGACAAATCTAGACCAAGTTGAAGACATCATTTATTCTAGATTCTATCCTTTTTTAGATTTCATAGAATTCTTTGACCTTTTATCACCAAGCATTGACTATGGATCCAAACATGTATTCCTACACTCGTAGTGGACTCATGTACAATCTAGGGATTAGTAATGTAGTTGTGCAAGAATAAATGGTGCAAGACCCGTATGTGGATAACATCATTTATGAGATGGATTCTTATCCTTATTATAATACTCAATTAGGGGTATAAAGCCAAGATCCATTGGCTAACTATTTGGTAACACACCACCTTACATATAATAGGACCAAGAACAAACCGTGAAATACTTAGCTACAATACCCATGGTGGATGAGCCAGTTCTTCAATAGTCATACTCTACCAATTTGGCTTCCATGTATGTTCCTTTTCTATTTGATTGACATTTACTAGTGAACAAAGATGAGATTTTAGTTAGGGCCATAGAGGTAGGGGATAAGTTTCTAGTAGACTTCCCCCATGAAAATCTACCAAGTCTAGTAAAAGTGTCCCACAATATCATTTACGATTAACAGGCTTCTTCTAGCAATCCTATGGCTCTAGTCCAAATAATGTACTAAGACCCCAATATATCTAATTCAAGTAAAAACATCATGGAAGATCACTTTAACCAAATTTAAACAGCATACCAAACCTACTTGAATTTAGCATGTGATTTCAATCAGATGAACATGGTAAGTAAGCCTCTCATTGACCTAGTTCCTTCAATAAGGGTGTTGATGGAGTTAACTAGATAAGATAATCTGAGTTCTAACCCATTTATACAAACCACTTCAATAGATAACTTGATACATATGCTAGTTATTAAAGAAGTGTCTTTGGCTTCTACACTAAATAGTGAGTCAAACATAGTAGGCAATGTGCAAACAACATCTAATCTTGATCAAAGTGGTACTAACACACAAACAACTAGCCAACAACATGTGCCTATAGTTAATATCATGAGCAGATCATCATACCAAGGAATATGAATTTTTGTACCCTAGCCTCAACAAGCCATTTCCTCAAGTGTACAACCTACAAGATTAAAATAATCAAACAGCAGCTAATGTTATGCCTCAATGATAGGATGTGATGAATCCTACTCCTCCTCAACAAGTAGTGAGTGGTATTTCACAATAGTAGACACAGTCTAGTGTATCAATGCAATAGAGGATGAGTACATTACCACCTCAACCAAGGGCAACTAATATTCTACCTCACCAAGTAATGACAAGCATACCTCTTCAGTCGTAGAATAATATGCCAATCCAAAACCAAGCAATGACTAGCCAGCAACATGCAAATATTGGTCAATGATAGATGCCAAATCTACAACATGATTTTACTTCTTCATAAGGATTCATGTAATAAATAAGTCCCCATGTTTTTCAAATACCTAATAATCAATTTTTGGTTCAAAATGTGTCACAAATCTAGAGATAGGGTCTTATTTCATAAGTTCCCACTCAACAACAAGGTTCAATTAGTCAGTAGCGTGTCCCTTTTCAACCATAGTAGGCACAATATAGTTATATCCCGTCATCAAAATCACAAAATCCTCCAATTCAAACCTTTATCATCAACCCAAACTAGAATATCTCATATCCAAATGTGCAATTTCAAGTACATCCCAATCCACATATGTGTATTCCTGGTCCATTCCCCAACTAAGCCAATATAACCCAATATGTGTCTCCATCATACCCTGGTCAAAGTGTCCCACTTGTGACCTCCCAACCATCTATCCAAACCAATATTCTCCCTCAAACCAATATCCCTCCTAGTTTCCTATCCCAAGAATTACAACAAATAAAAGATGCAATTGTTGCCATTCAAGCAAGGAAGTAGACTAAGAAGTTCAAATTAGATGATGTATGTTCCTATCCATTTAATATGGAGTATTTGTAGATACCATTTCCTCCAAGATATGAACCACCCAAATTTGATAAGTACAAAGGGAAAGGTGACCCTAAGGCCTATTTGACTGAATTCTTTATCGCATGTCAACCAGTGGCATATAGTGACATATACCTCTTGTTGTTATTTCCAAGTAGCTTGGTTGGACAAGACTTGGATTGGTTTTTAAAATTACCCAAGAATTTAGTAATAGACTTTGATGATCTTTTTGATAAATTTGTGTAGCACTTTTCTTATAATCTTGAGCATGAGATTTCATTAGTAAACTTGACAAAAGCAAAGCAAAAAGTTGGGGAGAGTTTTGCAAGTTATTTATAGTGATGGAGAGCCCTTGCAAGCCATTTCACCCATAGTATACTAGATAAATAATTATATGATGTGTTTACTAAAAATTTGCATAGTGAGATAGCTTATCATCTAGAACTGTAATTTGCACATATGTTCAAAGAGATCATTGATAAAGGTTTGTTTATCATGTGAGAAATCATCAATAAAGGGGTCATTAAGCTTAATTAAACTAATCAAAATTAAGGTACCAATCATAAAAATGACCAACATCCCATCCAAGTGCAATCATCACAAACAACACAAGCCAATAATCATGAAAGATCGAAGCAATTCAATCAAAATAAGAATATCGTGAGAAATGGAGTGACTAAATCTCATCATGTCTAAACTATGTAGACATCATCTACACCAACTTTTTAACTTCCTCCTACCTATAAACCTCTCCAACCAATTTTTCAAGTGTAACAACGTAGATCTGCACAACAAATATAGTAGCCTTTACCATTACAAACCCCTCCTCCTACAATAACCATCCCTACACATCATATCTTTAGTGACCTAGGGGAACCTATTTAATTTGTATTCTGCAAGCTTGCTAACACTAATCTAATTAGTTGGCCCATACCAAAGCATTATCCATAAGGCATTCCTTACCCTGATTGGTACCATGAAAATGAATTTTGTGACTATCATTAGGTCAATGGGCATAATCTATGAAGATGTGTCCAAATCAACCATTTAATCAAGAATATATTAGAGAATGGGGAGATAAATTTGGATAATGATGCTACCACTTTCAATAAAACTCTTCAGATCTATCAAAACCCCTTTCCCTGACATAACCATAAATAGAAATAAAACAATTAGCAAAAATAACAATGACCAGTACAATAGCAAAATTAACAGTATCAAAATCAAAGGCAAAAATAGTAGAACCAACAAAATTAGTAGCAAAATCCATAATGACAAAATAATGGACAAAACCAAGGTAAAAATGATAACAACCAACAAACCTACCATGCAGTTGGACATGACTATAATAGGGTTGTAGGTCATATTGTAGGGGGTAGCATTAATACCATCTCCATTAATCCTAAACCAAGCACTAATCAGCCTAGACCATTGCTAAACAACAATATTCAACTAAATCACATGGATAATCCTTATTTGACTTGGGAGTACATATAGGTAAACTAGAAAACTAGGACTTCCCCTTTTAGATCTTACAGTGACAACTCATTCTTGTCACGTGACAACATGTAAGTGTACTGGTAATCAAGACTTGTCATGTTTGGTCCCACACCATTTCCAAAATTAGTTAACAATAATGGTCTAGTATTTAATCCTAATTATGCAATCACAATTCAAAGGTCAAAGATTACTATCCTAGGCCCACAATGATCTACCACTTTGCCTATCATCCAACCAACTATTCAACCTCAGAATAAACCATTCACTCCTGACCAAGGCAAGAAGTTTGATATTATGGACCAATTGCAAAAGACATCAGCACAAATTTCTATTTTAGATTTAGTGTAGACATCAATAATCCATAAGAACATCTTGAATGATTTTTTGATCCGATCCACTATTTCTAGTGGCATATCCCCTAATAACTTTCAAGCTTTGGTTGGACACCTAGCTCTAGCCCAACAAGTCACATTCAACCAAAGTGATATATCTTCCCTTGACCCACTCCATAATAACCCATTGTACATAGAATTTTTTATCATGTGGCATAAAGTGAAATGTGTCCTTATTAATAATGGATCTGGACTTAACATAGTGTCCCTCAAGTTCATCAAGCTTCTTGGGTACATGATGATAGATCTTCAGCTAGAAACGATAATTATCAAAGCTTATGATATTCAAGAAAGAGAAACATAGGGAACCATTAGTTTACCAGTTATCATTGGGCCTTTGATCCATGATACACTTTGCCATGTGTTAGACCTTGATTTATCATATAACATGCTTCTAGGCAGGCCTTGGTTACATGAGATTTATGTAGTCCCATCAACACTGCACCAATGTATCAAGTTTTCCCACTCAGGGATGGAAGTGAATATTCTAGGAGATTTACACCCATATGAACACTACAAGCATCTTGAGGCTGAATTTCAAAGATATAATTATTAGTATGGTATAAATCCTAGTTCCAAGTAGGATAAAGGAAAAGCCATACTTATTGATCCTTTATCAAATAATTACATAGATCCTAATACCCTGGATTCTCTTTCCCACATACTGCCTCCTAAAGCTTCCAATCATTTCACCATTTCAGATAATGGACTAGGAAAATATGTGACCCATGACACGTTTCATATCTCCAATATTCCTTAGAATCTAAAAACCTTTAGGTGACCTAAATTCATTCCACATATGCATTGGCAATAAAAGAACAAAGATAAGGGACATGTTACCTTTGTACTAGCATCTAGCCTAGGACCTGACCCTCTTGAAGGAAATGAATCATGGTTATACAAAAATGACCAAGCTAATTATTATAAAAATTCAAAGTATCATATTCCCAATAGGATCATGGAGTGTCACAATTATGAAGGAAGAGGCCTCAGACTGAATCAGCAAGGAACCATCAAGCCAATTTCTATGACTAAGTATGAAAGACCTTATAGATTTGGATTTAAACTGCCTAGGGGTGACCCCATATATTTTATTCAAACTCCATCACCAACAACTAGTGATGATGATTTTTATAGTGAAGCAGAGTCTGATCATAGCCTTACCTTTGATAACCTAGCTTAAAATAACCTATTTGATAATAATGCCATTTGTATCCTTACCCAAGCCATTCATCACAATCCATTGCCATTATATTATCCCCAACTAATAGATTGGGACCAACAAGAATCTAGCCTGTTGATTGATGAGTTCTAGAATGATGAGGCATTCTATGATTTCTTAGGCCTTAGAGACAATGTTCTATTGGGAGATCACAAATCAGGATTCTCAACCACATTAGATCCTACAGCCTATTTTGGAGAGCAAGTGAACACCCTTAGCCAAAATAAACTACGTAAAACATTGAGGTCCCAAAGTGAAAACCTCTTTGAGGAACTTTCTAACCAGGGAAAAAGTAAAAATAGAGGCCAGTCTATTGGTGAAAACCTATTTCAGGTGCCATTAGATGGGGGTGTTCATTCTTCTTTAAATTTAGACCAGGAGACCATCAATGACAAACTTGCCAGTGGATCTAAGTTTAGTTTTGAGCAACAACAAGTATTTGATCAAATTCTCCAAGAATTTTTTACTATTTTTTGTTACATGGCCAAATATCCAATTTGGAGACTCAGATTCATCATGCCTAGGAGAAGTTGAAAAGCAAGTCCTAATAGAAGACCCTGACATAGTCCAACAGTTCAAGTCATTGCCTACTATCCTAAAAGATAATTCAACACTTCTAGTCAAATATATAATGGAGGTAAATATCAAGACTCCATCAGACCTAAAATGGATAAAATTAGGAGTGTCTCTCATTGAGGAGGAACATGACATCTTTACAACTCTATTGAAAGAGTTTGTGGATATATTTTCATGGGCCTATTCTAACATGTCAGGATTAGACCCTACCTTAGTTCTACACCACCTTGTGGTTAATCTTGATGTTAAAATAGTAAACCAAAAGCTCTATAAGATGCATCATTACATTATTGTATTAGTTAAGAAAGAGTTGGAAAAAATCTTAGAAGTAGGATGTATCTGATCCATTGACTACTCTAAATGGATCTCTAATGTTGTACCTATTAGAAAAAAGCTTGAAGGAATCAAAATTTGTACTAATTTTTGGGAAATTATCAAATCTTGTCCTAAATATTATTTTTCCTTACCTAATATCAACATGATTGTTGACTCCATGGTAGGTTATAAAATTCTTTCACTCATGGATGGATTTTTAGGATATAATCATATCAGAATAGCACTAGAAGATCAGCATAAAATATCATTCACCACTCCATGGGGAACACTTTTCTATCAAGTGATGCCATTTGGCCTTAATAATGTGGGAGTTACATATCAAAGAACCATGAATATCATATTCCATGATATGATACATGATATTGTTGAAGACTATGTCGATGAGATATTAGAAAAATCCAAGACTAGAGCTGACCATCCAGCAGTGTTGCATAGGATATTTGAAAGACTACAAGAGTACAAAGTCAGACTAAATCTAATGAAATGTGTTTTTGGTGTAACTTTAGGAAAATTATTAGGCTTCATCATGTCTCATAGTGGTATTGAAGTTGATCTAGCTAAATTCCATGTTATAACCAAGATGCCACCACCAACCAATTTGAAGCAACTTCATAGTCTGCAGGGTAAGATCTAGTCCATCTAATGCTTCATCTCTTAGTTAGAAAATAAGTGCCATCCATTTACACATCTTTTAAAGAAAGGAGTTGCATTTTACTAGGATAATCACTACCATATAGATTTTCAACAACTAAAGGACTATCTTATCAATCCACCTATTTTATTACCTCTGATACCAGGAAAACCATTCTTGTTATACCTATCAGCTAACGATTATGCTCTAGGGGAACTCTTGGCTCAACATAATGATAATGGAAAAGATTATGCTATTTACTACCTAATCTATACCTTGGTTACATATGAACATAACTATGCACCTATTGAAAAAGCTTGTCTAGCCATGGTTTTTGTAGCTCAAAAATTACGTATGTTGAATAATAAAACCATGGTCATTTCAAAAGTAGATCCACTCAAGTATCTACTATCTAAAATATATTTGTAAGGTAGAATGGCTAAATGGATCATGCTTCTTAGTGATTTTGACATAGAGTATGTCAATTAAAAATTAATCAAAGGACAAGTTCTTGTAGATCAAATTGTTAAAGCACCTCTCATGGACAAATAGCCACTCGAGTTTCCCTTTCTTGATGAATCCATCATGACCATTACTAATACACCCCTTGAAGAGTAGCCCTAGAAGCTATATTTTGATGGATCATTCACTGTGCATGGATCGGGAGTAGGCCTATTATTTATTACACCACAGGGGAATCTAATTACTAAATCATTCAGAATCAGCTTTCCTTATA
Organism: Torreya grandis; assembly: GCA_037957365.1. Taxonomy (NCBI): domain Eukaryota; kingdom Viridiplantae; phylum Streptophyta; class Pinopsida; order Cupressales; family Taxaceae; genus Torreya; species Torreya grandis. Next base: position 1,457,944 of record JARHVA010002108.1, on the reverse strand, counting down.
CAAACAACATAGTTGAGTATGAAGCACATGTTATAGGACTTTGACAAGTAGTGCATTGGAATATATCTCATCTTCAAGTTTATAGTGATTCTCAATTAATCATCAATTAGGTCATAGATCATTTTTAGACCAAAGATGATAAGTTAGTTCCATATAAAGCCATGGTTGACACTCTTAACAAGCAAATTGCCAACATTCAGTTTGAGCATATATCGAGGGCTAGTAACAGAAATGTAGATGCCATGGCTACTATTGGTTCTCTAATTTGACAAGTAGATAAATTTAGAGAGTATCAGTTCTTAATCAAGAATTTTTTAGCACTAGATCATAAACCTTCAACCATTGCCATGATTTGTGATATTGTTGGTCCTAATTCTATCTGGTACTCAGACCTTTACAACTACCTTCATGACCAAGTTCTACCACCTCACCTATCTTGAAAACAAAATAAAGCCTTTATTCATCATTCCACTCATTATAGTTTACTTAGATCTACCTTTTATCATCATAGTTTTGATGGAACTCTACTTCATTATTTAACTTTGACAGAGTCTACATTAGTGTTAAGAGAAATTCATGGAGTATGTGGAGCCCATTCTAGCAGGGTAGTCCTATCAAAAAATCTCTTGTGTATTAGTTATTATTGGCCCATAATAGATGCATATACCACTGCATATATAAATAAATGTGACAAATGTCAATAGCATGCTAATTTGATTCATGCCCCAGTAAAAATTTTGAAATTGATATTGACACCATGGCTATTTTCTACATAGGGACATGACCTCATTGGAAATATTAACCCCACTTCATCTAATGGACATAAATATATCCTTACCACCACTCAATATTTCACTAAGTGGTTTGAAGCTATACCCCTCATGTGACTGGAAAGCAAATTTCCAATTTCATCTTCAACCACCTCATCTATCGCTATGGTATCCCCTCTAAAACATTATATTCAATAATGGAGGATCATTCAAGAACAAAGATGTAGACTAGTTGTATACTAAATACAACATCACCCAACATTTTTCTACAACATATTACCCTCAAAGTAATGGCTAGGCTGAGGCATCCAATAAAACCATTATCAACATTCTCAAAAAGATTGTCAATGATGGTGGTTATGATTGACACCTCTAGATATTCCCTTTCCTTTAGGCATATCGTACCAATCATCGTACACCCATAGGAGCCACCCCATACTTGTTTATGGTACTAAATCCATCCTTCTCATTGAGGTCAAATTGCTTTCACTATGCATCTCTTTCAAGAATGTCCTAGATGATCATGACTATCGAGTAGCTCATCTGCAAGAGCTAGACCTACTAGATGATAAATACATAGCCACACTTAATAATATTAAAGCATATCAAAATTGACTCAAAGGCTACTATAATCGACATGTGAATTATATAACATTTGAACTTGGTGATCTTGTTCTTAAATAAAACCAAAGGAATACCATAGCTAAGAAGAAACATAAAGATAAATTCAAACCAAACTAGATAGGACCTTTCATCATCACTATAGATTATGGATCAGGAGCATACAGGCTTGCCACACTAGATGGTGATGAAATTTCAAAGCTAATGAATATTATTCATCTGAAGTGGTATTATGCTTGAGTGCTAAGGTGTATTATCTGAAAGGAATATTTTAGTTATACCATTTTATCACTATTCTTCTTTGTACACATACCATTCTTATTTGTCCTCTTTACCATATCCAATTTTTACTTTCGACCTATCAACCCAATGTGTTCTAAATCCTATCATGTTTGACCTTGGTTTTTGTCATTTGTTACATAGTTTTAGCATCAAGGTATCTAATTAGTTCATCAGTTGGTTCAAGAACTTTACATAGAGATCATATTTTAGGATAGTGTGATAGAAGCTCTGGTAGTTGCATCCTTCATTTGTTAGTATTTTCTTACCACCAATCTTGATACTAATTATAACCACATTTTGGAAAATTTGTACTATTGATTTATGCCATTATGTCCTAGTTATAACTATCTATGGGAAAACTAGGGGAAATACTAAGCCTTGATGTACCAACTTGCCACTTCCTATGCCATATTGTGTCTTTTTACCAACTGCGCCTATCATATTCAAATTGGATATTGCACTAGTCAAATTTCTCCACTATAGGGGTAAAACTATAGTGACTTGAGGTCCTATTATAGGACTATGTAGGTATCACTCAATACTTATTGAGGTCAGCTTAGTCACCCTTTTCCCAACTCTCTCAGCATTTTATGAGCAATCTAAGTTTGAACACTCTCACCATTTTGTGAGCAACCTAAGTTTGAATGCTCTCACCATTTTTCGAGCAACCTAATCCATGATCTTACCATTTTATGAGCTTGAACCATTTAGTGTCTTTTCATTCTCGATTGAGTTGAGACACTCCAAAACACTTCCAAAAACATTTTAAAAAATCATTAGAAAAGAACAAAAACATTGACCACTTCTTTGCCTTAAGGATTCTGGGAACCCTTACTAAGTTACAAGCAAATCACTTATCACTTAGTTTCCCCATACTTTTTGGCCTTTTTATCTCATGCACTTGCCATTTTTCAAGACCATTCCTATTCTTATATCACACCCATTTTGTTTGTTTTCATTATTTATCACATTCTTCCCATTCCTTAGGAGAACTACATTTGTCCTAAAGTTTTTTATTGGATATTGCATCCATGGAACTATGTAGGCAACGTCCACTTTCCTAGTGCATATGGAGACATCTTAGCCACCCCCTTCCTTTTCTTATATTCCCCAATTTATTTTATTTGTTAAGTTGTCACTTATTTTCTAGGGGCAATGTTTGTAGGATTTTTATTGCATTGTTTGTTTATTTTTGCTTATTTTATTTGTTTGTCTACCTATTTGTTTGCTTTCAACATTTTTGCCTTGATTCAATTTATGTGTGTTCATTAGCTGATTCTTTACCCACACTTACACTTGAATCCATCCATATTCATATATTTACATTGTCATCACGGTTTTTATCATTGGTGCATTATTTTCTATTGACTATGGATTGTGGGAGTCATTCCTCATACATATTTTGGCCAAGTCTTTATGGTGTTCTAACATGCTACAAAAAACCTTAGCCTCAAGAAGTCTATTCAAAAGTGGAGGCATCTCTTTGGCATCGACATCCTGATTCACTCCCAATCATATCCCAAACAGAGTAATTAACCATGAAATAATTTTAACCTTTATTAGTTTAAACGAGCAACTCCCTACTAGTAGGTTGTCCCAATTCATCATTACCCTATGTGTTAATTTATAATCATCCTCATCCAAGTTTATCATGTTTGTCATAATTAGGGTCTAATTATTATAACCACCTATGGGTAAATCATTGCACACTGTCCCACCTACATTTTTCAATGATTATAACTACCTTTAGGCAAATCATTGTGTTGTCACCACTTTACTTTTTCTACCTATACAAGGGCATGTTATTATATTGTTTTTCTATCCTAACTATGGTAGCTCCATCTTCTCAATGATTATAATAACCTTTGGGAAAATCATTGTGTTATCATACCACGTTGCTACTATTAGGGTACAATGCATATAACCACCTTTGGGCAAACTATTGTACACCATCCCACTTGCATTCTCAATGATTTTGACTAATTTTTCACTATCATTATTTTTCCCCCCATCATCTTTCCTTTCTTTGGTCCCCTCATTTAATTTCTTTCTTTTCAAGGGACCATTTGCCAACCCACTTGTGCCAATCATTCCCTCAAGCGGGCATCATCATAGGCTTCCCAAAATCATTTGGAGCTTTGTTCTTCAACCATCATCTTATTTTTTGCATATAGGCCATTTCTCATTCTTTGATAATACATTGATTTTCCTAAAATTTTCAACATCTTCTCAAATAGGGGCAAATTTTAGACACCTAAAACTGGCCACCGATAACCTCCAATTAGGCTTTTGGCTAGTTTCCATCTAAAATGCATAGTTTGGCCTAAAAACATTAAAACACACAAAATGATGTGAAAATGACATATTCAAGTGATGATTTTAGCTAGGGTATCCCTAAATGGGTCAATGCAAATTATGGGCTATCTAACTTTGATCAGTTCATTTCAAGTCAAAATGCCAAATTTGCACCTGCATGCTCTAGACTACTCTTTCCTATCAAATCTTTTGCAGAAGACTTGTGCCTTTGTTTTTTTTTGGTAACATTATAAATGATAATATGCATCTAACACATCTAATGTGGACTTAATATTCAAATCTAGTCAAATTTAGGACCAATAACATGCATTTTGATCAATTTAGGTAATTTGTGCATAATGTGCTTAATCATGCCTAAGAGCTAATTAACCCAAATTAACGCCTGATCAATAATTCCATGGAAACTTGTTGAATACTTATTTTTAGAAATGAATATTAAATATATATATCATCAAGTGACCTCATTTCTTGGGAAGACATCCCTAAGACATAAATGCCATAAAATCAGGATGCATGCCCTCTATGCTTCTTAATTGCCCCTTATTCCAATGCCATGATGAGGATAATTAAAAACTTAATTCCAAAAATTGAATTAATCTTCAACCACACATCTCAATCTTGAAATGGATGGTTGAGTTTGATTCTCATCAAATTCAAAAATCTATAAATAAGAGGCCTCACAACATCATCATAGGCTTCCCAAAATCATTTGGAGCTTTGTTCTTCAACCATCATATTCTTTTTGGCATACAGGCCATTTCTCATTATTTGAGAAGACATTAATTTTCCTATAGTTTGAAACATCTTCCTAAATAAGGTAAAATTGTAGACACCTAAAATTGGCCACCGATAACCTCCAATTAGGCTTTTGGCTAGTTTTCATCTAAACACACAATTTAACCTAAAAACACTAAAACACGCAAAATGATGTCAAAATGACATATTAAAGTGTCAATTTTGGCTAGGGTATCCCTAAATGGGGCAATGTAATTTATGTGCCAGCTAACTTTGATCAATTTATTTTGAGTCAAAATGCCAAATTTGCACCTACGTGCTCTAGACTGCTCTTTTCTATCAAATATTTTGCACAAGACTTGTGCCTTTGTTATTTGTTGTTGACAACATTATAAATGGGAATACACATCCAACACATCTAACGTGGACTTAAAATTCAAATCCAATCAAATTCAAGACCAATAACAGGTATTCTGATCAATTTGGGTAATTTGTGCACAATGTACTTAATCATGCCTAAGAGCTAATTAACCCAAATTAAGGTCTAATCAAGAATTTCATGTAAACTTGTTGAATACTTATTTTTGGAAATGAATATTGAATATCTTCATCATCAAGTGACCTCATTTTGTGGGAATACATCCCTAGGCCATAAATGCAACAAATATTAGGATGCATGCCCTCCATGCCTCTTAATTGCCCCTTCTTCCAATGTCATGATGAGGATAATTACAAACTTAATTCTAAAAATTGAATTAATCCTCAACCACACATCTCAATATTGAGATGGATGGTTTAGTTTTATTATGATCAAATCCAAAAATCTATAAATAGGAGGCCTGACAACATCATTTCTAAGCTCAATTAGTGCAATGTTATAATGCAGGATTGGTTCTAAAAAACTTCATGCAACTAGTGTTATAATGCCAAATTGATTCCAAGCCAAGATAAGACACAAGCCAAAGGTGCCAAGAGGAGATGAAGGTAGCCACGCTTCATTGAATAAGACCTCTTAAAGCACAAGTCAAGCAAGCCACCATTACAAAGGCATTTGGAGCATCTAAGGAAGGTGAAAGGAATTCTTGTGTTTTCATTCACTGATTTTTAGTTGTGCTTGTCATTTTATTTTTTTTACTAAGCTCTCCATAGTTTCTAAGCCTATAGATTTATGTTATTAGTGTGTTTATTTCATCTTATTTTTTATTTTGGAACTAACACAATACTAACCACCCTCTCTTGAGTCAAATTCATAGATCACACTAATTTCTTCAAGCTCCATTAGCTCTCCCATGCTTACTTCAAGGGGATCACTCTCAAACATCTCCAATTAATGTGTGAGTTCTAATGTAGGCAACTCTAGGGATGTTAGCAATCTAGATTCCCTTCCATAGACTAACATGAAGGGTGAATTCTCCAATACTTTTTTGGGCATGATTTGATCAGCCCAAAGCATGGTCCTAAGTTTTATGTGCTAAGCTTGTTGATTATCCTTAAAGTCCTTTTTATGATGCAAATCAGGTTCTTATTCATGGACTCAGCTCGACCATTACCTTGGGGGTAATAGTTTGATGAGGCAGTCAAGTAGATGTTATGCTTGATAGCCCACTCATTGATCTTGGTCCTAAGAAAAGCTAGTGTATTGTCAGAGATAATGGTGGTTGGAACACCAAATCCTATTATGATGCCCTCGTAGAAGATGAGGATGGATGTCTCATTAGCCTCCTTAAGTACAACTACCTCTATCCACCTCATGAAATATTCAATAGCTATGAGAATCCATTTATGCCCATCATTTGATGATGGGTGTTTCTCTAAGTTTTTCGCTAATTACATTCAGAAGAAAGAAGAAACTAAGGTGAAGAAGGTCTTGGGTTTGACGTTGTTGGGGATCAACCAACAAACTTGATTACTTTTATGTAAGCAATTAAACACGGAATTAAACCAGAATTGAAAGCAAATAGAATCAGAAATTACAAAGAATAAGAGATACAAGAAACCACCCTAAAAACTTGTATTAAACTCTTTTAGAAGGAAATACAATGAAGAAAAATCACACTTTCTTCTCACACCTCTCAGATGTATAGATCTCTTTCCCTCAAGAGTTCTCTCAATCAATTAAAACAACCTAGATTGATACACATATACAATATGTCTTGTATTGTTCTTTCTTACACACAAGCTATGAAGATCTATCCCTATTATATAAGATTACGGATCATGAGATATGCATTCAAAACCATTAGATACACCTCTTAATCAAAGCCTTAAAACAGTCCTACCAAAAATAGAAACGCAGACTTATAACTAACAGCTAAACTTATCATGCAAACAATCTGTTCATCCACGAAAATAGACTTTCTAGACGCACAGGTGACCGACATCGGTCCCTATTTGCCTGCACATGACCGACGTTGGCTGATCCATAACCGACACTGGAAGCTATTGGTCAACTCCTTGCCATCATCGGTGACTATGTAAATCTAGCAACTTTAGCATCCACTCATCTGGTGAAGCTTTTAGCTCCACACCTCAATAATCTCCCACTTGGAGATAAACAGTTGCACCAATACCTATACAGCAACATCTTCTAGCTTCTCCATCTTCAAACTCAATATTGAAGACCAACAAAAGTTGAATGAAGATTCAACTTCTCCTTTGTTACTGGCTTTGTTAACATATCAGTAGGGTTCTTATATGTGTGGATCTTCTCCAGCTTCAACTCACCATCTTCCAATACCTGTCTAATGAAGTGGTACCTAAGCTATATATGTTTAGTTCTTGAATGAAAGGCTGAATTCTTAGCCAAATGAATTGCACTTTGACTATCACTGTATAATCTGCAACTCTCTTGCTCCTTTCCCAACTCTTCCATGAATCGTGTCATCCATATCATCTCTTTGTTAGCCTCTATGACTACAATATATTCTGTCTCTGTAGTAGACAAGGTAATAACCTTCTGCAACTTTGAAATCCAGCTAACCGTTGTTCCACCAACAATGAACACATATCCTGTGGTGCTCCTTCTAGCATCCAAGTCACCTACCATATCCGAATCTACATAACCATGTAGAGAAGTGTTTGACCCACCATAGCACAAATGCCTACTACTGGTCCCTCTCAGATATATGAGAATCCACTAGACTATTTTCCAATGCTCCTTCTTTGGATTGGCCATAAACTTACTGACAACTCCCACAACTTGGGTAATATCTGGTCTAGTACATACCATTGCATACATTAAGCTCCCAACTGCAGAAGCATATGAAACTCTACTCATGTACTCTACCTCATCATGTGAATTAGGACACTGTTCTTTACTCAACTTGAAGTGTCCAGCCATAGGTGTACTTACCGATTTTACATCCTACATATTGAACCTCTCCAACACCTTGTTCACATAATCCTCTTGAGACAAAATCAACCTGTGATTTTTCCTATCTCTCTTAATACTCATGCCAAGGATTTTCTTTTCTGCTCCCAAATCCTTCATGGTAAATGTATGAGCTAATTTTACCTTAAGCTCAAAAATATCCTGCATGTGTGAACCTACAACTAGCATATCATCTACATACAACAAAAAGATAATATATCTACCATTATCCAATCTCTTAAAATAAACACAATGATTAGATTGACATCTATTATAGCCATGCTCAGTCATAAACTTGTCAAATTTCAAATACCATTGTCTAGGAGCTTGCTTGAGACCATACAAGCTTTTCTTCAATCTACACACAAGTTTCTCCTTACCTTTGACCTTAAATCCTTTCAGCTGATCCATATATATTTCTTCATCCAAATCTCCATGAATAAACATTGTCTTAACATCAAGCTACTCAAGATGCAAATCCTCAATAGCAACTAAAGACAATACAGTCCAAATAGAAGTCATTTTAACTATAGGAAAAAAAATTCACCAAAATCAATACCTGGTTTCTATGTAAATCCTTTCACTACCAACCTAGCCTTATATCTCATCTGTCCATTCTCTCCTTCCTTCAATCTGTAGATCCATCTATTTTTTATTGTTCTCTTTCTCACTGGCAACTCAACCAAATCCCATGTTTGGTTCTCTTTCAAGGAATCAATTTCCTCATTCATGCCAAGCTCCCACTGATTCTTGGATTCCACCTGTATTGCTTCATAAAAACTCTCTGGTTCTCCACTATCAGTGAGCAATAAATAGAATAATGAAGGGGAATATTGAATTGGAGGTTTACTTACCCATTCTGACCTCCTGATGGGCATTTGAGACTCATTCACAACACATTGTCTACCTAAATTCTCTAACAGTGACTGATCTTGGTCATCTCTAAGCCTATAACTGACCGACATTGGTTCCACATGATCGATGTCGGTTCCTTTCTGACTGACATTGGTCACTGTCTGACTAACATCAGTTCCTATATTATCAATGTCAATTCTTACCTAACTGGCATTGATCTCTGTGTTTTCCTATCTATTATTATTCTTTCCTATGAGCTCATTTTGGATCGTCACCTCATCCAAATCTTCATGGCCCTACTCAGAATTCTTCAGCTTCTTAAGCTGATCACTATACATTACTTTTTCATTGAAAACAACATCACGGCTCCTAATTATTTTGTTAGTTCCTAAATTCCAAAACTAGAATCTAAAATCTCCAGAGCCATAACCAATAAATGTGCACCTCATAGACTTAGCATCTAGCTTCTTTCTATTTTCCTTATCAACGTGCACAAAAGCTTCAGAACCAAAAACTCTAAGAAATGAAAGATCTACCTTTTTACTTGTCCAAGCCTCTTCTAGAATTCCACCATCCAGAGTAGTAGAGGGTCCTCTATTAATTAGGTAAACTTCAGTGTCTATAGCTTCTGCCCAAAACTATAAAGGCAAACTAGCATGCAATCTCATACTCTGTGCATGCTCCAATATTGTTCTGTTCATCCTTTCAGCAAATCCATTTTGCTGAGGTGTCTTTGGAACCATCCTTTTTCTATGTATTCCATTCATATCACAATCCCAGTTAAACTTATAGCTATAGAACTCACCACCATTGTCAGATCTAAGGCACTTCAATCTCCTACCTGTTTCATTCTCAACTAAAGCTTTCCAAATCTTAAAAGTGTCAAAAACATCAGATTACTTCTTTATGTAATAGACCCATACCTTTCTTGTAGCATCATCAATGAAAGTAACATAATATTGTGATCCTCCAATATAAGCTACTTGAGCTGGTCCCCACACGTCTGTGTGAACAAGCTCCAACTTGTGCTTCCTCTTTGTTGGCCCAATTTTAACAAACCTTACTCTCTTCTATTTTCCAAAAACACAATGCTCATATAAATCTAGATCTATGCTTTTCAAATCTAAAAGCTTACCTTTTGATTTAAGAATAGACATTCCCTTCTCACTCATGTGGCCAAGCCTCTGGTGCCACAACTTTGCATCCACATCTGAAGTAGATAATACAGAAGGAGAATAATCAATAATATAATTACATAAATAGAGAGTACCTACTCTCTTACCTCTAACTAATACAAGTGCTCCCTTGGTAACTTTCCAAGATTCAGCTGTGAGAGTTACTATGCAACCCTCATCACCCGTCTTTCCTATAGAAATCAAATTTTGCTTCAGGGCTGGGACATGCATGACATCCTTCAACACCCATGTGTTGCCATTCTGCAATTTCAGCTGCACTTTTCCTTTGCCAACAATTTTTCAAGGCTCATCATCCCCTAAATAAATTTTTTTTAAATCTCCCTGGACATAATCATTGAAAAAATCTCTATTTGGGGTAGCATGGAAAGAGGCCCCAGAATCTAAAACCCAAGATTCTATTTTATTATGTAAAGAAAGTGAAAGAGCATCTTGTGCAAAAATACCTATAACTTTTGCTTCTTCATTACCTTCATGCTGATTCTCTTCATTAACCTTCAACCAGCAATCTTTCTTTGCATGTCCTCTCTTTCCACAATTCCAGTAGGTTATCTTTATTTTTCCATTTCTAGATTTGGATCTATTGCTCATCTTTGACTTAGACCTTGATCTCCCTTGCTTGCCCTTCTCTCTTTACCTTCCCCTACTTTCAATACTTAAAGCATTACCTGAAGATTCCCCTGTGCCTTTCTTGCGAGTCTCTTCATTCAAGATTACACTAACAACATCATCTACTTTCAAGATATTTGTAGCAGATGTAGTATTACTAACTGCCATTACTAAACTATGCCAACTTTCAGGTAAAGAGCATAAAATTAAAAGAGCTTTAATTTCATCATCAAAAACTATTTTGACTAAATTTAATTGATTTACAATTCCATGGAAATCATTAAGATGATTAGATACAGATCCACCTTCCTGCATTTGCAAATTAAATAACTGCTTCATAAGATATACCTTATTTGAAGTTGAGGGCTTTTCATATAAATTTGCTAAAGTAGTCATTAACTCTATCATTGTCTTTGCCTGTGACAAGTTAGAAATCACAATAGATGTTAGACTCAATCTTATAGATCCAAGAGCCTTTTTATTAAGAACTTCCCATTCTTCATCTTCCATATATGTGGGCTTTCTATCAACCCCACCCAATGGTAAGTACAGATCTTTTTGATATAGATAATCTTCTATCTTTATTCTCCATAATTGGTAATTCTTGCCATTAAACTTCTCCATTCTCAGTTTACTTTCTTCTGCCATTGCTTCTCCCACTCAAATAGAAACCCCTATGAGTGACTTGTAATCAAGAAACACTAACTAGATCTGAAACACCCGTTAGTCAACCTAAGCTCTGATATCACTTGTTGGAGATCAACCAACAAACTTGATTACTTTTATGTAAGCAATTAAACCAGAATTGAAAGCAACTAGAATCAAAAATTACAAAGAATAAGAGATACAAAAAACCACCCTGAAAACTTGTATTAAACTCTTCCAAAAGGAAATACAATGAAGAAAAATCACACTTTCTCCTCACACCTCTCAAATGTATAGATCTCTTTCACTCAAGAGTTCTCTCAATCAATTCCAACAACTTGGATTGATACACATATACAATATGTCTTGTACTATTCTTTCTTACACACAAGCTATGAAGATCTATCCCTATTATATAAGATTATGGATCATGAGCTATGCATTCACAACCATTACATACACCTCCTAATCAAAGGCTTAAAATAGCCTTACCAAAAATAAAAATGCGGACTTACAACTAACAGCTAAACTTATCATGCAAATAATCTATTTATCCATGAAAATAGACTTTCTAGATGCATAGGTGACTGATGTCGGTCTCTATTTACCTGCACATGACCGACATTAGCTGATCCATAACCAATGCTGGTAGCTACTGGTCAACTCCTTGCTATCATCGATGATTATGTAAATTCAGCAACTTTAGCATCCGTTCATCTGGTGAAGCTTGTAGCTCCACACCTCAACAGACATTACTCGGATTAAGTGCACATCATATCCAAGCTTTGTGGGAGCTCCTCTTTGGCTATGGAGGAAACACCAACAATAAAAAAGAAACTTGAATAAAGAAGATGTTAGAAGAGGATATGGTGGACTGCCAAGCTACGTGCTCAGTCCCAGAAGCGTAAAGCTCCTTGAGGGATGACAGTCCACTATTTAAAGAAAAGAGTGTTGTATAAAAGAAATGATAAAAGACTAAGAAAGAGAAAAAGAGATAGCACGTACCTATTCTCTATAGTCTCAGAATGTTACAGAATGTTGGAAAAAGGTTTTGTCTAGTCTATGGGTTGTTTGGATAGGTTTTCTAATTTGTTAATCTAGAATACAGTCATCGACGTCAGTTGGTTTGTCGAGGTTAGTTGGTAAAAGGTACCAATGTCAGTTATATTGCTGATGTTGAAAGGGGCAATGGGCCTTAAATGAGTTTTAGGGTGTTTCCATGGTGGACAGAGAAGTCTCTAGAAATTAGGAGGCTTGTGCAGGGTTACGAGAAAGTGGATGAGGTCTGAAGAAGGGTAAAGGTAGAGGGTTGGTATGTAAAGGGGGTGAGAATAAGAGGAAGGCCTTTCAGCCTCTCCATAGAAGAACTTGGGTCTCTCAATAGTGCTTAGAAATATCAAATGGAAACTAATTACCAATGTATTCTAAAATACTAAAATGAGATAGAGTACTTAGCTTTATTTAGTGAAGAACCAGAGGTGTTAGAATGCTTATTCCTATTGTGGCTGATGTTGAGGTCCTCATACAGTGTTTCAATGCAATCTCTGGAATGACTTATGTAGAACTTCAATAGCTCAGAGGATGATAGTTGAGTTTTGATGCTTGAGATCAAAGTGTGCACATCAATATGCAAAGAGGTGGGGGGAGCTCAATGTTAGAGCTAGGCTTATGTAACCAACGTCAGTGGTCTCACCAGTGTTGGCTGAGGGTTAACCGACATCGGTGGAGGGAGAATAGGTAAAGGGAGCTCCTTGCCCATTTCTCCATCTGCCAAGTGCATTTTCCATTGGATAATGGTCAAATCATGGGCTTATGAGGCATGAGAGTTAGTTAGAGAGTGAGAATAGGTCATGGGTAGTTAGGATTTGGAAGACCTAGTCTCAGGGTAACTCATAGGGTAAGAAATGGTCTTGGGGTGAGGTGTCTAGGTGAGGTGTCTAGGTGAGTTGTCCAAGGTGAAAGGGGTTCAAGTGTGGGTTAGGAGTGTTACGTGTTAGAAAGGGACCAAGGGGAGGTTGACATGATATTGGTGTCTACATTTGCCCCTTTTTATCTTGTGGTTTGTCTTGATGAACTACAAGACAAAAATAGATGTAAGTTGCCTCAAGTATGAGAGGCAATAGATGATATAGGTTGTCCCAAGTATGAGATGATGTGTTCCCCCTCAAAGTAAGAATTGAGAGAAGTAAACCTGAAATCAAGTGCCGATTTGATAGGCATTGGATGGGTAAGGTGACGTTGGAGTGTGAACGTTGTAATAGTTGAGATTGTGCATATACCACTTCACTTGATATGCAAGTCAAATTGTCGTAGGCAAGGTCGAGGAGAACTAAAATTGAAGTAACTGGTCCCCAGCTTATTAGTGGTAGCTAATTGGGTTAAATGATCAAAGCTATAGCTCTAATGGTCGAGGAGGACTAAAATTGAAGTAACCGGTCCCCAGCTTATTAGTAGTAGCTAATTGGATTAATCGATCAAAGCTGTAGCTCCAATGGTCATCATGTTCCAAGTATTCGAGCTAGAAAGTGCTCTTGGAAAACATGAAAATGTCACAGATATTAGGGATCAACTTGGTCACGATCCGACAATAGGTGTGAGGGGCATGTATAATTTGCTAACTATTCATGAGGTAGCATATGCAATCAAAAAAACTAAGGCAAAGTTGTCTCGAAAGTGGTCATGGTCTGAGGAGATAGTCACGATCTCTGGGGTCATTTGTCAAGTCAGGCTGAGATAAAAGTAATCTCAAGGGTTGTTTGTTGTGGGTAGGGAGATGTATGTGATCTCAAATGTGCCCCATGAGAAGTATAGGGTGACTTTTACAATGTTAAGGCTGGTTGTTTGGTCATGATTTTGGGCAGTTTAGGATAGGCATTGAGCCTAGGGTTTAAATAGTTGGTTCATCAAGTAGACAAATGAATGAATGGCCGAGCTAACCTCAGAAGACCCCATGTCAACTGAGTGCTACCTACATAGCCCTTATTTTAAAGGCCTCAAGCCAATGTAGTTCTCCCAAAAAGGGAGAGCAAAGGGTAGGTTATAGATTAAGTTTGACTTGGTTAGGTCATGGTTATGGATGAGCCTAGGGATAGGGTAGGCAGTAAGTCTTGTGTTTAGATAGTTGGTCCATCAGGTAGATGAATGAATGAATGGCTGAGCTAACCTCAGAAGACCCCATGTCAACTAAGTGTTGCCTACATAGCCCCTATTTTAAGGGCCTCAAGCCAATGTAGTTCTCCCAAAAATGGAGAGTGAAGGGTAGGTTATAGATTAAGTTTGACTTGGTTAGGTCATGGTTATGGATAAGCCTAGGGATAGGGTAGGCAGTAAGTCTTGTGTTTAGATAATTGGTCCATTAGGTAGATGAATGAACGAATGGCTGAGCTAACCTCAAAAGACCCCATGTCAATTGAGTGATGCCTACATAGCCTCTATTTTAAGGGCCTCGGGCCAATGTAGTTCTCCCAGATGGGAGGAAGAGTCAAAGAGGTTGTTGGTTGGTTTGCGTATGTTAGTGTTTTTAGCATTTCCCATATGTTTAATGGTACATGATTGATATGATGAGTGTATGATGATGTTACAGCCTTTTCCATATTGTGTGATGGTGTATGCTATAACATAAGTTATGTGGTTTTTCATCCTTAGCAATTTTCCATAGTAGTGATGGTGTATGCTAAAAATGAAATGAGATTATTTATGCTTCAACAAGTTTCCATATTGGTGATGGCATATGCTTGACATAAATTGTGTTTGGTTGATAGTTTCCATGTGTATTGTTTTCCATAGAAATTAGTGTGAATGGGCTATGATAATTTATATAACACAAATTGGTATTTGTATTAAATAAATCATGAGGTTGTGTTAGTGGGTAGGAAATGTTTGGGTTGTATGTTATGTTTTGGCATGTGATGAAGGTGTATAAGAAGTGAAAGGCACGTTGCTCTTTCATTGACAAGGACTATAATGAGAGTATAGACAGGGTTTTTGCAAACAAAAGCCCCATTCATGCATTACGTCTTTGACCATTGGGGTTTGTGAGAGAAGTACCCTAATCACTTGATGTTAAGTGAGCTCAAAATCCCTTATGTATCTTGGGGTAATAGGGGTGATTATGTGATATGTGAGGGTAGCGTAACCCTTTTTAGCAGGGACAACTTTGCCCCTTTTATAGGTGACCCTGAGAATGACTATAGGCAAGTCCATGACTTAATAGTTTGTCAGTCATTTTTTAGAATTTTTTTTTTTGTAGACTAATCAATGCGGGAAGTCTACTTGGGGATGTTGTTTTGTTTTGTGGTCATGAGAAGCTAATTGATGTGAGAAGCTTCTAAGAGGGTGCTATGTTTATAGAAAAATTTGGGCATAGCCATCCTTTGAGGGAGTGGTCTATATTTTTCTTTGTATGTTTGGATTTCTTTAAATAGTTGTCCTTCAAGGGAGCAGACTAGTAATTACAGCAATAATGCAGTTGTCCTTCAAGGGAGCAGTCTATATTTATAATTTATGACCTTTTGTTATTTTGTTAGGCATCCCCATTTTATTTTATTTTTTTACTGAGCTTTTAGTCATGGACTAGACTATAGAAGTTTAGGGTTTTCCCTTTTATTAGGACAAAGCATGAATGCTTAAAAAAGGGTTAACTAATTTTTTGTAGGGAAAAAAGGGTTGAAAGGAATAGGAATGAATATAATGGGGGTTGCTCAAGGGATGAGCTCAAGTTAAACATCAAGTGAATGATTACTTGGTTAATAGTAGAATGGTCATAGATGTAAGGCATCAAGGGGCTCAAGTTCTGGCTAGCCTTTGAGAGAAGACAGATGATAAGTCCCTGATCCATACTTGTGCATTATTATGTAAGGTCCAAGCCAATTAGGAGCAAACTTACCTCATTTGCTTCTTTCCATATTAATCATGTGTTGGTTTTCTTTAAGGATGAGATCTCTCATTTTGAAATCTCGCTCTTTCAAATTTTTGTTATAGGCATGCTTGATGTGATCTTGGTAGATATGAAGATGATTAAGAGTGGCAAGACGATGTTCGTCGAGTAACTCAAGTTGTGCTAATTGATCTTGATGAAAGTCATCATTAGAGAGGATGTCGTGTAAGGAGATGCAAAGAGAAGGTATTTGTACTTCAAGAGGCAAGACGGCCTCGGTTCCATACACTAAGGAAAAAGGTGTAGCACCTGTAGGGGTTTGGATGCTAGTGCGATAGGCCCATAAAGCAAAGGGAATGTGAGTGTGCCAATCCCTTCCAGTGTCATTGACCACCTTCATTAGGATTTTGGTTAAGATTTTGTTAGAAGCCTCTGCTTGTCCATTTGCTTGTGGATAGTAAGGTGAGGAGAAGCTGAGTTTGATGCCAAAGGCATCGTAAAGCTTCTAGATAGTTTTGTTTTTAAAAGGTTTGCCATTATCAGTGATTATCTTGTGAGGTACACTAAAATAATAGATGACGTGGTGGTTAATGAAGTCGACAATCTTGTCAGCTTTAGTGGATATGAGGGGAACAACTTCCACCCATTTAGTGAAATATTTAGTTGCTATGATAATAGACTGATGTTAGAGAGATGAATGAGGGTTAATCTCACCAATTAGATCTAAGCCCCATTGTGAAAAGGGCCAAAAATCCTTAGCAACTTGTAAAGTGTGGCTAGGGACGTGAAGTAAGTTAGCATGTTGCTGGCATTTGATACAACACCAAACATAGTTACAATAATCTTGGTGAAGAGTGGGCCAATAATAGCCTAGGCGGAGGATGCGCTTTGCAACCGAGTTACCATTGAAATGTCCTCCACAAATCCCATCATGGACTTGTTTGATGGCAGGAGATGTCTTAGTGGAGGTTAGGCAACAGAGAAGGAGCCTGTCAAAACCTCATTTGTAAAGAAGACCCCCTAGCATGGTGTATTGAGTAGTACTCTTGATAAAAGCCTGCCATCCATTACTAGAGAGGCCAGGAGGAATGATTGAATAAGTCAAGTAGTCAACAAGTTGTTTATACCAAGCATCATGTGGACTAGAGTTGATGTTGCCAACAAAGTTGATGTACCATGACATAGATTCTTGAGGAAGCAGATGAAGATGGGATGTGTGAGGCGAGAGAGGCCATAGTGTCGGCAAACTTGTTCATAGAGCGGGGAACAGTTTGCAAGAGATAATGATCGAAAGACCCTAATAATGTGTCAACACGGTGTTTATATCATTGCAAGACTTCATTTTTACAAAGATATGAACCATTAATCTGATTAATGACTAGTTACGAGTTGCCAGAGATATTGATTGTCTTAATGCCCAAGAAAAGGGTAGTTTGAAGCCCCAAAATTAAGGCTTCATACTCAGCCATGTTATTGGTGCATTCAAAGTCGAGTTTGAAGGATAGAGGCATGGGCTCACCCTCATGAGGGATGAGGATGACCCCCACACCCCCACCGAGTTGACATTTAAATCCATCAAAGAACATTGTCATTTGATAGGGGATGTCATCAGTGGATAGCATGGCGATAGACTCGTCAGGAAATTCACAGTTAGAGGGTTGGTTATCAGGTAAAGGGGCATCTGCTAGTTGGTCAGTGATCATTTTTTCCTTTATAGACTTGTGTTGAATGAATTCCAAATCAAACTCAGTGAGAAGCATGAGCCAATGAGCCATACATTGGTTTTGGTATGGCTTGGAATGTATGTATTTGAGAGGGTTAGTATGGGTGATGACGTAAGTCTTGTGGTTGAGGAGATAGTGGCAGAGTTTGGAGGTGGCAAAGACTAATGCCAAGAAAAGTTTTTTGGTATGAGTATACCAAGTTTCATAGTCAATGAGTGTTTGGCTTATATAATAAATTGCCTGCTCATGATGTTGTTCATCTCGATACGCAATCATGGCACCTAAGGAATGATCTATTGCCAAAATGTAAAGATAGAAAGGTTGGTCATCTTTAGGTGGAATAAGGACTGGTGGAGAGACAAGATAGCATTTAAGAGCCTCAAAAGCCTCTTGACAATCCTTATCCCAATTAAAGGAGACATCCTTCTTGAGGAGGTAATGGAAGGGTTGGCATCAGTCAGATAGCTACGAGATGAAGTGGCGAATAGATTGAAGCTTCCCTTATAGGCTACGAAGTTGTTTTAGGTTAGTTGGTGGTGGCATCTTTAGTATGGCTCGAATATTAGCTGGATCTACCTCAATGCCATAGAGAGAAATGATGAAACCCAAAAGCTTCCTTGAGAGAACCCCAAAGACACATTTCTTGGAGTTGAGTCAAACATTATATTGTAGTAGGCAAGTGAATATTATTTTGAGAATGGTTAGGTGGTCATGGCGAAGTTTGGATTTCCTCAGCAAGTCATCCACATAGTCCTCGATGATTTTGTGGAGGAGATCATGAAAGATATAAGTCATGGCATGTTGGTATGTAGCACCTGCATTTTTGAGGCCAAAAGGCATGACCCTATAGCATAATGTCCCCCATGGGGTGATAAAAGTGGTTTTATGTTGATCTTCTGGGGCAATCAAAATTTGGTTATATCCTAAAAACCCATCCATGAGTGATAGCATTTCATGACTAGCCGTAAGATCAACAAGTTGGTCGATGTTTGGCAAAGGAAAGTCATCCTTTGGACAAGCTAGGTTGAGGTCGCAATAGCCAGTACAAATTTGAATTCCCCCTGTTGCCTTTGTGACAGGGACAATGTTTGACACCCATTGCGAATAATCAATAGGTTGGATAAATGAGACGGATAAAAGGCATTGAAGCTCCTCTTTGACAAGGAGTGCAATGCGAGGATGCATCTTGCGAAGCTTTTGCCTGACAGGCTTAGCTTCATGGTTCATGACTATGTTTTGGATGACAATGTTGGGGTCAATACCAAGCATATCGTTATAGGACCAAGCAAAGGCTTTGCTATGATCTGTAAGGAATTTGGTATAGTCAATTTGTTCTTAGGCATCTAAAGATTGACCAATCTTTAAAATGTGAGGAACATCAAAAGATGGGAGATTAATGTCAATAGTTGATTCATTTAACATAACCTATGTTTTTGAAGGAAGTGATCGCTATATAAAGGAGTCATCCACACCCTTGTAGGTGAGTATGGCATCATCATCTAGGCATTGGACAGTGTTGATGCTATAAGATTCATCGTCTATCATGTCTAGATAAATGAGAGGAAGAGACCTTGATGCCCCACCTAGTTGATAGGTCAGGGGTTCCAAGTGAATGGCGTTTATGCAAAGAAAAAACTAGGAGGGATGGAGACCACCGACTCCATAGGTGAGGGTGGGGGACTAGGCGAGTTTAGAGGAGAATGTTCTATGACAGTTTTGTGGCGAGGGATCTTAGAGGCTTTTATAGGTTCTTCAAAACCCACGCCATGTTGTTTCTTGGCATTTTTGATTGCCTCATCATTTGGAGGCTCAATGGGCTTGTGAGGACCTTGTTCATAATGCCCAAAGCCAAAACCCTTCCATGCACACCTATAAAGGTAGGTGTGAGCAAAGTTAGGGTTGCCGAGGAGGAGAAATCAGAAGTGAATTGTTGGGGTGATGAGAGAGGATTTCCAACAGTAGGAGCCCGATCTAGCCCTCCATAAATGAGATTAGTTTGGAGATTTAGAGGACCATATGGGATGACCATTCTGATGCAATGGTTGTAGTTAGGGTGGTGATGAAGTTGTCCATATTCTTGTGGAGTTTGGAACATGTCAAGGGTAAGCAAACGATACTCCCCAAGTGAAAGGTGCTAGAATGTATCTTCCATAGGATCTTTTGTGGTCACTTGAAGATTAGGCATAGGTGTGACCGGTGTTTTTGAGCTTGTCGAGGCTTTTGAGGGTGGAGGTGGTGTTTGGGTGGATTTTTTCAAAGGTATGAGAACATCATTAGGTCAGTAGGTCATGTTGCATGTTTTAAAGGGGGAAAGGTCAACAGGAATGACATGAACCTACCCCTCATGTTCAAACTTGACACAACGATGCAACATGGAAGGAACACAGGCCATGGCACATATCCAAGGTCATCCCAACAACATGTTATATTGGAACTCCCCCTCGATGATATAGAAGAGTTCCAAAATTATACGTGGGCCAACATGAACATGCAAGACCATAGTGCCAATGGTAGTGGCGGTGGCATCATTGAAAGAATGAAGAATTGCATTGGTTTTTGACATGTAGTTCTTCAGAAGGGCTAATTGATCATATGCATGGGTAGAAATGATGTTGATGATAGCACCTCCATCAATCATAACCCTCTTAACATGATTTTGATCAACGTAAGCCATGATAAAGAGGGTAGCATCCTAATCTTCCAGGTTGGAGGCAGGTATCTCAGAATCACTGAAGGTGATGGAGGCAACCATTGGTAATGATTTCACTAAAGCAGCCAATGGTTGGGGGTCTTTAGGTTGCACCTCCACTACTTGTAAAGCTTTAATTAAGGCTTGGTGATGTTGTGGAGATTTTTTATTAGGTCATACAAAGACATCTTCATGGGGGTTTGATGAAGTTGTTTCACCATGGAATCATGAATTGCTTTTGAAGATGTTGGTTGAGATGTGCCCAAGATAGAAATCTTGGGTTTTGGTGGTTGAGAAGGTTTGGCAAATGCATATGTCTAAGGGATAGAAACCTGCTCTTTTCCTTTATCCTTCAGGGTTTGTGATTTAGTGGCCACATTAAGAGTGTTGATTTTAAATAAAGGAGGAGAAGGTGGTAGAGAGACCATAATCTCACGTTGGGATCTCGATTTAAGTGAGGAGGTTTGGGAGGCATGAGATGGTGTCGATAGTTTGTCAAAAGAATTCTCAACAAGAAGGGTGTCTTTTTGTAAGTGTTGGTGAATGACAACCTTAAGGGCATAGCAACTCTAAGTATCATGCCCAGGTGTGCAATGATATGCACAAATTTTAGTGTCATCAAACTAAGATGGTTTTGATTCGAGAGGTTGGTATGGCTTAATTGGTGGGAGAACAATGCTAGAAGACTACAACAATCGACATAACAGCAAAGCATAGGAACCCACTAATGGGTCTACGCTCTTTGTTGTAGTAGGGGTTGACAACTTCTATTTAGGAATTGTAGGGGGGAGTTTTTCATACCACCTTTTTGGTTGGTGGTGTGGCCACACGTGTAGATGGCACTTTCTTGGTGAGAAGTGCTAAATTTTTTGGAGGAATTATGTTTTTGATGGGTAGAGGGAGTAATGGAGGTAGTTTGCTTTTGTGAAGTGTTGGAATAGGGAGCACTCCTATTAAAGTAGAAAGATGTGGACCCAAGAAAGAGGGCAATGGTAAAGGTGGGGGAGTTTTTCGTACCACCTTTTTGGTTGGGGGAGGAGTAGACTAACGTGGTTTAGCATTCTTCTTTGGTTTGGTGCCGAGACTAATACTGTGCAGGGCAAGGTTCAAATCTAACTTCACTTATGGGTGAGTGAGGTTTGATACAAGGTAAACACCAAGAGATTTAATCTATTTTGGCATGGTGGACACCTGTGAGGGTTAGGGTTCAGGTGTGGATGGTTGAGCTTCTAAAGATTTGGAAGTGGAAGCCTGATCCTCATTAGAGACTTTGGGGTAATTTTTCGTGGAAGGGTCGGTAGTATAAGATGAAGCAGGATGTGTAAGATAAGGAGCCTTAAGTCACTCCCATAATGTCTCATGTTCTAGGTTCCTAGAATGGAGAAATCTTAAGTTTTTTGCCAATCGAGAGAAGGGTTTAGATGACATCATGCAAGGTCTTACAGTTGGTCTTTTGGAAGATTTGGGTGGTTGTGAGAGTGGAAACGTGTTGGACACAGTGATCTCAGGCCAAAGGTGAGAGAGAACCATCACTGGATCTTCCTCGGCCAAAGTGGGTGAAGTGGCAAGTTCTTCTCTCGATGGAGAAGGGATTGGAGAATGTGGCTCTTCGAGAGGATAGAGTGCAGGGATGATCATGCCTTCCACGTGTGGTTTGGGAGTGTGGAAAGTATGATCCTCCATTGGTAATGGGTTGGGCTGCCGGTGTTGGTACTGTCAAAGCGTCATCCAATATGGGAGAGGTCAAAGTAGACTCTCCTATGTGTGAAATGGGGGTGGATGGAGGACTATCCTCCATCGATGGAGGACAAATAAGAGAGGAAGGCTCCTCTAAAGGGTGAAGTAGAGGGATGATGGCCCCTTCTACATGAGGGCGTGGGGTATGAATGGTAACTTCTTCTAATGGTAGAAGAAGAAGGAAGGTGGGGGCAAGAGGAACAGGTAATACGGGTTCCTCACGAGGTAGAAGAATGGGTAGAGGAGGTGTTTGATGTCATGGGGGTGATATGGGTAAAATAGGCTCTTCTACTCGTGGTGGAGAAATGGGTTGACTAACCTCTTCAAACTGTGGGAGAGGTTGGTTAGGAATAAAAGGAGAAACCATGTCGACCATACGTATGTTGCATTCTTGAGGGCCATCGGCTATGGTTTGAACATTGTTTTGACTTGGGGGATGGTTAGGAAATGGTTGCCTAAACACATTTATGTTTTAGTTGGCTAGTGCATTAGGGTTATCCAAAATAAGGTCCCCCTTGTCTAACATATCTTGAACAACATTTTTTAGGGTTTTGCAATTGTCCGTGTCATGACCCTTGACACAGTGATAGTTATAAAAGTCATTTT
Source organism: Torreya grandis (assembly GCA_037957365.1). Classification (NCBI taxonomy): domain Eukaryota; kingdom Viridiplantae; phylum Streptophyta; class Pinopsida; order Cupressales; family Taxaceae; genus Torreya; species Torreya grandis. The sequence continues at coordinate 1,434,916 of JARHVA010002108.1, read as the reverse complement.
CCCTATACCATGCAGGGATGGCTCGTGAGGGGTCAAATTGGACAAGTCAAATTTAAGGGAGGTTAAGGACTCCTTGATTTACTAGTTTATCCAATATGGAAGTGTATGATTCTCCTATTGGAGTATATTGATGTTGTACATACCATTGTTGGAATTGTCTTGTGATGTTTTGTGATGTGGAGGGCTCAGATTGGTTGGTTGTGGTAGAAGATGATGACCTAAGGACTATAGCATTCGTTGATCCCTTGGACTTGGAGTGGGAAGAAGAAGGTTTGGAAGAAGAAGGGTCATTGGATTTTGCATTGGTATTTTTGCTACGCAATTTAACCCTATCTTCCTCGACTACACAGAGTTCAAGCTTTTGGGCCATAGTGAAAGCTTCATCGAATGTGCGGAAAGTTTGAACCCACAGAGTAGATGAGATGTGCTTGCCACATGCTCTTGAAAAGAGCTCAATGAGCTCAGGTTGAGGTAGTGAGAAGGAGAGTTGGTTGATCAAACCTCTCCAATGGGTGATAAAGTCTACTATTGACTCATCGTCAAATTATCTAATAGAATAAAGGTCTATAATGGAGACCTTCTTGGTAATATTGATTAAGAAATGATCAAGAAATAACTGGGCAAGTTGAGTGAAGGTGAAGAGAGAATGACTGGTAATGGAGCTATACCAATCAAGGGCAGTGCCAGAAAGTGACATAAGGAATGTGCGAAGTAATAATTCATCATCATGTGCTATGAGGTAGCAAGTGTGTCTAAACTCTCAAAGATGTTGTTGTAGGTCCTCTTTACTCTGAAAGTGAGTAAATTTTGGAAGTTCCCACTAGCTAGGGTATGGTCCATTAGGCACTGAAGGCTGGATAGGTTCGTTGTAGATTTGTTCATATGAAAGATCACTCCTCAAACCCAAAATAGATGTCTCAAGGTTGGACATCTTATCCATCAGCATCTTAATTAGATCGGTAGATGGATTGGCATGAGGGGCACCCCCTAAGTTATAGGGTACCTGGAAGGCATTGGGAGGAGCATATGATGTACATGGTTACATTTGTGTAGGTACAACATATTGATAGTTTGTCATAGGGGCCGATGTCAAGGCCAAGGGGGCTTGTGCCGTGAAGTTGGAGGGCACAACTTGACTAGATGCCACCAAGGGTGGTTGAATGGTGGTGACACTAGTTAAAGGATAAGTAGTCACTCTCATGTTTATAGGTGCAAGAGTGGATGGGATAGAGATAATCAAGTTTTGGAACAGTGTCGAACTTGGTTGAATTGTTTGTGGTTGAGGGGGTATGAAAACCCTGATGGAGATAGGGCAAGAAAGGATAGAAGGGGAGGCCAAATCTTGAACATTGGCCATGGTTAGGTTACTAGTCAAGGCAATGGCTTGAGTGACCATAGGTTGGGTAGCGGATGCTGTTGATATCATTGCCGCTTCAACCAAGGAAGTTGGCATCTCATAAATAGGGTTACCTAAAGGATCTCACGTTTGGATTCTAGTGAGATAATGTTGGAGATCCTTGATGTTGTGGTCAAGTAATCTCTCAAAAGCTTGATCCCCTTCGAGAATAATAGGAGGTTGATCAGGGGTAGGTTGAATAGGAGTATGCTCATTGTTTGAAGTATACTCCATTAGATGACTTGGCATGAAGGGTGAAGGTGGGAGTGGCTATTGACTTGCATGGTCAACAAGAGATTTGGCTTGACTGCGTGTCAAAACCATCCAAGGCAAAAGGGGTTCAGGTTCCAAAAACTATGTGTTTTAGTTTCAAAAAACTAGAATTTGTGTTTAATAGCAAGAAAGTTAGGTTTTAAGCTTGTTGTTTGGAAAGAACAAAAATTATTTGTTTTTTTGACAATGATCGACGTTGGTTATCTAACCGATGTCGATGAAGATTTTGTTGCTGACATCGGTGGGAAAATTGATGTCAGTTTCTATGTAATTTTAGAAACACAGAAAATTGATAGTTTTTGGAAGGAGAAATTTTGAGTTGTTTTTGGACTGGACTTTAGAATAATGTGACCTTACCAGCTCAAACAATTAGATAAAAAAATAGTAGAATAGATGATTAGGCAAGCAACCTCTAAAACATTAGATTCCTAAGAATAAATTTTTGAGTCATGGTGGCTTATGCCTTATTAGAATATGTTTGGGAATTGGGCTTGTAGAACGGGGCCTAGAGAGGAAGTCTATGGCTAGTTTCAGGTTATGTTATAGTGCTCAAAGATCTATGTTAGGTTTAGTATGTGGCCTGGTGCTGGGGCCTGCTCCCTTCACTTCACGAACCTAGAGCCGAGCTGGGCCGCTTAGCCAAAATATACTTTGCCTATAGTTTATACTCTGCCAGAGAATAGAGTGGGTCCTCCTCTTGGTGGTGAAATCCAAGTAGGATCGCCAGGTGGGGTAAGGTATCTGCTAGGTGATGAAATCCCAGATAGTCCTTGTCTCAAGTAAGTTTAAGTGTTTGATTTTAAGTGATTGTGGTTTGGTTGTGTAACATTTGTGCACTACGATTTATTCATAATGCTTTAATTACTAAGTGGGCTAAGTATGCATTCAAGTGAGAATGAAAGGTAGTAGTTTTTAACCCAAATTGAAATATGTTATTCAAATGCAAACAATTGGAGAAGAGGTAAAGAGTATGAGTTTTTCACTACTCGATGATGCATGTAAGAAGTAACAAGAAGAAAAAGAGATGTTCTTTTTAACTTTTGCTAATGGTTTCTTTTTGAAATAAAGAGATAGAAGAGGGGATGCAAGAAAAAAATATTTTTCCTAATGCATCTATATGAAAGTTTGATTTTTTAAAAGAAGAAGAATGAACCCAAGGAAAACTCTAGGGGTCCCACCGGGCATGCCAGAATGTTTCTCTAAGTTTTCGCTAATTACATTCAGAAGAAAGAAGAAACTAAGGTTAAGAAGGTCTTGGGTTTGATGTTACATAGATTAAGTGTGCACTGTATCCAAGCTTTGTGGGAGCTCCTCTTTGGCTACGGAGGAAACACCTATAATAAGAAAGAAACTTGAACAAAGAAGATGTTAGAAGAGGATATGGTGGACTGCCAAGCTACGTGCTTGGTCCCAGAAGCATAAATCTCCTTGAGGGATGATAGTCCACTATTTAAATAAAAGAGTGTTGTGTAAAAGAAATGATAAAAGACTAAGAAAGAGAAAAAGAGATAGTGCGTACTTGTTCTCTGTAGTCTCAAAATGTTACAGAATGTTGGACAAAGGTTTTATCTAGTCTATGGGCTATTTGGATAGGTTTTCTAGTTTGTTAATCCAGAATACAGTCGTCGATGTCAATTGGTCTACTGAGGTCGATTGGTAAAAGGTGTCGATGTCAGTTATATTGTTGATGTCAAAAGGGGCAATGGGCCTTGGACAAGTTTGAGGGTGTTTTTGTGGTGGATAGAGGAGTCTCTAGAAATTAAGAGGCTTGTGCAGGGTTGCGAGAAAGTGGATGAGGTCTGAAGAAGGGTAAAGATAGAGGGTTGGTATGTAAAGGGGGTGAGAATAAGAGGAAGGCCTTTCAGCCTCTCCATAAAAGAAGTCAAGTCTCTCAATAATGCTTAGAAATATCAAATGGAAACTAATTACCAATGTATTCTAAAATATTGAAATGAGATAGAGTACTTAGCTCTATTAAGTGAAGAACCAGAGGTGTTAGAATGCTTATTCCTATTGTGGCTGATGTTGAGGTCCTCATACAGTGTTTCAATCGAATCTCTAGAATGACTTATGCAGAACTTCGATAGCCTGGAGGATGATAGTTGAGTTCTGATGCTTGAGATCAAAGTGTGCACATCAATATGCAAAGAGGTGGGGGGAGCTCAATGTTAGAGCTAGGCTTATGTAATCGATGTCGACAGTCTCACCGGCGTCAGCTGAGGGTTGACCAACATCAGCGAAGGGAGAATAGGTAAAAGGGAGCTCCTTGCCTATTTCTCCATCTGCCAAGTGCATTTTTCATTGGAAAACGGTTAAAGCATGCACTTATGAGGCACGAGAGTTAGTTAGAGAGTGAGAATAGGTCATGGGTAGTTAGGATTTGGAAGACCTAGTCTCAGGGTGACTCATAGGGTAAGAAATGGTCTTAGGGCAAGGTGTCTAGGTGAGGTGTCTAGGTGAGGTGTCCAAGGTGAAAGGGGTTCAAGTGTGGGTTAGGAGTGTTAACGTGTTATAAAGGGACCAAGGGGGGGTTGACACAATATTGGTGTCTATAATGGGTTAATCATGCCTATAAAGTTTAGGCCCCACTATACAAAATTTTGATTAGCTTGAATCAAGCACAGTGGTAAGGTTGCAAGCCTTTGTTTTCTTATGAAGAATATACATATTACAATTTCACACATATGCATGTGCATCTTTGAATAGAGTTAGTGAATAATAGCCAGCTCATATGATCTTTAAAGTAGTGGTCTTGGGAAAATAATGGCCTCTTACTAGGCTATCATGGAATTCCTTAAGAATTATGCTTGCTTGATCTAGTTCAATGTACCTTAGGAGAAGCCCATTGAGATCTTTCTTAAAAAGTGCACCTTCTACTAGCACATAGGGAATGTACTACAATCTAAAATTCTTATGTTTAGCTTTATCAAAGCTAGGCAGATACACATGGTGCTGAAGGAAGGTTCCCATGTCCTATGTTCCATGAGTTACAGCTTCTTCTCTTAGGTGTTCCTCCTTGTGTAACACTAAGACTATGTCATTTTTTATCTTTTCTACCTCATCCAATTACTCACAAAGTCCTTTTCCTTACACCATCTTGGTGACTTAGGTTTCTACATCATACTCCATCACCTTCATGATCCATCTTGCTCTTTTTTCATTTATGTCCCTACTGAGCAAGAATTCCTAGATGTTTGCATGCATGACTATGAAATGGATCTTGTTGTTAGAGAGCATGTGCATAAATTTATTTAGTGCTCTCATAATTACAAGTGCATAATTCTCTATAAATCTGAAGTGTAACTCATAATCCTTTAGCTCCTAGTTGAAGAAGGTGATTGGTTGCTCTAATTGTTTATTATTCTACTACATCAAGATGGTGAATATGCCTTCAAATCCACTAAATACATAAAGGATAAAATAATTAATATAATCTGGGTTGATCACAGTGGGATCTTGTATGATGGTGTGCTTGATATCCTCAAATCTTTCCTTACCTTCATGCATTTAACTAAATGCATGTTCTTTAACATTATAGTGAAGGGCCTGACCAGGATGGCAAAGTTGGGTACAAACATTCTCACGAAGTTAATTCTCCATAGGAAACTCTAGAGACTCTTCTTGTGGCTTGGAAGGGGAGGATAAGAGATAGATTTGACTTGCTCTAGATCAATTATGAATCCCTCTTTAGAAATGATGTGCCCAAGAAGGGCACATTCATGGACTGTGAAGATGCATTTACTAGGGTTCAAGGAGATCCCAAACTTGTGACACTTTTGAAAGACTAGCTCCAAATGACCCAGGTAATCTTTTACATGCTTATATAAAATAGTTATGTCATCAAGGTAAATCAAGATGACCTTATTGATGAGATTTTTGAATGTCATATCTATGGATCTCTGGAAGGTTATACATGCATTTTTCAAACCAAATGGCATGTGTTGGTATGCAAAGGTTCCCCACTTAGTGGTGAACATGGTTTTGTAATGGTCACACTCTTACACTTGAATCTGGTTATAGCCTAAATAACCATCCACTAATGAAAATATCTCTATGCTAGTGACCATTTACCAGATTTACTCCATCAGTGGAAGAAGATAGTGGTCTTTAAGGGAGGCCTTATTTAGGGCCCTAAAGTCCATGCAGAGATGTATCTCCCGATTCTTATTTTACATTGGTACCAAGTTGGCAACCCATGAGGAGTGTTTAATTGGAAGTATTATATTGACCTCAATGATCTTAGAGAGATCCTTGCACATCAATGGCTCCATCTTTGGATTGATGGGCCTCTACCTTTGGTGCATAGGTTATGCACCAGGATCTAGTTTAATACTATGTTATACAATACCTGGATTGAAACCTCTAAGATCCTTGTAGCTCCATGTGAAGATGTCATCATATCTCCTACTGAGTTGAATGAAGCTTTGAATTTTTGGTGCAGAGCATACTTTACCAACTTTAAGAACTTTTTCTTTTGAAATAGTTATGGGTGTAGAGATATCTTCCTTGGTTGTGATGTTACACCTTTCTCCTCTAAATTGGTCATCATAATCAAAGATACCTTCCAAGGTGACTAGCCCTTTTGTTAGCTTGTTCCCCTTCAATTAGATGACTTGATCTTCATATTGGGCCTGCAACTATGCCTGGTTCATTAATCCAGAGGATTTTCATGTGGTTTGGAAAAATATGGAAAAAGATAAGTGTCGTAGTGGAAAATTGACATGTGATAAAAATATAAAGAGTTTATACAATTAATTTTTATACTGGAATTATTTGATGTTATGATAATTTTTGTGGTTGTAGAAGTGGTATTATCTAGCTAACATGCCACCTCATAAGCATGCAATTTTAATTAGCCATCCCAATATTCTTATTGTGTTGGCATTGAAGGACTTTGTTTACATGCCTTAAAATATTTTTTTATTCCATATCATCCAATTATTTTCCCACTGTAATTCCTCTATTTTCCCATTTTCAAAATAATCATAATATCCTATTTTATGGTTATTAACAACCATGGGATATGTTTTAAATTAAATCCAAATTTAATTAAATCCTAATATCTTATTTTATGGTTTTATTAAACCATTGGATAATCATGCCAAGTACCAAAATTTACTTTACCCCACTCCCACGTGGATGGTTTTAAAAAAAACCATGGAATATTGTTTTAAAAAAAAACATAAACCTTTATTCCATTTTAACAAATTTTATTCCATTTACCCACTTTTACCTTTCCCCATGTAGAATGTTCATTTCATTTTGGATGAGGCATGGAAAGTTATTTGGCATTTTTTTGTTTAATGGATATGTTTTAATAAACTTAATCCTCATATGTTTTATGGTGTTAAACTTTACCATGCACACCTTATCCTTATCTTGCCCACTGTTTACTCCACTTTATCTCCCACTTGCCTATTGCATGGTCTACATGGATCATCCATTTACCTTTTCATGTGGTTGGCAGTTTTGGTGGGGCACATTAGGTGGAACATTGGAATTATATGGGTAAAGATATTTATTAAATTATACATGGTGTTGAACCTCCCATAAATTATGGGATATTATTCCATGTTGAAAGTGCATGCAAGCCATAAACAAAGTATAAGCCTATTACAGAGTTTTAAAAATACTATAGGGTAAATAAAGATTGTTAGCTAATGTTGGTTATAAACAATCTTATTTTATTTTATATTGGAGATAATTTATTATTTTGAGATAGAGGATATAGAGAACCAGAGAAGGAATTGTGAAGGTATTTTTGAAGCTTAGACATGTCAAAGGTAGAATTTTGGAATAGCCCAATTGAAACCAATTTTGTCTATTTTTTGAGTTTTTAGCCTATGTAAAATACAGAGAGATTGTATAAGCTAAGGATAGACTATAAATCCTTTGAGATTATTTTTCCTTGTGTTGAGAGAAATTGCCCATTTTAGAGAAAGAAAGTACTTGCAGAGCTTCAAATAAATAGGGAGACATTTTTTGATCAGTTTCAGAGTCTTCAATATCTAGTTTTCATTTTTATTGTAGGTGATAAGGTTCATTTATCATTATTGTGAGTTCTATTATTACTTAAAAATTGATTTTTAACGGATTGAATTGATATTTAGAAATCCTAAGGATGTAGCCAATTGGTGAACCCCGTAAATAATCTTTGGTCTCTATTTTATTTCAATTTTCCATCAATATATCAATTTTTAATTATTATTGATATTTAGAATTTAATTAATGGTAATTAATTAAGAGACTATTTGAAGAGATAAAAATGTTAATTGAATTTTTTTAAATGAACAAAAGATTTAGATGAGTTTTCAAGACAAACTCACATTCAGAATTATTCATATAAATTACATTTAGATTAAAAGTCAATTTTATTTTAATAAATTTTGGAAATTGACATGTTATTAAAATATATTTTAAATAAATAGTATTATTATCAGGTGATAATTACTATTTAAGGATCACCTTGGTATCAGATCATTTTATCAATGGGATTTAACAATGGGGTTTACCTATGGTTAGCAGTTTGCTAGTTGATAATTATTGCAGTTGATTCGGTTGTGTGTTGAATATAGGAATAGGTGAACTATGGGAAAATTGTCAAAATAGGAAAAGATCAATATTCTTGATTCATATAATCAATAGATCTTATAAGAGAACTCTCTCTTGACATCAAAATTCTACTCCATGAAAGAGGAGATTGAAAATTTGAAATATGATTTGTAGACCAAGGATGAGCTCTTGGCAAAGTTGTAGAATGGTGAACAAATGAGGGAATTGACTTCCACATCAGATGTAGAAATAATGATAGATGAATACATTGTAATTCCTCATGTATTATTCCTCCCATTCATTTTTAGATATTTCTTTTAGTGTTTTTTAAAAACACACTAAGGGTATTGGGTCTAAACTATTAGATAATATGGGATTTGAAGGAAGAGGCCTTGGTAAAAATAGACAAGGCATAACTAACCCCATATAGGTAGAGGATAGGCCTATTTTTTAAGGTTTTGGGTATACTAGTGAGAGAATATAAATTGGAGAGAGTTACAAATCCATAGAAGGAAGACAAGCTTCCAACTACCAAGTATATAAGCCACTAGCTTTTCAGAGTAAAACATCACAAGTGATGAGAGGTGTAAGAGAACTAGAAGAAGTATTGAGATTCCATCTCCTCTTTCTTACACAACACATAGCACTAAGAATTTTTTTAATTCTAAAAATTCTAATGCACTCTTTCAATTTAAATGATATGGCTATGATATACAAAAAATGTGGTATACTTCTCCTTGTATTTTTTGTGGGTTAAGTAGTCATTCTATTGCTTATTATTGGATGAGAAAATCTATACTGAAGAAGTTGTTGTCTTTTGTGAAAAATAAGGTAGGTGATAATAATCAATCTCATCATTCAGAGGTGATAAATGGTAAACATGTTTCCTCATCCAAGAAGAAGGACAAGAGGAACTTTTGCACTTACTGTCACAAGAGTGGACATAGAGTTGAGAAATGTTGGAAATCTTAATAATCACACTATCCTAAACCTAGTAAATATTCCAATGTATATATCAATTATGAAAATAAGGACTTATTATCATAGTATTTTTAATCTAAATATCCATGCAAATTTTGTGGATTAGATAATCATTGTGTTGCCTTATGTTGGAAAAGAAAACTAGATAGTAGGATATCTTTGTTTTCTAAGGAGAAACAAATGGGTAATAATTATTTGACTCATTGTAATCTAAGTGGTCACCTAAATAATAAATGTTGGTTATTGCATCTACAACTATGTCCTAAGTATTGCAGGAAGACATCCATGAAGAATGATGCATCCATAAGCAAAAAAGAAGTTGTTTTAAACCCACCAGTTTTGGAAATAAAATAAGAAGAATACCACTTCTCTACTGATTATCCATAAATGACTCCATTCATTTTTAATTTGGATGGTAATGATCATTTATTTTCTAGTTGTAATTTTAAAGAGCTATGGTATTGATTATCATGCATATGGTCAAAGCATTTCTGGTATTCTAAGGAATATATTTTGACTATGAACAATTTTGAAGCTACTAGCTGTGAGGAAATCCAAGTGACAGGTTTATCATACTTGGATTATTTTCTCATATTTTTGGTTTTACTAAGCTCTATTTTTAATCTCCTGATAATTTTTTGATTTCCTTATGCATTGAAAAAAAGGAATTGACTCATATTCAAACTTGGAGATATTCTCAAATGATTTAATATTTAAATATGGTTTATTAGGAATAATCTATAGAGAAAAGCCAAGAGACAAGTTCATCATACTTGGATTATTTTTCTCACATTTGGATTTTTGGAAAAACTTCATTTTTAAGCCAAGAGATAGGTTTATCATACTTGTATTATTTTTCTCACATTTGGGTTTTTGGAAAAACTTCATTTTTAAACATTTACAATAGTATGCAGATTATATAGTGCATGATCAATATGTCTATTTTAGGAACATTTGCATTTCAGTATATATGTTGTCATTTACATTGTGAAAATAGAAGCTTATAAGACCTTTTTCAGGGACCATTTTTAATTTTAATAATTTTATAGACTTTTTATATCCATGCATGATATTTGCATATTTATAAGTCCCTCATTCATTTTAGGCATCTATTTATAACTATCAAATGTGGTTATAATTAGCATGTATATTTATTACACTAAAAAATTGGTTTGCAGTTGTACTTGGTGATCATTTTATAATGATTGGTAGATTCACCATTTTGGGAGATGTGACATTTGTATAGAAATTTTTCTTTTATCTACAGTTTGGTAGATATTTCTTTCACTGGCATTTCAGGGATTCAATTTGATTTTTTAATCATTACCATGATACTTTACAGTGATGTTTTGCAGAGTGAACTATTTACAAATTTAGTTGGATTATTTGGACTTTTAGGGACTAAAAGCCTCATATTAGGGAGGTTTGATCTAGAGGATGTTCATATGGTTTGGAAAAATGTGGAAAAAAATAAGTGTCATAGTGGAAAATCAACACATGGAAAAAATATAAAGAGTTTATACAATTACTTTTTATATTGGAATTATTTGATGTTACACTAATTATTGTGGTTGTAGGAGTGGTACTATCTAGCCAACATTCCACCTCATAATCATTCAATTTTAATTAGCCATCCCAATATTCCTATTATATTTCCATTGAAAGACTTTGTTTATATACCTTCGAATATTTCTTTTTATTCCACATCATCCAATTATTTTCCCACTATAATTCCTCCATTTTCCCATTTTTTAAATAATCCTAATATCCTAGTTTATGGTTATTAACAACCATGGGATATGTTTTAAATTAAATCCAAACTTAATTAAATCTTAACATCCTATTCTATGGTTTTATTAAACCATTGGATAATCATGCCAAGTCCCAAAATTTGCTTTACCCCACTCCCACGTGGATGGTTTTATAAAAAAATGAAATATTATTTTTAAAAACACATAAACCTTTATTCTATTTTAACAAACTTTATTCCATTTACCCACTTTTACCTTTCCCCATGTGGGATGTTCATTTCATTTTGGATGGGGAAAGGAAAGTTATTTGGTCTTTATTTATTTAATGGAGATGTTTTAATAAACTTAATCCTCATATGTTTTATGGTGCTAAAATTTACCATACACCCCTTATACTTACCTTTCCCATCATTTACTCCACTTTATCTCCCACTTGCCTATTGCATGGTTTACGTGGATCATCCATTTACCTTTTAGTATGGCTGACTATTTTGGTGGGGTGAATTAGGTGGGGCATTGGAATTACATGGGTAAAAATATTTATTAAATTAGACATGGCATTGAACCTCCCATAAATTATGAGATATCATTCCATGTTGAAAGTGAATGCAAGCCATAAATGAAGTATACACCTATTACAGAGTTTTAGAAATAATTCAAGGTAAATAAAGATTATTAGCCAATGTTGGTTATAAATAATATTATTTTATTTTATATTGAGGATTATTTATTATTTTGAGATAGAGGATATAGAGAAGTAGAGAAGGAATTGTGATGGTATTTTTGAAGCTAGGACATGCCAAAGGAAGAATTTTGGAATAGCTTGATTGAGGTCAATTTTGTCTATTTCTAAGTTTTTAGCATGTGTAAAATATAGAGAGATTATATAAGCCAAGGATATATTATAAATCCTTTGAGAGTGTTTTTCCTCATGTTGAGATAAATTTCCCATTTCATAGAAATAAAGTACTTGCAGAGCTTTGAATAAATAGGGAGACATTTGTTGATTAGGTTTAGAGTCTTCAATATCTAGTTTTTAGTTTTATTATAGGTGACAAGGTTCATTTATCATTATTGTGAGTTATATTATTACTTACAAATTGATTTTTAATGGATTGGATTGCTATTTAGCAATCCCAAGGATGTAGCCAATTGGTGAACCCTGTAAACACCTTGTAAACAATCTCTAGTCTCTATTTTATTTTAGTTTTCCATCAGTATATCAATTTTTAATTATTATTAATATTTGGAATTTAATTACTAGAAATTAATTAAGAGATTATTTGAAGAGATAAAAATGTGAATTGAATGTTTTTAAATAAATAATAGATTTAGATGAGTTTTCAAGACAAACTCACATTTAAAATTGTTTAGACAAATTACATTCAGATTAAAAGTCAATTTTATTTTAAAAAAATTTAAAAATTAACATATTATTAAAATATATTTTAAATAAATAGTATTTATTAGAAGGGGATAATTACTATTTATGGATCATTCATGGCACAAAAATTTACCTCATCCTATAGGAAATTAATGATCTACTCATCACTCTCAAACATCTACCATTTTTCTATATTATCAAGAACTATTGGTCTGACCACTAGCTTGATGAGTTATTTGGACTTTTTCATTACATCGTGTACAATGTCATATTATGAACCCATGGTTGCCAACCTATCTACATTAGTATTATGTGCTCTTGTTATGGAGATGCTTTTGAAGGCATCAAAGATTTCAATCATATCCCACACTCTATGTTTGTAATCTTTCATCAAGCCACTTTTAGTCATGCTCTACACTCTAACTTGGTTGACAACTAGCTCACTATTACCTAGTATTTACAGCACCTTAATTCATTTCTTCTATGCAATTTGAAGGCCTTGGACTAGCACCTCATACTCAATAACATTGTTTGTGAAGGCAAAATACAATATGAAGGCATGAAAATATTTTCCCTTTTTGGGGATATTAGAATGGCACCAACTCCTATGCCATTTTTGCTCTGGGAGCCATCAAAGTATAATTTCCACACTTCCTCAAGAATCTCATGCACCTTCATGAGTTTAGGTATCACTAGATTCTCTTTCATGATATAATATGTACCAAGCTCTACTCTTGCATTATCATATGGGTCATACTCAAAAATTAGGCATGCCCATTCATCTAGTAGAATATTTGGGGTTTCCTTCAGTGGTGTTACACCTTCATGGAGAATCAAGTTCTCCTCTTGATCAAACATTGTGTAGTTATTCTTAATTAGGTTGGGAGTGTATGGCTTGACATGGATCTTGAAGATAGGCATTGCCCTTATGGTTACTTTAGTCCCATATCTAGTTCTTATTAGAATATACAACTAATATGATGATAAGTACCCACCCATCATTATCGTGAACTCTCGAGAGAGACATATGGTAAAATAGGGAGGTACATCAATAATTATGATATCATATATAATATAAAGACCTTGGAATGCATACAATGTTAGATTTAAATCCTTGATTATACCTATAGCTTTTATCATTATGACATTGAGTTAGACGAGTCCTCTTAAAATAAGGGTATATGTGATTCTGAGTGTGTCTATAATATTTTTTGGCATTACTGAGTTATGTGTGCCAGAGTCAATCATGTAATTATGTACCAGGTGTTGGTTGATGATTAAGGAGACATAAAATGAGGGTGGCTTATTTTTGACATTGTGCACTTACACTTCCTCCTTTTGTTGGCACAACCTTGTATAAGTGGCATACACTAGTTTGGGGGCATGACACTCCTAGAAGCCTTTTAGTGTGTCCTATAGTAGATTCCATTGAGACAGGATAGTAAACACATAATACATTATGACATTGAGATTGGTCTTTTTCATCTACTCCACTATGTTGAAAAGGACTTGAAATCCCTTTAGTGGTAGCTTTGAAATGGTAGCTTCCCTTAATGCTTATACACTAGTTTGGGGTTGTCTCTCCTTGTATGCAACATTTGTCAGGTGCAAAGGTTGGGTGGATGCCTTAGCTTGTGCACTTGTGTAAGAAACTTATAACATTAAGTATGTGGGTGTTGAGGTTGGTGTGGTTTCCTCTATGGATCTCCTTTTTAATCTAGTGTTAAAAGTAATTGGAGTACTTCCTCCACTAGGCATGCTACTCTGATTTATATAGCTAGAATCCTCCTCTTGCTAGTTGACAAAGGTAGACCCATCTTTTGCTACTTGTTTGCTCCTATAATTGAGGAATGATTTGTACCATAAGTGCCTAGTTCAAAACTCCATTAGCACACATAGCTTGGTCATGCAGTTGGTTGTATGGAAAGCACCACTCAAAATATTGTGCTAGATTATTCTATGTTATAAAAAGGGCTTTGGAGGTGCTAACAGCATTAACTTCTAGTGCATAAGGTGATCTATAATATATGATATGATTTTATGCTTTCACATCACCTTAGTAGGGAGGTATATTTGACTAGTATTGTTGAGTGAATGGCTGATGTCTAGGGTACTGCACTTGCTACCTTTTGAGGGTGACTAGCTCATTCCAAAAAAATTGTAATAGCACCTTCACTTCGTATAATTCATTAAAAGGGGTAGAGTATAAATCAAGCAAGCTCATTATAGTAGAGACAAGATCTAGTGTGGGTTACACAAATACTTGGTTAGGAGGTTTTATGAATATAAGCATAAAGGGTCTAGGCACAATCTTGCCCACTTAAATTAAACAATTATTTATACGCACCACCACTTCAAAAGCATTAAGGAGAATCATTCCTCTCATAGATTGAATCATCATTTCTATATTATTTTAGGAAATATAAGAATGTAGTGTTAGGAGATGTCTTACACAGTGTTGGGATTCTATCCTAGACCCTTTGGAATCTAAAGTTGAATTCAACCATCATTTCATGTGGCACTCACTTTATAGTCATGAGCTGCTCTATCAGGGATAAATGATCACTCTGATCTTTAAATTTATTGCATAATTTTTTTATTGAGATCATCTTAGTTATGAATGAAATTTAATTTTAAGCCATAATAACATTAAAGAGATTTTATTTTGAAGGAAGAAATTAGTAACCTGAATACAATGTTGTCTTGGGTGACATGGTGCACTACGAAGATATTCATGATATTTTGGAAATGCTCTACAAGGGAGGTTTAATTCTCACCCATAAAATAGGGTAGGCTCTTGAGAGTAGACACTGAAATGTCATCATACTATGATAGGACTAATGGACTACCTCCATTAAAGGTCACAAACACTTAATTACTTGGCAACATGGTAAATGGGATGGGGAATAAGCCTCACTCAGAATAGAACCTTCCAATCAGTGGTGTATACTAGGCTCTGGATGGAGATTGGCTTCCATTGTGCCTTCTAATAATGGATAAAGACACTCTAACTCTCCTTCTAGATGGCACTTAAATCTCAATGAAATTAATCTTGGCATATAAATAAGGGGATTAGTCTTTATAAATCAGAGAGTTTAAAGTTGCCAAGTGCCTTTTTGAGTGTTTGATACACTTGTTTGGCTAAAAAAAGCATTGATGCATTAGCTTCTTTGATTGGTCCCATCAGGCATGCCAAAAAATGTTATCATTTGAAATTTTCACCTATGGATGATCAATGGTGTAGGAGTGCTTTGGCAGTGGGGTGCTAGATGCAAATGTCTTATGTAAGGAACAAAATATTTTGACACTAAGCATATAAGTATTGCTTCTTAGCCATGTGTATGATAATTGATTGTCTTTCTGCAATGATTGAAACATACCCAAGGTGTGGGACCCTTACACTCCTTGGGATGAGCCTCTGTAGTAGGCTAGATTCCTTCTATTCTAAGCGCACTTGGTTTAAGACTAGTGCGTAAGCCTAAAGAGTAGAAAGATAAACTATTTCTATCCTAAACCTAATGTTTTTTTAGGAAAATGGAGGGAGAAGGTAAGAAATGAATAAAACCTAAAAGGTGATGTGCCGAGAAGAGCGAGTGCTCTTACTACTTTATACATAATGCAAACACTTGAGAACAAGGTAATATCACATATTTTATACCAAGTCGCTCTAAATGCATGAATACTTTGCATAAAGGTACAAGAACATTGTGTTATAATGAGAAGGATGATAAATTATCCATAAACAACATCAACATAGACCCAATTATGCATAGGATATGACCTACAAGTGAAATCTAAGTTCAATGAGGAGGTGTAGGGGAAGAACCACAAATGAGAGGGGAAAACATTACCCATAGATAGGAACCAACAAACATAAATAGCACATAGATCATCAAAATAACAAAAAGAGGTGAACTTAATTCTCATTAGCATGTAAGGTTTAGCTAATAGAAGTTCTCATGGAGGGAAAATTTTAGTAGCATGAGGATACTAAAGAAAATGTTGACCCTTTTAAAATGGAAGAACTAGGATTTTATAGAAGATCAATCTAGTTTTACAATATATGTGCCATTTGGGGTAATAGATACAACATTAAATTCTTTTACAACATTGTAGCCATGCTTCTTAAATTTTCCTTAATGATTAGATCTAGTTTGGTGGTAAAATCTCTTCTAAATGCATGTGCATTGGGAAATGGAAGATTTCCTTGATAGAGTTAGAGGGTGACATATGCTCAGGTCCCAATGTTGAGTATCCAATTTTACATTTAATTCTTTTGATATCACCCTAAGCTCTTATCAACTATCTCCAACCACCCTCTTCATATTTAGTATCTACTTGGTATGTGGTGCCTTCTGGCTAGTCTCAAGTGTGGTCCTGTAAGGTGACATGCATCACCTTGATAGGCTCTTGAAGGAGTTCTTTGGTTTACTAGGTAGGAGTATCACAAATGTGACTCATGGATAGTAAAGGGAAGGTTATGATCTATGTAATTTAAAGGAGTATATGTAGGATTTTACATGTTGGCACAAAACTATGCTAGAGATATATGAAGAAGACCTTAAGGTAGTGTACGTATGAAGATGAAGGTTCAAGGCATACTTGAGTGATCTGTAGCTAGTTCCTACACCATTCTTTTTACTTAACCATTTTAGAATATAGGGGCCCACACTCTAAATCTCCTATGCCTTATGACTTGCCTTCAACAAAATCTTGCACGAGGACATGCATTGATTTCCTTATACTGGCATTAATCATTGTTGCCTTGTTATGTAGACCTATGCTTCCATCTTGGGCTTAGGAATAGATGGGGAGTGTATGTGGTTCTTTTTATTAAAGTGTTTGGGACCTTGTAGTTGTGATGATCTTTTGTATGCTTTGGGTATCCCTTACACCAATCAAGGGGGTAACTTAGAAAGTCAATATAAACCATAAATGAGATCCTATCTTGATTTTGATAGAACTTTTGAGCTAAATATTATCAACCTCACAATTACAATGTAGTTAGAATTTTATAGATAAGAATGGGATTTACCCCTAAGTAGCATGAGATTCCCATCCTTGGCCATGATGGCCACTACTGATAGTTGCAATTGTATAATTTAAAAAAAGAAGAAAATCTCTTTTGATTACCCCAAAAATATCCATATGGGACCACTAAACTAATATGTGAAGGTAGAATAGATGAACCAACTCCCAACTACTTTGATTTTTCCTCCTTAGTCTCTAGTGTGGCTACCATAAGGTCAAACTCTCAGTCTAGCTTGGTGTGGTTAATTAGAAGATTTTTGAATATCATATCTCCTTTGGACATAAGTCTTTAGTATACTTGGATGGGAGCCTCCATATACACCTGGACTTTGGACAACTATTTAATGCTTGTTGTGGATTGGGTTGAGAGATTGAGGACTTCTTATGCTCCCTCTTTGTTTACCTTATCCACTTTTCTCCTCGTAACCTAGTTAAAGTGACCCAGGTGGACTCTAAATTCACCATTATTTAGTAGAGTATCATTGGGGTGGAACAACACTAAGATATTGACTCCCTTGAAGTAATCCAATATATTTTTTCTACCATCTTCAATGGGTCCCATTACAATTTGGGCTAAGGCAAGCCACTCATCCATATCAATCTTCATGCTCTTGGTGTAGGTATGATATAAACCCAAGTTTGAAGTGGGCATCAATTTTATCTCTAAGAGCATGCCTTTATTGATCAAAATAGTCATCTTCCTAAAGTTCCCATCAATTACAAATATCCTTTCTAGATAGTCCTAGGTCTATTGGATGAATACCTGGGTATCCACCATAGACTCTACCACCTTTCCAAAAATTGAGAATAAGTTATAGGAGGGTGTCATTGAATTTCTTAATTATCTCAATGGTAAAGGATATCTTTACTTACACCTCAAGAGTTTAGACCTGGTTCTGTATGTCTTTAATAAGTTTCTTCAACATGTTATGGGTCACCCATAGAATTAAGAGTGGGTCTTTCACCATCTTTTCTTCTCCCATGATATTTCTCACCTTGGTGAGAGAGAATAAGTATTTTTGGGTCTTCTAGACCATAAGGTTTCCCTCTTGGATGAAACTCTAGTTGAGAATCTTCTGCATACTCCATATGGTGTAGTCAAAATCCCACTACACATTTGGGAAGCCTTGCATCATCTCTAGCACCTATGATAATGGGACCATTATCAAAGTTTTGGGAGGTGTTAAAAGGGTGGTAGAGATGGTAGTGATAGGTAGAATATGAGGTCAAAGGGGAATAGAAGAAGTGGAGGGTGTGAATGATGAAAAAAATAGAGGAGGAGATATAAGGGTTCAGGGGAAAGATATGGAGAGATTTGAGGGTCAATGACTCTTGAACTATAGATATTTAGTGAAAGGGACAATATTAGTTGATTAAACCAAATCATTGGGTTCCCATGGTGATGTAAAAATGAGATAGGAGAGAGATGAGATGAGCCACTAGGGTTGGTGTCAAAGAAGATGTAGAAACTAGTGGAAGAGGTGTAATTAGAGTAGTTGGTACCTATATTAAAGGTCAAATGTGAACTACCTTCCAATTTTTCCTTGGTATTTTTCCCAAGTCAGCTCAAGACACTATTGTAGGAGTAGAGGTAGTGAGGGCCATAGGAATTGATTATTGGAGTTATTGAGTTATCAAAAGAACTACTGGGATGGTCCCAATCATTGAAGATCTACACATGGGTGTACCCACTCTTAGAATATTTGGAGTAATTGGTGAAGATGGATCACTCGTAGGTACTTGAATCTAAGGAATGGATAGTGGGTGCACCAAGAAAATTCTAAGTTAGGGAATGGAATGGAAAGATGGAAATAAATAAGGGAGGATGATAGGGATGGCCAAGAATATGGGTTCTTAGGTGAAAATTGGAGGGGATGTAATAAATAAAAGGGTAGGTACTAGCTGAATGGTTTATGTAAAGGGCAAGGAACTTAGTGGTAGCCTAAGGGGAAGTTAGAAAGTGAAGGGAGTGAGGGAAGGAACTTGCACTAGTTCATATTGTTGCTCCTACTTTGGGCTCATTTTTGGGCTACTACTAATGTTAAACCTTAGATCTAGGTTAGTTTTGGTTCAATTTGTCTAATAAGGAGCCACCTATGTCTAGGACACCTACCATTGATTCACACAAGTCTAACTTGGTTAGGGCTAAGGCAACTAATTTGTTAGAGGTAGAGGAGGTGGAGACATGGTATGAGGAAATACTACTCACAAGGGAGAAGGTAGTGTAATCCCTTGTAGAATTTTCTTGGAAACTGTAGGGGGAGTCAAGGTGACATCACCTAAAGGCTAAGTAGATGTATAAGGGGTTGAGGATGGTCTAGTTTGAATCTTCTTACCTTTCTCCTTCATATGGGCCTTAATCTACACAATCACCTCTTAGTCATCTTTTGCATTTAAATATAATTCATCATCATCCTCTAGTTGGTGGCCATAATTAAGGTTGAGGCAAGCTAAGTACTTCTCTAAATGGGCTTAGATCATTCCCCATGGGTCTCAATCTTGTGGCTCAGCTCTACCCAAGGCCAAAGAGTCCCTACCAATCACCATCTTCTCTAGGGGAGGGAAAGAGTGGTATATATGGTACCTGATGATAATCAAAAGAGGTAGTAGACCTTCTATTGGTGACTAATACATCACCCAAAAATGTCCTACACTAGTTGGTAAGTAATTTCCATCTCTACAAGGTGATCCAAGATGTGATAGGGTAAGCAAAGGGGCTCTCTAAGAATACATGTGACTCAAATGATGGTATACTCCTATCAATACCATTAGTCTCTAATTAAAGCTAGTGAGTCTCTAATTTCCTTTGATAGATAAGGCATATGGGCTTCATTGATCGCACTATATACCACCAAATAGAAAGACACATAAATGTCTAAGATGTTATTTCTATACTGATAGCCATATATCTTGGAGAAAACTACATGAACCATAGAGCCTCCAAGAGACCATATAGGAAAATTAGATGGCTTGAAAATGAGTGTCTTGTATATTGCATCTACATAACTCATCATGTATAAGTTTCCACCTACCTAAGAATCTGTTATGGCCTTAACCATGTTGAAATTGACAACCCCTCCTAGGTCAGGGACTCAAGAGCCATCCAATATCATGTGAAGCAAGGGCACCCATAATATGTTGATGTGTAGGCAATCTAGGGCCCTAAACAATCATTTCCACATAATCATACCAATCCACACCTCCTCCTTAAAGGTGAAGACCATGTATGCATTGATTTCATCCTTGTTCACCCACTTGACATCTGGGTTCTCAATCTAGTCCCTCAAGATGTCATAGATTTGGAAGGTATTAGTTCAAGTCTACACCACCATTGATTCATACAAAAGGGTGAACTCTAGGAGATTTTAATAGGCTTTGTACATGGTTATAAGGTGTTGGCAATCTAAGGTTAGGATTTGTGTGAGCAGACCTAATCATAGACATCATCTTCTACTTACCTGGTAGAGAAGAGTAGCTTACTGAACAAGTCAGTGCAAAGGATCACATCAAGGTTGGTCATAACCCTATGTAGGCCATACTTCTCTTTTTCTCATAGGGAATCTTCAAATTCAGCTTGATCATCATCATCAGTAATCAACTCTTTGGGCACTTGGTCGATAGCTTTGAATACTTCATTATAATGCTTAAATTGGGTCAAGCCATCTAGGAGCATAGTATCTTTGTATTCAGGCTCAACCTTGGGATTTTAAGATGAAATATGCATTAAAACAAGATGAAATTCAGTGTATAAAATCTCTTGGAAAAGGAGGTGTAGAAACCACTAGGTTGGAGCAAAAATCAAGAAGTTTTAATTTTAGAGTTGAGAGATACAATGGCTAATGAGCTTTCCTCAGATTACTTATGGAAATCCACATTCATCCCCCTACATCAATGGCTTTTGGTGTCTCACTCATCATGGATTCAAATTTGAGTTGATGGCTTAATTTTCCACTTGATTTCCCAATCTGGAGTTAAATGTGGAGTATATTATTGCATGTTGCTTACTAGATCTAGTAAAGGTGAAGTTACATTTCAAATTATCCAATCAAGGTTTAGATTCCCACTTCATCAATGTCTAGAGTGTGGTAGGTACACAACCACCTCATCACTAAAGCTTCCTAAGATCTCTTGCTTCATTCCACTTGTCACCTACCAACTGGTCCTCATGTCAACACTCAATACCTAAGCATAGCCTAACACTTCATTATTATACCCTTGGGATGGATGAGATGTCAGGTTGGGGACATGCATTTCCCTCTAATTAGCCTCTATGATTCCACCTATACTTCATTTTGATAGTCTTAAGGCCTTTAGGGTCCCACCTACTAAAATTATTGGCTATGCCACATGTAGTGTTGTGATACATTAGGTTCTCTCGAGCCCTAACATCTCTACTAGATAAGAGAAATTGACTATTCTAAAAACAAGTTTCATGGTGTTCCCTCATTGCATTAGGCTCTCTTAGGATCTAGCATCTATGTCAGGACTAGGAAACTAATGCATCTAACAATAGTGAGAGTTAATTATCTAGATCCAAGAACTTTTTATCTTTAGGGCATGTAGCATCCTTTGATTTGGTTGGGATCTCTCAAGATCTAACATTTCTATCAGGTTTAAGAAACTGACCCCTTCACCTCTCATTAACGTGGCACTCACTATTTAGGCTAGGCTCTCTCGATATCTAACATTTATGTCAGGTCTAAGAGACTGGACATTCGTATTTGGTGTGGGGTGATTTTATAGAGAACTAAAAACTTTTGACCTTGGGCTACATGGTGCTTCTCTATTACATCGGGCTCTCCTAGGCTATGACATTTCTATCAACATTAGGAGACTAATGCTTTTGATAACAAGCTAGGTAGTACTCATTGATTACATCAGGCTCTCCTAGGATCTAACATCTTTATCAAGTTTAGAAGACTGACACATCTGAAAAAAATCCATGTGATACTCCTTAATTACATTGAGCTCTCCTTGGTCCTGACATCTCTATCAAGTTTGAGAGACTGATGCATCTGATAACAAGTCACGTGACACTCACTGATTACATCAAACTTTTATTATCTTTGTATAATTTTTTTTTAGATTTATTTTTCACCAACTTTACCTTCAAAACTTTTTCTCAAAACAAGTTGAAACATTTTATTTGAAGACCCAAAAAGTTGGAAAATTTTTGCAAAGCCTTCAGAACTTTACTCACACAAAACCTCTGACTACTCTTTTTCTAAATATCCTAAAGTAGTGTAGTGCTAAGATTCAAAATGTGAAAGAACCTATGAGAAAACGCAAAAAATAACTAAGTGAAGGAGAAACAAATATCTACCAATTAACTACTCACCTAGTACCAATTAGGCTCTGAAATGCCACATAGGACTCTGGGATATGATACATTAGGGATAAGATTGAGACTCTAGGAATCTCCAAGTGGGAGCAAGCCTTTAAATTTATCATGTTAAACCTTCAAAGTAAGAAAGCCTATCTTAACTATGGAGTATTTATGGTATTTGTCATTATTTCTTTTATAGACTTGTGAGGCTTACAAGTTGGATTAACTAGTCATTTCTATCAGGACTAGGAGACTGACCACTCTACCTCTCATTGACATGGCACTCACTAGTTGGGCCAAACTCTCTCATTATCTAACATTTCTATCAAGTCTTAGAGATTATCCATTCTTTTTTGGTGTGGGGTGTGTAGACATGTAAAACTAGCCACTAATGGTTCATACCCAACTTTAGACCAATTCTTACCAACCTCTGAACATCTAGCCTAAGAATTTCTTAAGGTCTCAAAATTTGGCTTCATGTCATGAAAATAAATCAATTTGGCCCATAAATCAATTAACTAAGACATGCACATTGAATTAAATCAAATCTTGTATAAAATGTTGAAATACCTAAAAGGAATTAATTAACATGTTAATACTAATCAAATATTAATTAAATTCATCCATGAGCTAATAAATCAGTTATCAAAAAGGAAAATTCAAATATCAATAAAAATCCTAGAAGCTAATAATTAACTTTGTGAGTTATCCCAAATGGAAAATATCTCAAATCACACCTATTCCATGTTAATCATGACCATTTGGACACCTTTAAACTCTACCAAGGTTAACTAAGCCAACCAAGATTAGGATTTAACCCATTCCAAGTTAATTTCAAAGCCTATAAAAGCAAGCCTAGAGCTCTTCATTTTGAGAGCTTGGAACATAGTAAAGTTATAATGCAAGATTTCATTCATAAATCAAATGCAAAGGGTTATTATGCCAAAATTTAGCCAAGCCATTATCAAAATCCAAGCCAAGCCAAGCATGATGGCAAGAGGAGATGGAGATAGCTAAGCCCCATTGATGAATACCTTTTGAGCATAATTAGATCAAGCCAAATGAAGAACCTGATGGAGCATTCAAGGATTTGGTAATAAGTTTGTATGATTTCTTTCCATTTTTAGTTGTGTTTTGTTTATTTTTGTTTCTTTACCAGGATTCTCCCTTTGATCTAGGCAAGGTAGTGTTATGAATGTTAGTGTGTTATGCTTTTCATTTTGATTCATTTTTTGTGTTATGCTTTTCATTTTGATTCATTTTCATTGGTTTCATTTTGAGACTAACATGTGATCTAGCCACCCTCCTCAAATTCTTTGATCACATGGTGATTTTATATAGCACTAATGACTTTTGACCCTAGTATGCATGGTGATTCCTTATTACATTAGAATCTCCTAGGCTCTAACATTCCTATCAAGATTGAGAATTTGATCCTTCTAACAAAAATTCATGTGGCTCTCATTAATTGCATTAGGATCTCCCAATATCTAACATCTATATAAAGTCTAGGAAACTAACACATCTAACAAAAGACAAGTGATGCTCACTAATTTCATCAGGCTATCCTAGGCTCTGACATCTCTATCAAGTTTAGGAGACTAATGCATCTAACAAAAAACTACATGGCACTCACTAATTGCATCGGGCTTATGTTATATTTTCATAACTTTTGTTTAGAATTAGTTTTCACCAATTTTTCCTTTAAAAATTTTGTTCAGAACAATTCATAACATTTTCTTTGAATACCTAGAAAGTTAGACAATTTTTGTGAATCTTTCAGAACTTTACTCACATAAAACCTCTAACTACTCTTTTTCCAAATATCCTAAAGTCATGTAGCACCAAGATTTGACATCTGGAAGAACCTATAGGAAAACACAAAAATAACTAAGTGAAAGAGAAATTAAGAACTACCAATCAATTTCTCATGTGGAATCTATCTAGGCTCTAAAATTCCATGTAGCACTCTAGGATATGATACACCAAGAATAGGATTGAGACTCTAGGAATCTTCATGTGAGATTAAGACTGTAAAGTTAGAACATTAAGCTTTCAAAGCTAGAAATCCTATCTTTACCATGGAGTATTGATAGGATTTGCCAATGTTTCTTTCATATACTTTTAAGGCTTGTAGGTTAGATTAACCGGTCATTATCAATACCACATGCTTGATAAAAACTATGGTAATATCAGATTTCAAAGACTTATCACAAGCATAGCCAACTAGAATGAGAAAATAGGTATGGTAAATTTGTTTCTATGTTTTTAAATAGGGTTCCCCCATTTATATGAAAAGGGTGCATGTTGGCCATAAAAATTGGATACTTATACAAGGAAAGTAGTGAAAATCATATAGAATCCAACCTGTTAATCCATTATTCTTTCATAAAACATAGACTGTAAGATAGATCTTTATACATATCAAAAAAAGACACTAAAATCATGTAATATCAAGTGACATACTGAGATTTTATCCTATAAAATATCACCAATATGTGTAATAAGTAATTTTCAATTAACTTTTCCAATCATGGACTTCATTCAAGCAACTAAGGTTGAAGTAGGTACTACATTTCTTTGAGGGGATTAAAAATTTCATGGCTTGAAGAGAATGGCACAGCCATTACTCTACTGATAAGTAGGTGTCCATAGACCTGATAGAGATACCTCTAGTCCCATTTAAGGCCTTACTCTATTGCTAGCCATGTGGGAAAGCCTGAAATGGAGGTAGCCTAAATAGCCCTTTTAAAGAAGACTTGGAATTTAAATCCTACATGTTTTTCTAGTCTTCTTTCAAGTTCTTAGTGAAGAAATTTAGTAGTATTTATCCATTGAGCTTTTAAGACCAAGCCAAGGGTGATAGGGTGAAAAGGAATCTCTGAATATCCAATCGATCTTTGATTGGCTTGAATGGTCATAAATTTTTTAAGATGTTATATTAAGTGCAACTTGTTGGCCTCCATTGGGATGTGAGCTATTCTAAAATCCACTTATTTCTTTGAGAATCATTAGCCTCCAAGATTTAAAATGTAAAGGACTCACTTATCATCCTTGACTTGTTTAGATTGAAGACTCAACTTTGGTCCTCTATAACTCGATAATACCTTTCAAGCCTCGATCATCACTTAGAATGGCTATTGAATTCTCTCCTCTGGGGATGCCTCATAATGGGGGCTCACTTTCTTATTTTCAATTGGTGGTAAGATTTGGGGAAGATGAATGCTTCAAGGATACATCCAAACAAATGAAACAAAAAATAGAGAAAGAAAGCACATAATAGGAAAAGCAAACACATAACTAAAGAAAACTAACCTACTATATACATTATCATAGTTCACTGAGGCTATTTTAAAATTATATTAGATGAAGTAGTTGAGAATTAGTGATTCAATAACTATCTATTTACTAGGAGTGGTAGGTCATTTCCCTCTAGGTCCTTGAGGTGAAAGGCATTCTGGCCCAAGAACTCAACTATCTGCTAGGGGCCAATCTAGAGAGGATCAAACTTTGAGTATTGGCCTTTATTTTTATGGGATTTATCCCATAAGAATACCAATTCATAGATCTTAAAAGTTTTGATCTTAACCCTCTTATCAAACCATCGTTTTATAGTACCTTGATGCTTGTTAAATATTAATAATGCTTCATCCCAAGCTTCCTCTCACTAAATGATATCTAGGAGCCTCGAACTTACTTAATCATCCAATTCCATGAATGGTTGCATGAATATATAAGTCATAAATCTAAGAATGACTAACTTGACTATCTCTATTCCATAAACTAAAAGGAAAGGATATCACTTGAGGGCTTGTTTATACCTGGTGCAATCAGCCCATAGAGTGAAATTCTAGTAATGAGTACCACTCCTAGGTTTTTTCTCCTATATACTTCTTAATGGCATCTATTGAATTATTATTTGTGGAATCCAATAAAACATTTCCTTATGGATAGTGATTGGATGAGAACCTCAATGTGATACCTTTGTCATAGGCCCATTCTATAAACTCTATTTATTGGAAGGTAGAACCGTTATCACATACCAAAGATACTAGGACCCCAAATCAGGTGGTTATGGTGTTCTTGATGAACTTGATGACTTCAATAGTAGTACCTCTCTTCATTACAACTACCTCAGACCACCTTGTACATTAATCTATGGCTATGAGAACAAACTTGTGGCCATTTGATGAATTGGGGTTGATGACCCCGATGAAATCTAGACCCCATTAGGTAAATGGTGTCAACTGCACCACAAGATGAAGTGACATTTATACAAGGGTTTCCCTCTTGTCAAAGGTCTAGAACTAATGGAAAATGAGGACATGGACATGAACATATTTAAATAAATAAGTCCATTATTAACTCGCCCGAAGAACATTGTGTGTTATGGCATTTACGTTAGGGTGACCAGCTCCTAGTCTTTCATGTAAACTTGCCATCACTTCCTTGGCCTTTTATAGTGATAAGCATCATAGGTAGACTCCTTCATGATTGTTTTTGAAGATAATTCTCTTCTTCAACATATATTATGTAGCCTTCAACTAGATATATCTCTTTTACATATGGTTGAGTCTAGGAGGTGTATTTCTATAGAGTAGGAAATGCAAAATTGTGATGCAAATGTTTAACAACTTATCTCAGCTTTGTCTTTAGTTTCACACTTTTCCTTTATTTCACTATTCACTTTTTAGAAATGGCTTATTTGTTCATTCTCCATGTAATGGATCTGAATCTCATATGATTGCATTATGCTTTTTTAATATCTTTACCATGCTCTTCAAGGTTTCATTAACTCTTTTGGGTCTGTTTTCAACTCTTTTCATTACCCTTATTTATGCCTACTCAACTATGCCTGCACCAAAAACAATATGCTTAGGTTCATTTAATAATACACACAATGAAATTTGATTGATTAAATGTCCTTTATCCCAATGCTTCCCTCTGGTGCATCTCTAATTCTCTTATTAAGACCTCTTTATTGACCTTTCTATGTCTTTGTTACTCGACGAAAACTATTTTAATTATTTTTCCATTATCTATAATTCTTATGGAATTTTAACACACATCACTCAATATGCATATCCTTCAAAATTTCAACTAATTCTTTGGGGTATTTAACATTTTTATATCGGCTTGTACTTACCTATTACTCCCTATATAACTGATGCCCAATAATGGAATCTCCATCATACTAGTATGATATTTCATGTGAATATCTTCCCATCTATAATTCACTAAAAGTAATATGTGAGGTGGTGTATTTCAATGAATCATCAATGTACTTCAAAACATCATCTTGATCTTGGAAAATTTCACATAGTGCTTTCAAAATCAACATGCGAGTGCCAAGATCCAGCTCTTTGTACACTTCAATCTCCTTCCCATGACATGCAACAAGTGGAAATTCATCTTTGTTCACATTATACACTTTTCAATTCTATTCCACATTTTCATGACATGCATACTCTTACTAACAGTCAATAAAAGACTGTGGGTACTCATTTTTGGATTTTGACCCACAAAATTTCCAAACTTTGTCAACATTGACTAAGATCTTAAACAGTTTTACATACCATTTGATATCATCATCTAATCATCTTAACACCTTAGTATACACTATTCTCAAGTTATTTACTAACTTGTGACTATAGACCGATCGAAGACTATAATAATCCTTGAACAGTATTTATACACCACAAAATGTTAATTTATACTATTTATGACATTGTTGTCACATATTTTTCCCACCATTCTATGGTAGATTGTAGGCATTGAACATGATTTCATAGAGATGAAAGGACTATAAAATAGAATACATTTCAAAATGACTTGATAGTGCATCAAAAAAACCTCAATATTTGATAATAAAATCTAATCAACTATCCACAAGTTTCAATGTCTTTATTTATCCACACACAGCCAG
Source organism: Torreya grandis (assembly GCA_037957365.1). Taxonomy (NCBI): domain Eukaryota; kingdom Viridiplantae; phylum Streptophyta; class Pinopsida; order Cupressales; family Taxaceae; genus Torreya; species Torreya grandis. The sequence continues at coordinate 1,406,296 of JARHVA010002108.1, read as the reverse complement.
TGCATGCACCACCCTATAGGCCTGTATGGTGTCTCAAGCACACATAACAATAAAAATAAAGGTTATAAACCCTCAAACTCATTCAATCAATATATAATTAATTCACTGATACTATCCCAATGTCTACAAACAAATCCTTTGCTTCAATTTTATTCTTTTTAGAAGCACAAAGTGTAATGTGTATAGGGTACACCGACCAATCTTGAAGTTACTTATTCATATATGAGAAAAACCTCATAAACAAATGAAAATAAATTTCACAAACATTAGTAAAATAACTCACTAAATTCATATTGATCATTAAAACTTACTTCTATATCTCTTTTCATCATTGAATACTCTTGCAAAGTCAACTGTAAAAGCATATATATAGGAAAATGTGGGAAACTATTACTTTCTTGTCTGCAAGATCAAATATCTTCTTTATTTATCTTCAATGGGGTTTTGTGTACATTATTATCTCAAATTGCAACCCATCACACTTTCTTACTTGGAATGACCTACCTACTTCACCTAAAAACCACTATTTATTTCAAAAAGAATCATAACTAATTTTTGTAACTTCTTTATAACTTTCATTTATACAAGAAGAGTGCAACCTAACCACTAGTTAGTTATCCAAAGTGACTAATTAAATGTTCTTACTTGTATGTAACTAAGTTTTATTTACTCTTAAATACCATAACAACCTACCAAAAATTCAAAACATGAAATTAAACTAATATTTACAAAGGGGGTAGTGATGCCCCTGCATCATACAACTAAGGAGTGGTAGGAAACTTTCCCTTAAAGTTATAGTTATTTTGGATTTGATATGTCTTGCATCACCTTTTGTACAATGTCTCCTCCTCCTAGATCCCATGGCCTATTTGAGATACATAGGCCTTTTTTATGCTTGCCTATGTTGGTTCTTCTTTGATTTTTCTTTCTCTTACTTTCACCTTTGTGGTCACTTTCTTGCATATTGATCTTCCATTTGATTATCTTCAGCATTTTCTTCTTCTCCTATAACCATCATACACATGAAACACACAAGTTAAAAAAATTAATCTCCTACTCATCTTCTTAGCAATCTTACTCTTGCTTTTCCTTAGTTATTCTCTCTATGCTTGGTTTTTTTGTTTGTTGTTTGTTGTGTTGTTATTTGTTTTCTCTTCTCTTCCTCTACAACCTCTTTATCTTCCTCTTGTTTTTGTTCACTTTCCAACTAAACATTAACCTCTCTTCACATATTCAATGCTCTTAACATACCCACTTTCTCAATAAATTGGTCTAAATACTCATTGCTTTGAATGAATGACAAATGTTTTGACAAACTTTCAAATAATCCTTCTTCTTCTCTCTACTAGTCTTTCACATTCGATAGTTGTTCTCTTCTAAGCAAGTCTTTTTCACCTTTTTCCACCTTTAGCAAGTCTCTTTTACCTTTCTCTTCTTTAAGCAAGTCATTTCCACCTTGCCCAATCTCTCATCCAAGCTATTTCATTAGATAAATGAGTTTCTTTAACTCTTTCTCTATCATCAAGCCTCTCTTGGCTTTCAACCTACCTAACCAACTTCTCAATAACCTACAATCTTCTTTAAGCAATCCCTTCAAACAAATTTTAGCATAATTTTAATGAATTGATTAAATACACAAAATGACAATAAAGCAAATTTTACCTTGCCTCTAGAAAATATTCTTCACCTACTTCCCAAAGATACTCCTAATCTGATACCAAAAATTATGTAGAGGTTTAACAACTTCTCTCAGCTTTGTCTTTAGTTTCATACTTATCTTTATTTCACTATTCATTTTTCAGCAATGGCTTATTTTTTCATTCTCCATGTAATGGATATGAATCTCATATGATTATATTATGCTTTTCTAATATCTTTATCATGCTCTTCAAGGTTTCCTTGAATCTTTTGGGTCCATTTGAACTATTTTCATTACCCCTCTCTATGCTTACTCAACTATGCCTACACCAAAAATAATATGCTTGAGTTCATTAAAAAATACACACAATGAAATATGATTGAGTAAATGTCCTTTATCCCAATGATTCCCTCTGTTGCATCTCCAATTCTCTTATTAAGACCTCTTTATCAACCTTTCTATGTCTTTGTTACCCAGTGGAAATTATTTTAATTATTATTCCCTTCTCTATACTCCTTATGGTCTTTTGACACACATCACTCAATATGCATATCCTTCAAAATATCAACTAATTCTTTAAGTTATTTCATATTTCTATATCAAACCATACTTATATGTTACTCCTTATATAATTGATGCCTAATAATGGAATCTCCATAATACTAGTGTGATATTCCATGTGAATCTTTGCCCATCTATAATTCACTAAAAGTATAATGTGAGGTGTTGTATTTCAAAGAATCATCAATGTAATTCAAAACATCATCTTTATCTTGGTGAATTTCACATAGTGATTTCAAAATAAACATGTGGATGTAAAGATCTAGCTCTTTGTATGATTCAATCTCCTCCCCATGACATGCAACAAGTAGAACTTCACCTCTATTCATGATCTACACCTTTCATTTTTATTCCACATTTTTGTGACATGTATACTCTTACTAACAATCAACAAAGGACAATGGGTGCTAATTTGTGGATTTTGACCTCACATAAAGTTTCCAAACTTTATCAACATTGACTAATATCTTAAATAATTTTGTATACCATTTGAAATCATCATCTAGTGATCTTAACACCTTGATATATACTATTCTCAAATTCATTATTAACCTATGACTATAGACCAATCTAAGACTATAATAATCCCTTCACAGTATTTATACACTACAAAATTTTGATGCATACTATTTATGACATTATTTTCATATATTCTTCCTACCGTTATGTGTAGACTATAGGCACTGAAAATAGTTTCACAAATATGAAAGGACTATAAAATAGAATACATTTCAAAAAAACCTGATAATTCATTAAAAAAACACAATATTTGATAACAAAATTTTATTAACTATCTACAAGTTTTAATGTCTTTCTTTATACACACACAACCTATGCATGCACCACCCTATAGGCCTATGTGGTGTCTCAAGCACATGTAACAAGAAAAACAAAGGATATAAACCCTTAAACTCATTCAAGCAATATATAATGAATTCACCAATACTCTCCCAATGCCTACAAACAAATCCTTCACTTTAATTTTATTTTTTTACAAAGCATAAAGTGTAATGCATGTAAGGTACACTAAATAGTCTTAAAGTTACTTGTTCATATCTGAGAATAACCTCATAAAAAAATGAAAATAACTTTCCCAAACACTAGTAAAACAACTCACTAAATTCATATTGATCATTAAAACTTACATATATATCTCTTTCAATCATTGAATACTCTAACATAGTCAACTGTAAAAGCACACATACAGGAAAATATAGGTAACCATTACTTTCTTGTCTAGAAGATCAAATATCTTCTTTATTTCTCTTCAATTGGGTCTTGTCTACATTTTTCTCTCGAATTACACCCCATCACACTTTATTACTTGGAATGACCTACCTACTTCACCTAAAAACCACTATTTATTTCAAAAAGAATCATAACTAATTTTTGTAACTTCTTTATAACTTCTTTCTGTATGGGAAGAGTGTAACCTAACCACTAAATAGTTATCCAAAGTGACTAATTAAATGTCCTTACTTGTATGTAACTAAGTTTTATTGACTCTTAAAGACCATAACAACCTACTGAAGATTCAAAATATGGAATTAAACTAATATTTATAAAGGGGTTAGTGATGCCCCTACATCAAATTGGGGCATACCACCCTGGTTATAGCACCAACTCTTGGTCTACTTGGTGTAATATTATCCTTAGGTCTATCTCAATTATTTTTTGGGTATGGACCTATCCTCTGAACAATTTGTTTGGTTTGATTTTTAAGTCATATTATTATAACTTCGTCATCCATCGGCCTCTGCATTTGCCTAATTCATTCTGCCCTAGCATTTAATTTATGGATGGGTCTAGGATGACTATGTGTAATAACCCCATTGGGTTTTACCATAATAGAGTAATGTTTTTTTTTAATTTTGAAATTAATTCCACATATCCATCTAATATAATTCACCATGAGAAATCTAACTAAGTGATCTTTAACTAAATGTATTATTTTGAGTTAACCCCACAAGGTTTATAGCTAATCTATTTAGATAATGATCACCAGTATAATGATATAACAAAACATATAAAATGTTGATTAAATAATAAAAATTGCATTTATTTCATTAAATTAATATTACAATTTCATCCATGGCTGATACAACATTACAGCCACTATTGTAATTGTACAAATGAATAAATAGTACATTTTTAGCAATAAATAATGTCTCAATAATAATAATACAATGATACAAAGCTCCACAGAGCATGAGTCTCAATGAACTCAATTATCCATCTATAATCTGAAGTGAAGTCTCTAGTATAGTACTATTACGGAGAGGGAGAACATCATCCAAGTGCTTTTCCACACCAACCACAGACCATCAATCCCCCACACTATCTCCTAATAAGGGAATGGCCCTCCCATCATAGATGGGTAGATAATGACAGTGCGAGAATCTAGAGTGAAAAACTAGAACCTGTGTGTTGTGAGATAACTAATACATGATGTATACCATAAAGAAATTCATTCTAACATGATATCGTACAAACATGTAAATTATATCAAACACATTAAATGACAATGTTTAAGTATAAACATTACTTTGGCCAAAGTTTTCAAATAGTTAATGATCTCTAGGATCAATCAATTTCATACACACCACTCAATTGGTTAATTATATAATAATATAAAAACTAATAGATTCAATTAGAATATTTCCTATTAGCAGATATAAAATATGCTACATATATAAATATCTAATAAATACATTTAGTCCATCAAATCTAATGCAATGAATATAAGATCATATAATTTATTACAGAATAATAAACATAATCATATATAGTCCTCAATAGAAATGTACCATCTGGGTAATAATCATATCTAGACTAGAATTTACCCAACATCAATATGTAACTTAAAATATTATTTCATCCATATAACATAACATTAAACATAACTTATACCTTTGTTCATATTTCACGAATATAAAAAGAAGCTAGCCATTTAACAACTTCAAATGATATGTATTTAAACTTTTTAAATACCTTATTTTTTAATGCTTCAACTAAACATTAAATACATAACAAACCACCCATATTACCCTACTATTTAATTATTGGTCACATGTATTGAACATCATGTATACATCTATATATGGTATACCATTTCAGTTTACTAATTGTTTGGTTTCTCACATTTACATACCATATATTTATGTATACAATTAAACACAGAGTTTACAAACAATATCTTAACCAATTGATTGTTGAAGAAAGAATACGGTCTACTCTAAGAAGGATATAACTACCCTTAATCTTAGATTACCACGTATACCAAAATTAGACACTCAAACTAATGTTTAATCATAAATATTCACAAGACCAAACAGTTCTTAATTAGTGTTTCGACTAATTATGCATAGAATATAAATGGTTATCAATTCAAACTCAGCCAATCAAATATTTACCAGTTCAATTATTTTTTAAGACATAAAATAATTAGCCCACAAACCTATTCGATGTCTTTAACTCTCATTTCATTAAAAGATATATGAGTTCATTTATAATACAAGTCCTACAAATCTCTTTATATTTTCATAATAGTATACATTGATAGTTATTTAACCTCAGCCTACTATATTATACTATCCAAATTAAATTGGATAAAGACTCTATTACAATAAATAATTCATGTATGTTGATGAATATTAATGTAAGAACATCACTCTTAGGGAGATTTTTGTCATGATTTTGGTTTGATTAGATTCATGTAGGTTTTATGATGCCTTATATGGCTTAAAAATTCCCCAATCATTCTTATATTTAAAATTGGTATCCTAAGATTGCATGTAGGTAGTTCAAATTTGAAGTTTTCCTACCAAAACTAATTTTTTTCAAAATTTTGAATTTTTGGTTTGTTGAATGACCTACAGGGGTAAGTGAAAGGTTTGAAAAATCTTATGAACATGTTTAAAATGTATTTATATACCCTTTTAATCATTTCTAAGGATCTAAAGTGACATATGATTAGGAATCCAACTTTTGGTTCTTTGTCACCTTTCAAACTTATCTTGTAACTGTTGAAAAGGCTCCTAAAAGTTGGTTACATCAGTTATTCCCATATAAAAGTGAATATTTTAAATGAGAGTTTGTTGATGGAATGTTTGTAATATCATAATCTTTGAAGGAATAGAAGAAAATAGACCTTGTTGAAGGATTGTGGAGACATACCCATGTTTTGATCTTCATTATTTCTTGTTTATAGACTATGCATATCAAGATTGTCAAATAAACAAAGCTAAAAGATTTTTCCAACATTCCTAAATGTGTATTTTATTTTTTTTAAGGTACCTTTTGATTCAGATGCATATATATGAAAGACTTCCATTTCCTGTAGCACGTGTTATATGAATGGATTGTGTACTTGTTTTATGGAAAGAAATGATCTTTGAACCAATTTTCAAAATTTTTGAAATGTTGAGGTAAGTTATTTGAATGTGCTTAAAGTTTTATTGAAACTTTTATTGCATAATATTGTGTTTTGTCTACCCCTACAGGAATATAGACCTGTAAACCATCTTTTTCTTACACAGTCAAATGCATTTTGATTGGGAAAACTATAACATTGGATTGGTAAACTAAATATATTGATTAGAGGATTGGATTAAGGTTGAAACATACCTAAGGAACATTTTATAGTATTTTAAACCTTCTTAAACTCTCACAAACTAATATTTTGTGCTCTCAAGATGTGATAGAACCATACAAGCCCTAAACTAGGGTTTGGTGTGTGGAAGGAGTTTGAACCATACAAAAATGCTAAAAAATTACATTAATACTATTTTAAAGTTGGCTCAATTTAATACCATGTTTTTAGAATGTGTATATACCTGTAAGTATGGTTTTGAGAATATTGAGTGGATTAGGCATAGAAGAGACCTAATTGAGTAGGCCTAAAGAAGGAAAGTGGGTCTAGGAAAGGAGTTATACCCTCAAATTTGATACACAAGTGTATCTTAATTGGGGAAATAGTAATATACCTTTTTAATGTCATAACAACCTATAATTTTTATATACAATACATTTTATAGTCAAGAAGGGCTAGTAAGAAGGTTGTCAAGAAGCTAGAGAATTTGGTCATGAAGACAAGGTTGACACTTCAACCAAGGAACCTCTACATCATTTTGGTATAAAATCCAAGATTGCATATCTAAGAACAAGTGGGAGATATAATATCCATTGAATGAGAGAGCAATAGGTTCTTGTTTGATAGATTGCATGAACAAGGATCAAAATGCCACCTAGGAGAAATAAAAGAGGTGCTACAAGGAATCAAGGGAATCAAGATGTTATGTTGGCAAAGTTGAGGGACCTTAGAGTCAACTTGGGTGATAGGTTGACTATTTTAGAACATAAACAAAGAATAGTATTCCTAACAGGGGACTTGAGTGACAGGGAAGATGAGCTACAAGATCATGAGGAAGAAGAGGGAGAAGAAATAATTGAAGGACTTAAAGACTAGGGTATAGAAAGACTCCTAAAGGTGACCATGAGTCAGGGATCCAAACTAAAGGTGGAATTTCCCACTTATGTAGGTGGTCTTAATGGATAATAAATCATGGATTGGGTGAATGAATTAGATAAGTATTTTGAGTATGAGGAAGTACTTGATGAGAATAAGGTTAAGTTTACAAGAACCAAATTGAAGGGGCATGCTTCATTATGGTGGGAATTCACTCAAGATGAGATAATATAATGGGAATAACAAGAAAAATTCTTGGGATAGAATGGTTTCCAATCTCAAATATAAATTTTTTCTAAGTGAATATGAAACAAACCTATTCAGATAATTGTAAAACTTGAAATAACAAGGAATGTTTGTGAAGGTATATACAGAGAAGTTATATAAGCTTACCATTAGGTTAGAACATGTTGAGGAAGATAAATAAGATATTTCAAGGTATACCAATAGCCTAAGGTACAATCTACGAGATGAAATAGTACTTGTTTTCCCAATAACACTAGAGGAGTGTTACCAATTTGCACTCAAGGCTGAAGAAAAGTTGAATAAGAAACATAATTAGCAGAATAGATGAAGGGGCATAAATTTTAGATGTAGAGGACAACAAGGAAGTAGAAATTTCTCATAAAGAGGCCATGGAATGGATATTCAAGTGATCCATAATAATATCCAACTAGTTCAAGAGGTGGTTTTAGAGGAAGGAGACCTTTCAATAGAGGTGGTTATGCATCAAGGGGTAGAGGATCAAGTGGATTTACAAGAAGGTGTTTCAAGTATAATAAGTTTTTTTGGTCATAAGTCATGGGAGTGCCGAGAGGACCATCCAGTAGGGAGCCTAAGAAATTAGATTACACTAGGAGGTGAGGAAGAGAGTGTTTGATCTCAATCACTTATGGAAGAGCTTGAAGTGGGAGAATCAATTCTCATGATCAGGGTGTTGATCAAGCCACCCAAGGATAAGAAACCACCACAAAGGAAGACTCTTTTCAAAAAATATTGTAAATGCCATGGTAGGTGTTGAAAAATGGTTATAAATTCAATAAGCATGGATAATATTGTTTCTGTAGAAATGGTTAACAAGCTTAGATTGAAGAAACTACCTCACCCCACTCTATACAAGGTATCATGGTTGAATAAGGGTTAGCAAGTCTTGGTGAGTGAACAAATTTGGGTAGAGTTCCAAGTTGGAAGGTATAAAGATAAGGTGATTTGTGATGTCATCCCAAAGGATTTTTTCCATTTTATTCTTGGGAGGTCTTGTAAATATTATATTCAAACCACTAGGATTTCATGTAGGTAGTTCAAATTTCAAATTTGAAGTTTTCCCACCAAAACTAGTTTTTTCATAAATTTGAATTTTTGGTTTATAATAAGACCTAAAAGGGTAAGTGAAAGGTTTTAAAAATATTATGAACATGTTTAAAATTTCCTTAGATACCCCTTTAATCATTTCCAAGGGTCTAAAGTGACATATGATTAGGAATCCAACTTTTAGTTCTTTGTCACCTTTCAAACTTGTCTTATAACTATTGAAAAGGCTCCTAAAATTTGGTTACATCAGTTATTCCCATATAAAATTGAAGATTTTGGATAAAATTTATTTATGGAATGTTTTTAAGAGCACAAGCTTTGAAGGAATAGAATAAAATAGACCATGTTGAAGGATTGTGGAGATAGACCCCTGTTTTGATCTTCATTATTTCTTGTTTACATACTGCATATCAAGATTGTCAAATAAACAAAGTTGGAAGATAGTTAAAAATTTATTAAAGGTGTATTTGATGTTTTTTGAGCTTATAATTTCTATAAATAACAAATAAACCTATTGATTCATAGACATCTATATGAAAGACCCCTATTTCATGTAGCATGCATTATATGATTAGACTGTGAGCTTATTTCATGGAAAGAAATGATCTTTGAATCAGTTTTCAAGAGTTTTGGAATGTTTAGGTAAGTTATTTTAATTTTATTGAAGGTTTATTGAAACTTTTATTGCATGTCATTGTGTCTTATCCACCCCTACAGGAACATAGACCCGTAAACCATCTTTTTATTGCATAGTCAAATGCATTTTGATTTGGAAAACTATAAAAATGGATTGGTAAACTAAATGTATTGCTTGGATGAATTAAATAAGGTTTAAATATACATAATAAATCTTTTAAATTGTTTTAAAACCTTATTAAACTCTCACAAACCAATATTTTGTGCTCTCAAGCTGTGACAGAACCATACAAGCCCTAAACTAGGGTTTGGTGTGTAGGAGTTTGAACCATAAAAAAAGGCTAAAAAATTGTATTCAAACTATTTTCAAGGTGAATAAATTGAATAACATTTTTATATAATGTGTAATAACCTAAAATTATGGTTTTGAGAAGATTGAGTGGATTAGGTCTAAAACAGACCTAATTGAGTAGGCCTAAAGAAGGAAAGTGGGTATAAGAAAGGAGTTAGACCCAAAAATTTATACACAAGTGTATCTTAATAGGGGAAACAATAATATACCTTTTAAAATTCATAACCTATAATTTTTCTATACAATACATTTTACATCTAGGAAGGGTTAGTAGGAAGGTTGTCAAGAACGTAGAGAATTTGGTCAAGAAGACAAGGTTGACACTTAAGCCAAGGAACCTCTGCATCAAATACATTGTTTTAATCTTTAGCCTAAGACTTAATAATCTCATTATATATATATATATATATATATATATATATATATATATATATATATATATATATATATAAAATGAGATTATTAAGTCTTAGGCTAAAGATTAAAACAATGTATTTGATGCAGAGGTTCCTTGGCTTAAGTGTCAACCTTGTCTTCTTGACCAAATTTCAATATCAATGCATTCTTTTTGAATTCATAGTCTATATATATATATATATATATATATATATATATATATATATATATATATATATATCAATTCATTCTTTTTGCATTCATAGTCATATAACATAAACTTATCCAAATAAAAATATAGTCCTTTTATGTATATATGCCATACCATACATTCATATAAAATAGGGTAGATTTATTTATGCTCAAATATATATAAACAAGCACGCTAAAGAATCAGCCACCTGGTTCAACAAAATTATTTATGTAGAGGATATAAAATATGAATCTATATATAATAAAATTTGTCTTCTATATATATTTTAATCCCTTAATGACAATGGAACAACATCTTAAATCAATTTCTCATTCATATATATATTATATACACACACTGGTATGTATATACACCCCAAGTCAATGAAGTCCTATAGGGTGTATATACATACCCTTGTATATGTATATATATTTATCAATAGATATACACATAAATGAAAAAAAACCAATTTCATTTTATTTACCAAATGACTTATACACCCAGTCTCATCCCTTCCCAGATTTATACATTTGAAACCCAAAATAAAAGACATAAAAATATGTTAACTGCTATGTAAATGAAGACTTCAAACTATATTGCTAAAGTTGGTTTAAATTTCTCAATATTTATGTCATACTTTATATAGTTCTAGATTTAAGCCTATGTATAAATGTTTAAATATCTAAACTAATTTGACATAATTACTAAGTCCAAGACTCTACTGAGTCTAATAAAAATACCCATTAAGAGGAATAATTATACCCTGAAGGATTATCCTAGGGTTATTCAAAATTTAAGTCAAATATAAAAACACAAAATTTTGTTCTTGAGGTATTCTATATAGTAATGTAAGAACACAAAAACTCAAGCCCTTTTAATTAGGGTTTATGGGTTGCATGTAGTGTTCTGTGGATGGTCGAGCCATCCATAGGACCCTACATTCAGCCCATTTTTTTACAATTTCCATTTAACCAAAAATATATAAACCCTTAAATTCATTACCAAAAATTTATTCAGATATCAAACAAGAATTTTAATATATCACCAACCTATAAAAAATATTTATATGCCAAGGAAATTGAATTTGTTTTCTTTCATAGCTCAAAATCCTTTCATCCACTTCTGCATGTTACGTCATTGTAAGTCGTGCCCTCACAAGCCTCTCCCTTCCTTATTTTATTCTCTTCCATCCTCATTTCTCACCACATGAATTTTTATAGATTCCTCAGTAAAAATAAAGACTAAAAAAATGCATGTCATGAATAACTCAATAGAACAAACAGTCCACCACAATTTTCTCATGTAGAAGAATTCAAATTCGTATAACTATTTTGTTAAGTGATTGTTTACTAGATTCAAAGACTAGTTAGAAACCTTGATCATCTTGAAAGTTCAATTAATTAGTATAATAATAATTTTATGTATGTATATTGACTTTACTAACATCGACTTCCCATAATTTCCATGCAATCAACTTTATACAAAGTATTCATACATTATAATCTCCATGTTATGTCGACTAAAGAACAAGTCCACTAAACATTATAATTCCATATGACAAGGTCAATATAACATATGACTATTTAAAAGACCATCAAAATGTTAGGATCCTACTCCACCAATAAGAATATATATGATTACCTTATATTAGCAACTAAACACGGAATTATACCAGAATGAACAAGTAACTAGAATTCACAAATAGCACAGAATATGAGAGACAATACACAATCTTGTATTAATACTCATCCAGAAAGAAAATACAGTAAAGAAGATGCCACTTCTTCTCCACACCTCTCAGAAGCTTCCCACACCTCAAGTGTACACAGTAATTTTCTTCAAGAGTTCACTCTCCTACCAAAAATGGTCCCAACACACAATTCACACACAGAATTGGTGTACACCTCTTCAACCAGTCAGTAATAACCCTGCCAATACACAAGTACTCAAAGTACTTCAATTAGATCTCAAAGTGATCTTACTTACCATGTAGATCTTCTCCTATGAACTTGCAACAACTTGCAACTCAAATGATCTTACACTTGGAAGGATCTTCCTTGCCTTCCTCTATTTGCACTAATTACAATACATGCCAATGGGTCTATAAATAGATCCCAAACTTAAATAATAACTTAGACTCTTAATTTACAATAATTAGACATGCAGCTCGAGACTATAATGAGCCCTTAACATGCAAACACTCAGTTCAATGAACTAACTGTCCGTGCAACGAACAGTTTTAGAACTGCCACAGGCGACCGACGTCGGTCCTTATCTGCCTAGAGGTGATCAATGTCGGTCGACCTCTTGCCGATGTCAATTGCCCTTCTGTACTATAGATGACTGACGTCGGTCCCACTGCCGACGCCAGTATCCCTGGAAATCAGCAACCTCCTCCATGTCTGCAATAGTTAAAGCTTTTAGCTCCACAACCTAGCAATCTCCCACTTAGAGATAAATAGCTGCAAATGTACCTGTACCTGTACATCATCTAGTTTGTTCCCTTGGCTTTGTATCCCTCTTCAAGATCACTCTTGAAGACCAACCACCACAAATCATGTGGTGCACCTCCTATCATCCAAATCACCTGCCACATCTGCATCTACTAACCATGTAGAAAAGAACTTGACCCTGCATAGCATGTCGACATGCTATTGGTCCCTCTCAGATACATGAGACTCCACTGAACTGCCCTCCAGTGCTTCTTTCTTGGATTGGCTCCAAACTTTCTAACAGCTCCCACTGCTTGGGAAAACTCAGGTTTAGTACACATGTACTCAACCTCATTATGTGAATCAAGACACTGTTCATAGAACTATCCAACCATTGGCATGCTAACCGGTCTCACACAATCATCCTGAAACAAAGTCAACATGTGACCTTCCATGTCCCTAGAACACACTCATGCCAAAGAATCTTGTTACTCCCAGATTCCTCATGACATACTTATAAACTAGCTTTACCTTTAGTTCAGTAACTCCCTATAAGTGTAACCTTGCAACAAGCACACAATACAGTAATAGGATAATGTAGCTAATATTATCCAACTTGGTAAAGAGAAACACAATGGTCAAACCTCCATTGTCCTGTAGCTTATTCAAGACCATATACCTTGGCCTTCCATCTCAGATGTCCATTTTTGCTCTTCTTTATCCTAAAAATCCATTCGTCTCTCAGTGCTTTTTTCCAGCTGGTAACTCCACCAAAAAATTCCTATTTGGTTCTCCTCCAAGAAATCACGTCCTTCATCCATGCCAAGCTCCCACTATTTCCTAGATCTACCTACTCTACTTCTTTAATAACTTCCTGGTTCTTTACCATCAGTGAGCAACAAGTAGTGTAAACAAGGGAAATAATGAATTTGAGGCTTACTTACCCTTTAAGTCCTCCATATGGGCGCTTGAGATTCCTTGACAGCTTATTATCCGCCCAAAATCTGTTTTAGTGATCGATGCTGATCACATCTCAGTCTGCACCTGACCAACATTGGTTCCATGCGATTGCCTCATCATTGACGTCGATTCCCCATGACCGATGCCAGTGTTTATGGTCCCTGAGTCACTGACGTCAGGATACACATAGCCGACATCAGTCCCTATCTGAACGTCGATGCCAATTTTCTAACCAACGTTGGTCTCTGTGTTTTACTTGTGAGCGATGACCTTTACTCATGAGCTCTTTTTAGATCAAAACCCTATCCAAATCAACTTTGCTCTGCTCAGATTTCCTTAGCCCCTTAAAATGATCTCTATCTGTCACCTTCTCCTTAAAAACCAAGGCTTTCCTGTTCTTGTCACTAACATCAAATTCCTCAAGAAACGTCACTTTCTTCTTTTACTTACAGAAATCATGATCCATGCTTTTCAAATCTGAAAGCATACCCTTTGACTCAAGAACATGCATCTCCTTCTTATTCATGTGACCAAGCCTATTAAGCCACATCTTTAAATCTACAGTTGAAGTAGATAAACCAGAAGGAGAATCAGTAATACAAGTAGATAGATCAAGCGTACCTACTTTCTTACCTCTTGTTACAACAAGTGCACCCTTGGTAACCTTCTAAGAGTCCGTTTTGAGAGTTACTGTGCAACCCTCATCACCATAACTTCTTATAGAAATCAAATTCCACTCTAAAACTGGGACATGCATGACCTCCTTCAACACCCATGTGTTACCTGTCTACAATTTCAGCTTCACTTTCCCTTTGCCAACCATCTGACAAGGCTTACCATCCCCTAAATAAATTTCTCCAAAGTCTCCTTGGACATATTCATGAAAAAATTCCCTATTTGGGGATGCATGGAAAGACGCACCAAAATGTAAAACCCAAGATTCTACTTTATCTAAGGAACATACCAGCGCATCCTCTGCAACATAATCTGCAACATCTGCTTCTTCTTCATGTCCTTCATGCTGATCTTCACCCAACCAACAATCTCTCTTTAAGTGCCCTTGCTTTCCACATTTCCAGTAGGTTATTCTGCCATACCTGGACTTGGATCTCTTGCCTATCTTTGACCTTGATCTCCCATGCTCAATCTTCTCTCTTTGCCTTCCCCTCCTTTCCACACTCAAAACATTTCCTGATGATTCACCTATGCTTTTCCTACGAATTTCTTCATTCAAGATTACACTCACAACATCATCCACTTTTAAGATTTTTGAAGCAGATGCAGTATTACTAACTGCCATTACCAAACTCTCTCAACTTTTAGGTAATGAGCATAAGATTAAGACAGCCTTAATTTCATCATCAAAAATAATATTGACTGAATTTAACTGGTTTACCAAACCATGGAAATCACTAAGATGACTATGTACAAATCCACCTTCCAACATTTGCAAATTAAATAATTGCTTCATAAGAAATACCTTATTCGAAGCTGAGGGTTTTTCATATAAATTTGCCAAAGATTCCATCAACTCTACCATTGTCTTAACCTGTGATAAGTTGGAAATCACAGATGATGCAAGACTCAACCTTATAGATCCCAGAGCCATCCGATCAAGAACCTCCCATTCTTCATCCTTCATATCCTAGGGCTTGCAATCAACCCCACCCAATGGTAAGTACAAATCTTTTTGATACAGATAATCTTTAATTTGCATCCTCCATAATTGATAGTTCTTGCCATTAAACTTCTCCATTCGTAGCTTACTTTCTTCTGCCATTGCTATACTCCCACTCAAACAGAAACCCCTGTGAGTAACTTATAATCAAGACACACTAACCAGATCTAAAACACCTATTAGTAACCCAACCAAAAGCTCTAATACCAACTGTTAGGTTGGTATCACTGGTTGGTGATCCTAGCTCTGATACCAACTGTTAGGATCCTACTCCACTAATAAGAGTATATATGATTACCTTGTATTAGCAACTAAACATGGAATTATACCAGAATGAACAAGTAACTAGAATTCACAAATAGCACAGAATATGAGAGACAATACACAATCTTGTATTAATACTCATCTAGAAAGAAAATACAGTAAAGAAGATGCCACTTCTTCTCCACACCTCTCAGAAGCTTCCCACACCTCAAGTGTACATAGTAATTTTCTTCAAGAGTTCACTCTCCTACCAAAAATGGTCCCAACACAACTCACACATAGAATTGGTGTTCACCTCTTCAACTAGTCAGTAATATCCCTGCCAATACACAAGTACTCAAAGTACTTCAAGTAGATCTCAAAGTGATCTTACTTACCATGTAGATCTTCTCGTATGAGCTTGCAACAACCTGCAACTCAAATGATCTTACACTTGGAAGGATCTTCCTTACCTTCCTCTATTTACACTATTTACAATACATGCCAATGGGTCTATAAATAGATCCCAGACTTAAATAATAACTTAGACTCTTAATTTAAAATAATTAGACACGTAGCTCGAGACTATAATGAGCCCTTAACATGCAAATACTCAGTTCAATGAACTAACTGTCCGTGCAACGAATAGTTCTGGAACCGCCATAGGCGACCGACGTCAGTCCCTATCTACCTGGAAGTGACTGATGTCGGTCAACCTCTTACTGATGTCAGTTGCCCTTCTGCACTATAGATGACCGACATCGGTCCCACTACCGACACCGATATCCCTAAAACTCAGCAACCTCCTCTATGTCTGCAATAGTTAAAGCTTTTAGCTCCACAACCTAACAATCTCCCACTTGGAGATAAACAGCTACAACTGTACCTGTACCTATACATCATCTAGTTTATTCCCTTGGCTTTGTATCCCTCTTCAAGATCACTCTTAAAGACCAACCACCACAAATCATGTGGTGCACCTCCTGTCATCCAAATCACCTGCATAGCATGTTGACCTGCTGTTGGTCCCTCTCAGATACATGAGACTCCACTAAACTACCCTCTAGTGCTTCTTTCTCAGATTGGCTCCAAACTTTCTAATAGCTCCCACTGCTTGGGAAAACTCAAGTTTAGTACACATATACTCAACCTCATTATGTGAATCAAGACACTGTTCATAGAACTGTCCAACCATCGGCATGCTAACCGGTGTCACACAATCATCCTGAAACAAAGTCAACCTGTGACCTTTCATGTCCCTAGAACACACTCATGCCAAAGAATCTTACTACTCCCAGATTCCTCATGACATACTTCTGAACTAGCTTTACCTTTAGTTCAGTAACTCCCTGTAAGTGTAACCCTGTAACAAGTACAGAATACAGTAATAGGATAATGTAGCTAATATTATCCAACCTGGTAAAGAGAAACACAATGGTCAAACCTCCATTGTCCTGCAGCTTATTCAAGACCATATACCCTGGCCTTCCATCTCACATGTCCATTTCTACTCTTCTTTATCCTAAAAATCCATTTGTCTCTCAATGCTTTCTTCTAGCTAGCAACTCCACCAAAAAAAATCCTGTTTGGTTCTCCTCCAAGGAATCACATCCTTCATCCATGTCAAGCTCCCACTGTTTCCTAGATCTACCTACTCTGCTTCTTTAATAACTTCTTGGTTCTTTACCATCAATGAGTAACAAGTAGTGTAAAGAAGGGAAATGATGAATTTGAGGCTTACTTACCCTTTAAGTCCTCCATATGGGTGCTTGAGACTCCTTGACAACTTGTTGTCCACCCAAAATCCGTCTCAGTGATCGATGTCAGTCACATCTCAATCTGCACCCGACCGACGTTAGTTCCATGCGACTGCCTCATCACTGACATTGGTTCCCCATGATCGATGCTGATGTTTATGGTCCCTGAGTCACTGACATCAAGCTGCACATAGTCGATGTCGATCCCTGTCTGAACACTGATGCTAGTTTTCTAACCAACATTGGTCTCTGTGTTTTACTTGTGAGCGATGACCTTTACCTGTGAGCTCTTTTTGGATCAAAACCCTGTCCAAATCAACCTTGCTCTGCTCAAAATTCCTTAGCCCCTTACGCTGATCTCTGTCTATCACCTTCTCCTTAAAAACCAAGGCTTTCCTATTCTTGTCACTAACATCAGATTCCTCAAGAAACGTCACTTTCTTCCTTTGCTTATAGAAATCATGATCCATGATTTTCAAATCCGAAAGCATACCCTTTGACTCAAGAACATGCATCTCCTTCTTATTCATGTGACCAAGCCTATTAAGCCACATCTTTAAATCTACAGCTAAAGTAGATAAACCAGAAGGAGAATCAGTAATACAAGTAGATAGATAAAGTGTACCTACTTTTTTACCTCTTGCTACAACAAGTGCACCCTTGGTAACCTTCCAAGAGTCCACTATGAGAGTTACTGTGCAACCCTCATCACCCAAACTTCTTACAAAAATCAAATTTTGCTCTAGAACTGGGACATGCATGACCTCCTTCAACACCTATGTGTTACCTATCTGCAATTTCAGCTTCACTTTCCCTTTGCCAACCATCTGACAAGGCTTACCATCCCCTAAATAAATTTCTCCAAAGTCTCCGTGGACATATTCATGAAAAAAATCCCTTTTTGGGGATGCATGGAAAGACACACTAGAATCTAAAACCCAAGATTCTACTTTATCTAAGGAACATACCAGAGCATCTTGTGCAACATAATCTGCAACATCTACTTCTTCTTCATGTCTTTCATGCTGATCTTCACCCAACCAACAATCTCTCTTTAAGTGCCCTTGCTTTCCACATAGGTTATTCTATCATACCTAGTCATGGATCTCCTGCCTATCTTTAACCTTGATCTCCCATGCTCGATCTTCTCTCTTTTCCTTCCCCTGCTTTCCACACTCAAAGCATTTCTTGATGATTCACCTATGCTTTTCCTATGAATTTCTTCATTCAAGATTACACTCACAACATCATCCACTTTTAAGATTTTTGAAGCAGATGCAGTATTACTAACTGCCATTACCAAACTCTCTCAACTTTCAGGTAATGAGCATAAGATTAAGAGAGCCTTAATTTCATCATCAAAAACAATATTGATTGAATTTAACTGGTTTACCAAACCATGGAAATCACTAAGATGACTATGTACAGATCCACCTTCCAACATTTGCAAATTAAATAATTGCTTCATAAGAAATACCTTATTCGAAACTGAGGGTTTTTCATATAAATTTGCCAAAGATTCCATCAACTCTATCGTTGTCTTAACCTGTGATAAGTTGGAAATCACAGACGATGCAGGACTCAACCTTATAGATCCTAGAGCCTTCCAATCAAGAACCTCCCATTCTTCATCCTTCATATCCCAGGGCTTGCAATCAACTCCACCCAACGGTAAGTACAAATCTTTCTGATACAGATAATCTTCAATCTACATCCTCCATAATTAATAGTTCTTGCCATTAATCTTCTCCATTCATAGCTTACTTTCTTCTGCCATTGTTATACTCCCACTCAAACAGAAACCCCTGTGAGTAACCTATAATCAACACACACTAACTAGATCTGAAACACCTATTAGTAACCCAACCAAAAGCTCTGATACCAACTATTAGGTTGGTATCACTAGTTGGTGATCCTAGCTCTGATACCAACTATTAGGATCCTACTCCACCAATAAGAGTATATATGATTACCTTATATTAGTAACTAAACATGGAATTATACCAGAATGAACAAGTAACTAGAATTCAAAAATAGCACAGAATATGAGAGACAATACACAATCTTGTATTAATACTCATCCAGAAAGAAAATACAGTAAAAAAGATGCCACTTCTTCTCCACACCTCTCAGAAGCTTCCCACACCTCAAGTGTACACAGTAATTTTCTTCAAGAGTTCACTCTCCTACCAAAAACAGTCCCAACAACAACTCACACATAGAATTGGTGTTCACCTCTTCAACTAGTCAGTAATAACCCTGCCAATACACAAGTACTCAAAGTACTTCAATTAGATCTCAAAGTGATCTTACTTACCATGTAGATCTTCTCCTATGAGCTTGCAACAACCTGCAACTCAAATGATCTTACACTTGGAAGGATCTTCCTTGTCTTCCTCTATTTGCACTAATTACAATACATGCCAATGGGTCTATAAATAGATCCCAGACTTAAACAATAACTTAGACTCTTAATTTACAATAATTAGACATGCAGCTTGAGACTATAATCAGCCCTTAACATGCAAACACTTAGTTCAATGAACTAACTGTCCATGCAACGAACAGTTCTGGAACTACCACAGGTGACCGATGTCGGTCCCTATCTACCTGGAGGTGACCGATGTCGGTCGACCTCTTGCCAATGTTGGTTGCCCTTTTACACTGTAGATGATCGACGTCGGTCCCACTGCCGACGCTGATATCCCTGGAACTCAGCAACCTCCTCCATGTCTATAATAGTTGAAGCTTTTAGCTCCACAACCTAACACAAAAATATTAACAAGTACATCAAACATTGTTTACCACTATGACTTTTCCTAGTCATGCAACAATATAGTCATTGTTTTAATAATATAAGCAATTCATCCTTTGTTAACACTAAGTTAAACATAATGGTATTTCCCTTTTATCATTTAGTAATGAGACCACATAAATTGATTTGTATAGAATAATGTTTATTGCCTATGAAAAATTCTTAATAATAGTATTTAGTCCACAACATTAATTTCATTAATTCTAAAAAGAACTTCTAGTTTATTAATGACTTAATATAGGTTATTCAAATATTATAAATGATAATAGTAACCTTATAAGCATAAGTAATCATTGTTGATTATTTTGACCACAAGTTAAAATAGCTAAACCCCCTATAGTAAAAACCTTGTATAGGGTCTATTAAGATGTAATAAAGTGTGTCATGGTCTTATTTGATGTCATTTAATGAGTTATTAACCTTGGTCATAGTCAATTTTAGTCCTTATACCATTTATGTCACTTAAGGGTCATACTTAGGTCATTAATGAAGGTTGTAAAGTTTCCCTAGGTGTCCAAGTGGTCCAAGGTATTATCCAATATCCAATATGTCATATCTTATTATTCATTTTATTACTAACTAAAAAACTTGTACGTTCCTAATTAAAATCAAGAAAATAGTTGAAAAAGAGGAGGTTTTGGCAGTTGTATGAACTCTAAAAGAGTGTGGCACATGTGGAAAGATTATAAAATGGATATTCATCTTCCCTAAACTCATTTAAATTATTTTTATACTTTAAAAGTATCAAAAATGGACCAAAACCATTCTACTCCTTCATCATTCCATTAGACATGTAAAATTGGTCAATAAGTTTCTTGATGGTAGGGCCAGTAGGAGAGGTTTCAGGTCAAAAGAATTTTATGATTGTTATTACACTTGGTCTAATTCACATTCATTATAGGATTTCAAGGATTGGTTTCCTATGATTTATGAACTAACCTTTAAAAGTTGACTATCTCATTTTACATACTAATCCCCATACCCTACAGGTTTTCTTCTTGTTTTAGTTGGTCCATACAATCTAAATGATGGAAGTGATTATATAAGAGGTGTAAATAATTATCTCATGATATCCATATTTTTTTTCATGTTTGGAGGTGAGTGGATGAGCCAAACATCTCAAGTTATAGGTTGAGATCTCCATTGCTAAGTTGCAAGCATTTTAACCAAGTACAGAGGTCCTTGTTTTTATAAGTGGTTTCAAATTGTGTGACACATTATATTTCATGATTTCCATGTTTTTTTAATTCACCTTTCATTCCAATCTCAGCATTAAAAGTCTCTCATCAATGTTGCAGTCAAGAAAAGCCAACACAATTAACTTTTTGCATGACTGTCATATGCAATGAGGTGAATGAAACTTTTGAGTTTAGTCATGGAGATATGGGGAAGGTTTCAATATGTTTGAAACACTCTTAAAATCATGAACAATATTTATGGACTATGTAGATGGTTGAAATCAGTTGAGACTACTAGTTCAAACTACACACACAATCCTACACCATTAATGTGCACCTATAGGTGCCTCACAGGGGATTAAGCATGTTGGAATGGAACACTTGACTTGTTTGAGGCCATTAAAGGTTTTAAATATCAATTTGAGGATTTTTAGAGGGTATAGGACTGATTTTAGTCCCACACATTGTGCATATTACCCCTATCTATACTTATTGCCCTGTATATTGCATATGTACCTACAAGTGGCTCTCATAGAGGCCTAAAGGTGTTGAATGGAGAGGTTTGGATATGTTTGAGACTCTCATATAAAATGGATAAGTGGATAATGTCATGTTCATAACTAGTAAATCCATTGAGTGATATGTAGACTTGAGGGTCATGTACATATGTGGAGAATGAGTTTTAGGGACTTATTACCTTAAAAACTCCAAAACATAGCCTTGACCACTTTTGGTTCTGCCATACAATGAGGTGACATGGGGCCTAGATGAATTTAGATGATTCCATAATGTAGCCTTAATATATGAGTGAGACATTATAAAATAAAGTGAGGGTTTTACCAAAGGAATATGATGTTAGGAGGCCTCTAATTCATGCATTTTCTCACTGTAGAATGTCAATGTTTTTTGTAGTATCTTGACTTCAAATGGTCTTATAGTCCAAGATGGTAGGATATGAGCACATATCCATGACAAATTATCCCATTGAGGTAATAAGAACACTAATGGATAAAATGATATAAATAAGAGTTGAATTGCAATGTGTTGACATACTTGATCATCTACAGGTGTCCCTTGCTTCCAAAAAATGTCACCTATAGTTGACTATAGGCACCTACAAGTCCATGTTGTGAACCTATAGATGGAACCATGCAAACATGAAACACCTAAAGGTTGGATTCATTTCCAAAGACCTCAAAATATCCTAGACTATGTAATATAGGTTTCCAAGAGTTGAAATATAACCTACAAGGGTCTTTTACCCTTAAAATGACCATCTACAACCTAAATGTAGATGACACTACACTAAAAGTATAACCAGTCTAGAGGCTTTCCTAACATATGCATGATGTGAAAATTCCTATTGAATATGAAGTGACTTGAGGAACTCAAGGAGGTCTTAGATAAATATATAAGTTCTAACCATGAAGTATACACCTATAATCAGGCATGTTTTTCTAAGTGCAGCACAACCACAGTTGACTTACCAACTATGCCTATCAAGTAAAAGTTATATCTTAAAGAGTTGGAAAAGAGGAATGAGTGTTGACATGTTTAATAGATCTTTGACAGTGATTTCCACTTCATGAGATGATCAATATATGGAAACAGAGCATAGAGGGGTCACACATAGCAACCTACAGTCAACATATAAAATCCTATATAGTCAATATTAAGTCAAAAGTCTATCTTAGGTTTTATGGTATTTGAAGATGCTAAGTGTGTATTATAACCCTAAAAAATTGTATAAATTGCCCCTAAGACCTATTAAATCTCCTCATATGTTCATATTTCTTGAGATAATAGGGGAAGTGCCCTTTATTTCCTCTCAGATAGAGGGCACTCCCAGAGAGCTAAAACTTGCAAGTTTAGTAAGTCAATGATGAGAAAGTGAGTTGGGAAATGTTGGATCATTTCAAAGAGGTACAAGGATCTTTTCTAGACATAAATTAACATGGGTAAGGACCCACAGGTTTTAGAAACAAAGCATAGTATCCCAAACTGACAAAGTTATAGGTAGACCTATTAGGCCTTGACTAGGCCTAATGCCTAAAAGGGGTATAACTTCACTTTGAACACCAAGGGAGAATTACATAGCATTGGATGACTTCCATGAGGAGATATAAGGTGTGTAATAAACTTTAGTCTATAGAGAAGTTCATAAATAATCCATTTCTTAGATTAAGAATATGATAGCCTACACAAAATGAAGGAAAGGACTCAAGAGGCCAAGTTTGTAAGCTTAAAACTATATGAATGCTTATCATGGGAGCTCAAGGAGATAGGATATGTTATATAAGGTCCCAAATTTTCATTTTGTGGGATTGTTTCATGAGTTTGATGTCACAATTTTATGAATAATCATTCAGGGTTAAAACCCTCTAAAGCCCTTGCTAATGACCCAATGGAGGAAACAAAGAAGGAAAGGCATCCAAATGGTATAGTTTGAATATGAAAGTGATTGGAACTTGTAGAGGACTCCCAAGGTCTGTTTCTCATCAAGTTATGTTTTACCCTACTTGTATGGATAGGGTATAAAATGGATTTTATTGATATATTTTGATGTTTTATAGGTACAGAAGGGTTTCAAAATGAGAGGATCACTTTGGGAGATAGAATGAGACCTAATATAACTCCCCATATCCATCTCTTTTTAATAAATCATATAAGTACCTCTACAAGTACCTTCACTTTAGCAAGTCCAAACTAGCATAGTGAATGAGAGATGATCACCACGTGAGAAGGTGACAAATTCAATTGGGAAGCCTTTTAAGGTTTGTTTGATGAATCTAAGGGCATGAGGACTCTTTACAAGTGTCACACCATTCTCTATGTGTATGACTTTGAGAAACTAAGGCACACCTCGGTACCAAGTGTGAAGGATGAGTGAAAGAAGGGTAATTATGACTGTAGGTAATGAGAACACTTAGCCAGAAGAATATCAATGATTAGGGACACATCCAATGCATGTTGGAGCCTATTTATAACCCCTCCCTCATATTACAATGATGTCATCTATCCCTAGTATATTTTGGAGTGTTCAAATAAGGCTAAATGATGAAGGCAATTTCCAAGCAAGCAATTGAAGAGTCCTATGCTAGATATGAAGGAGTTTCATGCTTGGAGAGATGTTTATCCATATATACCTTGCATAGTTTATTTCATACTCCATTCTCTTACAAACATAACTCCTTATCTCATCTTGACAAGTGGATTTATGACTCTTGGACTTTATTCTCCTCTCTCACATTCTATAAGTACTAACCATTTTGGCTCTTGTTTTATAATTCCACACCATATATGGTGAAGCCCTATTGGTTTGATGTTATACTTTTTCTTTGAATAACACAATCAATCTAGTTTTAAGTTCACAAACTTCTTGTCTAAGTGTGCAAAGTGGTGAATGGTGAGG
Organism: Torreya grandis; assembly: GCA_037957365.1. Taxonomy (NCBI): domain Eukaryota; kingdom Viridiplantae; phylum Streptophyta; class Pinopsida; order Cupressales; family Taxaceae; genus Torreya; species Torreya grandis. Next base: position 1,381,266 of record JARHVA010002108.1, on the reverse strand, counting down.
TCTAGTGATTACATCCTTGCTTCTCATTATCCTTTCATATCTAGTACAAGGAGTTCTCATTATAATAGGTCATATAGAGTGTATCTAATGTGTTTGTATCCTTTCAAGTGTGCAAGTGTCAATATATTCATCAATCTAATCTCTGGTCTACTTACCTTGAGTTGTCTCATGCATATCACCTCTATATTGAAATATAATGTTAGAACATCTTACGACTTTGAAGCTAGTTTTTAGGTCTTGTTTATTAGTGAAATAAGTATTATAAAATTGTCAAAATACTTATGGTGTATCACATCCTTATAATATATTTCTTTTATACATATTTTTATCCCTTTCCCCACAAGTAATCAGTTGTTATGGGTGATAAGTACTTCAAGATCAATTCAAGGAGCTATCCCTTAAACCTATAGGTATACTTATACTATATGTAAACATACATACCTTAAAGTATTCCAATATTTCCCAAATATTATATTAGTCTTGAACAACCTCCTCTAGGGTGCAAGATTTTGTGATAGCAGTTCTAGCATGCCCAGTGGGACCATTGTCCTAAAGATAATTATTGACCAAATTTGACCCCAAGTCAAATTTGGTTCAACCCATATTATTTTAAAATTTTAGAAAAATTTTAATGTTTCATATGGGATCATCTATTGTCCTACATGTCTCACTTGCTCTTTCCCTAGTCCCTGCTAAAGCTCATTCTCCTTGTAATAGCCTAGTCAACAAAAGTCAACATTGGTCAACTATGGTAAAACTTATTCAAGGACTAAATTTATTTTTAAAATGTCTTAAAATTATCCTTGATAGGTTTTAATGTGCTTATAATTCATAAATTAACCACTTGCTAGGTTTTAGGTGTTAAAAGGGTCATTTGGCCAATACTCTAGCTAATTAATTGACTTGTACAGATGGTGGAAGTTAAAACATATGTCATAAAGGAGGATAACAATGTGTATAAGGTCAAATAATTTCATAATCATTCAATTTATAGTTATAAGTTTTTTAAGATCAAGAAATGGTTGTTTTTCCTCAAAAATAGGCCCCTTTGGGCACTTATACAGACTTCTCAAGTCTACCATCAAGTGAAAATGTGGTGGAGTGACTATTCACCTTCACATAGGTCATATTCACTTTTTTTTTCAAAAAAATTCATAAAAATCTCCATTTCCAACTTATTTTCCACCATTTTCCATTGGCAAGCCAAGGAAGGGCAGATTCAATCACTCTCTATGGAAGCGACAAGTAGAATTGGAAAGAGTGATTATGTGGATGTATTTTAATCTAAGCTCACTTCATTTTCATAGTAATAAGTTATAATTTGGTTTCTCCTCCTTTATGAACAATCATTTACACTCTAGGAAGCTTTTTATGGAATTACATTCAAGAGGGGTGTAAGTTTATAGCTATTTCTTATTTTCAAGAATCCTTAATGAGGTGATTTTAGGTGGTAATAATCCCCTCTCAATTTTGTTTCATCATCCAATTCCTTATCTTTCAATTCCCTTGAAGGAAGATTTCAAATTGTACTTATTTTCCAAGTTTGCAGTCATGGGTGTGGAACTTGAGTTTAGCAACATGGAAGGAGGTCCTAAAGATGTAAAACATGTTTGGGTTCATGATTGAAAAGGTTTATTCATTGGGTATCCTTGTGAAAGATAAAATTAGCATACTCCTTCAAAGCCAAATTGCCTAATCTCCTTGTTCACTGCCTACTCTACTTATAGTCAGCTTATGCTTGAGCTCAAGAGGTTTGTACGGAGGTGCAAAGAGTGAAACACATGCTAAAGTTCATGTTTGAAGATAAAACATTCCCAAAGAGCCATGGTGTTTATTCCATGAGAGTTTGAATGCTATGCTAAGTGTAAATTCCCCTTCAAAAGAATGATTGGACTATTTTGGGCTCTTGGTCCCTAAAGGCCTAAAATAGAGATCCCTAAGGTTTTTTGAGATAACATATGTCATAATAGAAGGATACACCAACATATTTGATTAATTGATCTTGTAGCCCTATCTAAACATAGTAACCCTACCAATTTTGAGGTAAAAAGGGTGAGTGGAAAATGGATTTTGCAAGGCCTAAAAGTGGCTAAAAATCATTAAATTGTGACAATGAGCACCTATAGGGTGTTAGTAAAAAGTTAATTTTTCATGTCATGTGGGAAGATGTAAACTATGAAATAAAATCAAAAGAATTATAAATGATCCAAATGAAAATCTTGAGCCTAAATGATAGTGACAGTGGAATTTGATGTTTTGAGACTTCCTAGGCCCTTCCCTATCCGTACAACAGGCATACCTACAAGCACCTATAGATAACATACTAGGTAGTGATCTAGTTTGATTGATAAAAGGTGTTTTAAAGGTTACAAGCTGAAAATGTTAGTTTAATCAGGTAATATGAATATAAATGCAATTATAAGGGACCCTATCATACCATGAAGTAGCCCTAAATCTTGCCTTAAATCACCTATAGGACTGTCTCAATTCAAACAGGGTAGAGGATGATCCAATTGAAGGATTAATCATGAGTTGATGCTAGGTTGAAGGGTTATAAAAAAAATTCAACCATGAATAAATGTTCCATGATACAAGGGAATATAAGGTAATTCAAAACATCATCAAACAAACTTCAAATGACCTATGACACCTACAGCAGGCCTAAAAACATAGTCAAGGCAAGGTATGTTGACAGTGGGGAGGAAGTTAAAAGTTTAAGCTTGGTTTGGGGTTATAAAGTGGATATAAATTGAAATTAATGAAGTATAACTTTAATTAACTCCAGATAAACCTAGATACATCATGAGATAAGCCTAAATTGGCCAAAACACTACTAAATAGGGGCAGGAATGATGACTATGATAGTCAGGGCAGAAGATGACCTAATGGAGGGTCTTAAGCATGGAGTTGATATAGTTTGGAGAGTTTCAAAGTGAATTAAAAAAAATGGAGTATTTTTACCAAGGAAAAAATTAAATAAGGTCTAAAACCATGGAACCAAGCTTAGAAGGCCACTAAAATAGGGGTAAAGCCTAACTGTGACAATCAAGGCAGAGGCATCTTCCTTAAGGACCTAAACATGGATGATGATAGTTGGAAAGGCTTATAGGTAAATAAAATTAATAAAGGATTAATATTACCTAGTAAATTTTAATAAATTATATCAAAAAAAATCAAACCAAACTTCAACCATAACCTATAGCTAGGGTCTTAAGGGCCTGTCTCAGTCCTTAAAGAACATGGCCTAATCTTGAGAGTAAGGATGAACTCATGAAAGAGAGTGAGTTTGGCTTATAAAAAAGATAATATGACCATAAATATGAGATTTTTAACACTATACAAAAAAATTATTATGATCTTAAAGCCTAAAACCTAGCTCAAGAGAACCTACAACCAAGCATAATAAAGTGATTCCTCTCTTAGGCAGTCACAGGCCTAGTTTAGGTTTTCAAGAGCATGAAGAAGTGTTTAAGGGGAAAATAGTATATAAAATGGTTTAATATGTTTTAATATGAATTATTTATCCTTAAATATCACAATAAATCTTAATACAATCCATAAAACATCTAAACACAGTCATATCCTGCTCACCCTCACAGTTTGTTTTATCCAAAAGTCTGCCTTGGAAATGGTGTTAGTTTGGTGATCAAAAATTGGAGTAAATTTCTAAAAATTGGTATATATTACCCTTGATATTTAATAAAAATATTAAAATAATTTTTTTTGTGAAAAAAAAATGAAACATACCCCTATTCTGTCTTAGAACAGGGGCAATTTTCTCATGCAAAACCCAGATAGTTTGTGAGAAAATAGGTGGAATGGGTGACCAAAGGGAAAATTGAGATAAAATTATAATTTTTATAGATTTAATATACCAATGGAGACAATATGAATCATCCTATATATTTTTAATTCAAATAGGGTACCCCATACCACAAAGGTTGCAGTCACCATGAAGTTTGTTGTTAGTGGGGAAATGAAGAAAAGGTGAATTGGAAGTTGCTTGCAAGGTAAATAAGTTTTTTTGAGCTGTATTTTTCTTTTATAATATGTTACATACCTTCATATATCATTTTAAAATCAATTTTAATCTCATTACTCACCCAACATCCATTTTCCTTATCTAGCATGCAAAAAGACCTAGACTAGTCTTTTGGCCATTTCAGAGTTTTCATACTTCCAAAATGAACCAGAAGCTAAAATTTGATATGAAACATGGTATGGGTCATGTTAAATTTAATAAAACATTTTTAGGATATTTCACACGTGAAGGAGCCATTTTTGAGCATTTTTTTTCTTTTAGGCTAAAGAGGCCTAATTAGGCCTAATTGGGAGGACTAATTGATAAACAAACACACTTTCCTTGGGTTTTGAACCATGAAACTTGGTAAAAAAAATAATTAAGGAAAATGGTACTCAAAAATTGTCTTAATTAGTCATAAATTTTTGTACATTCTCTTTCACTAGTGAATTTGTGCAAAAATAGGGCTAGAAGAGGACTAGGCCTAGTGAAGGCTCTATAAGAAAAATGGGGTCTTGGTAAGAGATTAATGGTTTAAAATGGATTTTTTCCAGTGTAATATACTAAAAATATGCCTTCCATGAATAAATATTTCATAAATTGAGCTAAATCCAAATATTAGCTATTTTGGCCAAATTGGGCCTAGTGAGACAAAGAGGCCTTGTGACACCTAAGAGGGGAATTGAGGATTACAAGTAATGTAAATATTGGAGATGATTCAATATGATTTCCAAGTTTCCTTTGGATTTAAATGTAATTTTCCAAGATATCTCATGATCAAATTCTTTCCTCTTGCCACTTTTCAAGGAGTTTCAAGCCACATTTGGAGAAGAGGCTTAGTTTATGATGGACACATATTCACATCAGTTTCATAACTCCTTTTCCACCTCATTTATATGATTTGTAACTGATCCTCAGATTTTAACACTTTTTCTTTTGCCTTTTCAAATTATCTTCTCTCTCTCATTTTCCAAATTCTATAAATGTGAGCCATCTTGGCTATTGTAAAGGAGACCATAGCTAGTATGGTGAGGCCCTACTAGTATGACATTGCATTTTGTCTTTAAACATTAAATACAAGTCTGATTATAAGTTAAGAACATTTTGTCTAAGTGTGTGAGTGATTTATATTGGAGCTAAGTGATGGTGTCATCCTTACTCCTCTTTATCCTTCATGTTTAAGCAAGAATTCTAATTTTTAATAGGTCATGTGAAGTGTATGAATGTACTAGGATCCTCTTCAAGTATGAAATTGTCTCTATGGTGTGAAATATTCCCCTAAATTAGTTATCTTGTTAATTATCCTATGTATGCCTACCTTCACATTGAAACACTATGTTAAGATCCTTCAATGTTTAGAATTGGTCTTGGAAAGCGTTGTTGCTTAGTAGGAGTGTGATAGTCTATGGGATATGTCTTGGTTTATCACCTCTTTAGTTTAGTTTCCTTTTCATGCAAAATCCTAACCCTTTTCCTATAAACAATCATTATATTAGGTGATAAATACATAAATATGAAATCTAGGGAGCTAGCCCTCATAATCTAGAGATTCATCTCTCTTACAAGTTCCCACAAACTTGAGATATGATTCCATGTTACATCAAATTATAGAAGGTTCATAGAGTGTCCTAGGGTGCAAATTTTGATGACAACAATAAATTATCAATGTGAATGATGGTCTTGACAATAGAAACTACATATTGGTGTGTTAATCAGCATTTGGTGACTCCATTCAAGGTAAAATATGTTTGTAGACCATAATTTTGTCATATATTTGTGCTCATACTTCATGTTCCTTACTAGGTCCTCTTCTAGTAGAGTTTTCAATAACATAGATCCACCTCTTCAACCTAAACTTCCTCTTGAAGTTAAACACCCTCATCCTACTCTATCCTTTGAAGATTAAGAGGACTTTACTAGCCAAGAGGATCAAAAGAGTGAGGAAGAAATTGAAGAAAACATGGATAGGTAACATTCCTTTCCAGACTTTAATACTCAAAACCCAATCCATCTTGATGCCTGTGATGAGATTCCCCCTAATGATACAAAGAGTGTTCTTACATTCAATGGTGAAGTCCATGTCACACCTAGTAAGAACTTTAGGGATATATCAAATTTATGTAGTTTTCACAATGTCACTAAGGTCAATATTTGTATTAGAATCCTTGCCATGTCCCTTAGAGGGAAATAACTTGATTGGTATAGGACTATATCCAATGATTGCATCAAAACATGGGATGACTTTAGAGTGTTGTTGACTTCAAGGTTTGAAGATAAGAGTGATCACACCTCACTCATTCACCAGCTTAATATGATCCAAATATCCCCCAAGGAGATAATTCATGACTTCAATGAGAGGTTCCAAAAGACTTGGCATAGGTTTCCTCCTCCCATGAGACCACCTGCTAGCTTTGTGTTTCATATATACTTGAGAGCCATTAGTATTGATATTTACATCATCCTTTAATCTATGGGTGGTTTCACTCTTCCTAAAGCCTATGAACTTGACATTAGAGTTGAGAATGGCCTCATTCAAATAGGGAAGTTACCTCCTAAATTGTCTAAGTCAAAATTTGTTCTTAAGAAAGTAGATGATACCATGGAAAAGGATGTAAAAATTCAAATGTTAAGAGATAAAATTAGGAAAGCCAATATATAAAAAGGTGCTTATAAAAACCTTTATCCCTATAATCATCAATATTTTTAACAATATGGGAGAGGGAGAGGATAAGGGTAGCCTAACTTCAATAGGCATGCCAATGTGTACAATCCTAATTCTACATCTAACATAAGAGAGATGGTATCAGTGCATAACAACATGATCTAAGGTGAAGAATGGAAACAAGGTCAATTCATGGATGCCAATGAAGGTGGAGAGTAATCTTTATTTTCTCAAGGAGGAGTCACTCCTATACTATTAGTTGAAGATGAAGTCTTGATGCAAACAAGTGAAGGTTGGCAGCCTCAAGGAGAAATCTTCACTAAATTCTTAGTGGAAGACACTTTTGTGATTAACCAAGTATATTTTGTTGAAAATAATACAAGGAATGAGAGGAAGGCTCTAATATATGTTAATGGTGTTCCTAAAAGTTCATTTAATCCTCATACAAGGCATCAAGGCATGGTTGTAAGCATGGTAGTCCCTAACACTCCTGCACCTTCTCCAAATTAGAATGTGGTAGGGTTTGATCAAGGTGCTTCAATTCCTCAAGTTACAAACACTTCCTTGCCTCCAAGGACTCAAGATAAAGTAATTACTTTTTCTCTAAACATAGTGGATTCATTAAAGAGTGTTAAAGCTTCCATTTCCCTTTGGGATGTCCTTCATATGCTTGGATAAAAACAACTCTTACAAAAATAGTTTTCCACTATCCATGTTAGTCCTTCATCATCAATAAATGGTCATCTTTATGTTGATATTACTAATTCCCCTAATAACATTATGAAACCATATACCAAAGCTGATAAGCCTCCACCTTTCTACCTCACTCTCTTAGTGGGAGACAAACTAGTTTATAATTGCATAGTTGATAGTGAAGCCTCTACATCCATCATGCTCAAGGTTGTAGCTGACAATTTGGGCTTAAAATATGAGCCACATATAAATGGATTGATTCATTTATATGGTACACCTATAAATATAATAGGATTGATCAAAAATTTAAAGGTTTTCCTCCATGACTATCTTAGTTTCCCCATCCTTCAAGACATTATTATGGACTTGCCTGCTCATTTTGCAATCTGACTTTCAAGAGATTTTATAGATAAGATAGGAGGATACCTCTTAGTTAATTGGTTCTTCTTATCCTTTAGGACAAGATATGGAACAAAAGTGACCATAATAAATCAACCACTTTCAAGGTTACACATTGATCCTTGTGTAGAGACAAGTTCAAATTTGAACTGTGTAATCAATGAGAAATAAGAGTCAATTATAGATGATGGTGCTTCTTAAAAACTTGAGGGAATAGATAAATTATTTCTAGATGATTATGGTGTATATTCTTATGAACATGATCCATATCCATACTTTGAGGAAACTAACCTTAGCACCTATATCATCCATGAAAGAGCATTTGAGCAAGATGAGGTAAATGTTGAGCATTCACTTCCACAAAATACTAAAGGAAATTATATGATTCATGTGCATGATTATTATATCTTCAAGAGCCTCATCGATCACCATGGTGAGAATAATAATGTCTCTCTACCTACAATTGATGAAGCTTCCCTTGATGATGACATCCATGAGGAAGAAAAATATGACTTATGACAAAGATTCAATGCCATATGTCAAGAATTTGATCATTTAAGTAAGACTCCTTCCCCTCCTAAGAAGTGTATATCTGATTATTTTTGTAATAAGCCTAACAATCATGATGTTGAGTGTTCTATTGAGCAAAAAAATAAAGGTTCATCAATCATGAAAGTGTCTTACTATTGTTCAAGAGCCTATAGTCATAGAGAGTCCTAATGAAGTCAAGGCAAAAGTGTGTGCCTAAAGAATAGTCAAGAAATTCATTTGAGGTAGAATCACAATTAGAGGTATTGGAACATGGTGAAGAGGGACTTGATGGTCATCCATATCAAGTACATTCTATCCTAAAAGAGAACAAAATTGAGGCAATTATCATCACTCCTAACTTGTAGATTGAAAAGTGAAGATCAGATATGATAAAGATCAATCAAGTTGAAAAATAAATCAATCTCTTTGGAAGGCAAGAGAAAGCATTCATGAAATCTCAAGATAGGCCAATTATAGGCATGAGAAGATATAGGTATGGTCAGTAATTTCACCATCTACCTAATCCAGTGATTGATGATGAACATGATTCACATGATAATTTGCTTTCATGAAGTGAAAAAGATGTAAGAGGAACCATATTTGACCCTTGTTTAAGAATGGTAAGTTGTTTTTCACCTCAAGAGTGAGGTCTTGTAAATATTAGGTTACGTGTGTGTCTTTGTTTCAATTATGTGTGTGTTCCATAAGCATTATTGAGAATGCATGTTTGTTTCCTTTAGTGTGTCTTGTTTTGTGTGTCTTTCCTTTGTGTTTGGTGTGGTTTCAAAGGAAATTTAGTGTCAAACTTGTGCATAGGTGACTCTATGTCCCAATGGATAAGATTAGGCTGTTGGTTTTGGCATAGCAAGCATAGGGCCCCTAGGAAATCACCAAGAATGTTGACTATTTTGATCATAAATCAAAATAAGCCCACCTCCTATAGTAAAAAACTTTTATATGGGTCTATTAATATGTAATAGGGTGTGTCAAAATCTTATTTGATGTCATTTAATCATCTATTAACCTTGGTCATAGTCAATTTTAGTCTTTATACCATTTTATGTCACTTAAACATCATACTTGGGTCATTAATGAAGTTTGTATGGTTTCCCTAGGTGTTCAAGTGTTCTAAGGTCTTATCCAATTTCCAATATGTCATATCCTATCAGTCATGTTAGTAATAACTTTAAAACTTTCAGGTTCCTAATTGAAAGAAAGAAAATAGTTGTAAAAGAGGAGGTTTTGGCAATTGTATGGCCTCTAAAGGAGTGTGGCACATGTGGAAAGATTCTATAGTGGATATTCATATTCCCTAAACTCATTTTAATGCTTAATACTCTTTTAAAGTATAAAAAATATACTAAAATGGTTTCTCTCCTCCATCACTCCACTAGACATGCAAAATTGGTCAACAAGTTTCTTCATGGTATGACTAGCAGGAGAGGTTTCAGGTCAAATTCCTCTTAGGGGTGTTATTAAACTTGGTCTACTTCACATTCATGGTAGGATTTCAAGGATTGGTTGTTTATGCTTTATGAACCATCCTTTAGAAGTTAACTATCTCATTTCACATACTAATCCCCATACCCTATAGTTTTTCTTCTTGATTGAGCTATTCTATACAATATAATTAATGAAAGTGTTTCTATAGGAGGTATACATCCTTGGCTCATAATTTCCATATTTTTTTTTCATGTTTTGAGGTGAGTAGATTATCAAAACATCTCAAGTTGCAAGTTGAGATATCCATTGCTAAGTTGCAGGAATTTTCACCTTGTATAGAGGTTCTTATTCTTATAAGTGGTTTCAAATGATGTGAAGCATTTTATTTCATGATTTCCATGTTTTTTAATTCACCTCTCATTCAAATCTTAGCATCAAAGGTCTCTCATGAATGTTACAGTCAAGAAAATCCAACACAGTCAACTTTCTACATGACTCTCATATGCAATGAGGTGAATGAGAGTTATAAGTTTAGTCAAGGAGATATGGGGAAGGTTTCAAGATGTTGAAAACACTCTTAAAATCATGAAAAATTAGTATGGACTATGTAGATGGTTAAAATCAGTTGAGACTACTAGTTCAAACTACACACACAATCTTACACCTACAGGTGCCTCATAGGAGATTAAGCATGTTGGAATGGAACACTTGAATTGTTTGAGGCCCTTAAAAGTTCTAAAGATAAATTTGAGGATTGGTAGATTATATAGGATTGATTTTAGGCCCACACACTATGCATATTTCCTATATCCATACTCATTGCCCTGTATATTGCATATGTACCTATAGGTGGCTCTCACAGAGGCCTGAAGGTGTTGAATGGAGAGGTTTGGATATGTTTGAGACTCTCATAGAAGATTGAGAAGTGGATAATTTCATGGAAATCAATAGTAAATAAATTGAGTGACAATCAGACTTGAGGGTCATATACATATGTGGATAATGAGTTTTAGGGACTTGTTACCTTAAAAACTCTAAAACGTAGCCTGGACCACTTTTGGTACTACCATACAATGAGGTGACATGGGGCCTAGATGAGTTTGGATTATTCCATCATGTAGCCCTCATATAGGAGTGATACCTTTAAAAATAAAGTGAGGGTTTGACCAAAGGAATATGATGTTAGGAGGCCTCTAATTCATGCATTTTTTCACTATAGAATGTCAGTGTTCTCTACAGTATCTTGACTTCAAATGGTCTTATAGTCCAATATGGTAGGATATGAGCACATCTCCATGACAAATGATACCATTGAGTTAAGAATAACACTAATGGATTAAAGGACATAATTAATATTTTAATTACAAGGTTTTTACCTACTTGATCATCTACATGTGTCCCTTGCTTCTAAAAAAGGATACCTATAGTTGATTGTAGTCACCTACAAGTCCATATTATGAAACCTAGAGATGGAACCATGCAAACATGAAACACCTGAAGGTTAGAGATGGTTCCAAATACATAAAAAGATCCTAGACTATGTTTTATAGGTTTTCAAGAGTTTAAATGCAACCTATAAGTGTTTTTTGTCCTTAAAATGATCATCTATAGCCTGACTGTAGATGATAGTGCACTAAAAGTATAACTAGTCTGGAGGCTAGCCTAACATATGCATGATGTGAAAAGTCATATTGAATTTTAATTGACCTTGAATAATTTAAGGAGGTCTTATATCAATATATAAGGTCTAACCATGAAGTATACACCTATAAGCAGGCATGTTTTTTTTAAGTGCAATATAGTCACATTTGACTTGTTAACTAGGCCCCTCAAGTAGAAGGTATATCTTAAAGAGTTGGCAAAGAGGAATGAGTATTGACATGTTTAATATCTCCTTGACAGTGATGTCCACTTCATGACATTATCAATACATGGAAATATAGCATGGAAGGGTCACACATATCAACCTACAATCAACATATAAAATCTTGCACAACTAGGTGTATCTTAGGTTTTCTTGTATCTTAGGTTTTCTTGTATTTGAAGATGATAAGAGTGTGTTCTAACCCTATAAATTTGTATATATGTTTCTTAATACCTATTTAAGCTCTTCATATGTTCACATTTCCTAAGGAAATAGGGGAAGTGCCCTCTTTTCTATCTCAGATAGAAGGTACTCCTAGAGAGCTAAACCCTTCAGCTTTAGTAAGTTAATGAAGATAAAGTGAGATAGGAAGTGTTAGAGCCTTAAAATGAGGTATAAAGAGATGTTTTAGACATATATAAACATGATTAATTCCCCATAGGTGTTATAAACCAAGCATAGTGTCCCAAACTCACAAAGGTATAGGCAGACCTATTAGGCTTTAACTAGGCCCAATGCCTAAAATGGGTGTAAATTCACTTTCACCCCAAGGGATCATTATAGAGCATTGGATGAATTTCATGAGGAGATATAATGTGTGTAAGAACATTTAATATATATATTATTTCATAGATAAGCCATTTCTTATCTTAATAACATGATAGATTACATAGAATGAAAGACAGGACTCAAGAGGACAAGTTTGGAAGCTTGCAAATATATGAACGCTTAGCATGGGAGCTCAAGGAGATAGGATATGTTAGAGAAGTCCCAAACTTGTATTTTATGGTATTTTTTCATGATTTCAACATCATATTTTTTTGAACAATCCTTTTTTATAGGTATAAACCACTGAAAAGGGGGTGAATCAATGATGGCAAACAATCCAATTCAATTTCCAAACCCTTCAAACACTTAAGCATTTAATTTAACCATTCATGAATCATATAAGATGTTTATAGCAATGAACAATGAAGAAAAGCAAGATTATACACACATAACACACACACACACACACACACACACACGCACGCACGCACGCACGCACGCACGCACGCACGCACACACACACACACACACACACACACACACACACACACACACACACACACACACACACACACACACACACACACACACACACACACACACACACACACACACACACACACACAGATGTGTGTGTGTGTGTGTGTGTGTGTGTGTGTGTGTGTGGGTGTGTGGGGGAAACCTTCATGTGGGTTAAAACCCACTCTCAAAATTTCAAGATCATGGACTATAATCTTATAAGAAGTATGCAACCAAGAGAATTTAGTGAAACACCTACTTCACAAGGAGAACCTACCCCTAAGGATGGTTAAGTCCTTATGACCTAGATGTTGATCACTCTCCCAAAACCTATGATATAATAACACCTCATAAATCTAATTGTATTCAATTTGATGAAGACACCCTACAAACACAGACCCCTTCACTTCTTCACACATAAAACATCCAAACCCACCTTTTGGATCACTCTAGACCTCTTCGTTCATCATCAGCCAATAAATCTACAACCACTCTAATCTGATATTAGAATTATAACCTATAATTCACACACATAATACTTAACCTACTCTTCTCTATAACCCATCCACTGGGCACAGTCTCTTTCTTCTTTCCTTTGCTCCACACCTTTATGCTTCCACACATCAACTCTAGAAATCATCACCTTTGATTTTACCTTTTATAGAGCCTTCATGAATATTATTTTATTCGTCAGCTACTAGACTTACCTTAACTCTTAATACTTCTATCACATTAAGACACAACTCAATACCATCCTCATAGGTCGACCATAGCATCCATGGGTCACACTTAAGTAGTTACGCCTTTCAATTAGGCCTTAGTAGCCCTTATAGGTCTCATGGAGACCTATTCACCCCTTTAACACATTAATGATCAAATTAAAAACATAAGACTACTTCCAAATGCATAGGTCCACTCCACATGACCCCTTCAACATCTTTAAATGATTACAATCATTTTTTCTCACCTCTATATATGTTCAATCTACTCAAATATTAACTTTGTGTACAAGAATACCATGAATGAACAAATAGTCAACTTAAAATTAATTATTCATACTAAATATGGATTGATCAAACCTCCAAAATCCACAAAAATGACCTCATGAATTCTAAAACCCTCTCCAATATCTAAGACACCTTAGAACATCCAAATACTATCAAGAAAAACTCAATCATCCTTCTTAGGTCACTTACAGAACATGGTCAAACACACAGTCAACTTTAAATCTTAATATATTTTACTATACAAATAATCAGACCTTCTAACTAGATTTTATAGATGTTCCATGGAGTTCTCTTCAAATTTTCTTTTTACATCATTGAGAAATTTATCCTAGATCAAAAGAAATTAGTAAAATATTGTAGATAGGTTTTTCCCTTGTTAATTTGAATATTCTAATTCCAATGATCACTGTGTAAATTCTAAACATCAAACACTTTGTCAGCATCTCATGCCCTCACATTGCTTTATCAAATGTCCTCCATTGATCTCTTCATGAGAATCCTGGTATTTATCTTTCAAAGCTCACCTTTGATCATTGATCCATGCTTCTATAATTAAAACACTTGGCACCATCACGTGCCTTTTAAGCACATTGACTATTTGACTCTAATGAACTTATGCCACTTGGTAACCTTACATGCCTTCTAATCACTCTATTTACTTATTAAATCAATACACTCTATTGATCTCCATCTATATTAACATGTTTTCACTGTTGATCTCTTTTGGATAGGTTCACGCTCGTCATAAATCTATTGCTCAAACTCCATGATTGTGACACATGTCATTAGCACATGAAATCTTGAATATTTAACTTAATGCACTCCATGAATCTCCATCTATATGATTAGACACTCACTGTAGATCTATCTTGACTACTTGACCCTAAACTTCAATGTAATTAAACTTGATGATCTTTGGTCCATCACAGTCTACTAGAGCAATTTTGAAAGTTTATATCTTGAACAAGAAAACACTTCAAGAGTCCAAATCTTTTGGGTACCTTCTCAGCACTATATACAACATCTCCATGAAAAACTTTGACCACTATTAAATTTTTGAGTACCTATACTAAATGTACAAACTTTCTGGTTCATTCATATCTGTATGATGTGCAGTGACAGTTTGGCTAAGTATAGAAACTTAGTGAACTCTATTTGGGAGGCCAATTTTCTAATATTATAACTTTTGATACACTCAAATTCATGACCTAAAATTTGAACCACATGATCACCTTTCATACGATAATCCATACATAGATCAACTTACTCTTGAAACCTTCACACATGTGAAATATAACATCATCAAACTACTTACTTAGCCTTATCTGTCAAGATGACTACTTGAGTTTAGACATTCATATGACTATTTTGATGAATTATATTCACTTCCATAAGCACTCAAAGAATATAATACCTATTATGGGACCTCTTTCACATCCTCAAATCACCATGATCATCCCTAAACATCCCTAACCATGCCAAAACTAAATATCAACCAAGCCTACTTCAAGCACAATACACACTTTGTCATTGACACTTAGACTATCAAAACACTTCATCCTTTCACTTGGACCCCTCCATGACATCACTAAAAACCCTCCAAAAATATCCCCCTTTTTCATTGATGTCAACACCCATCATACAACTCACTTTCCTTCTCTCTCTTTAAACATTCTCACAATAGGAACTTTCTCCCTCTTTGACATATTGATAAAGTGGGCACAAACTAATCTAAAGACCTAAAAATAGCACCAACAAGAGAGGACCACCTTATAAATATGATACAAACTCCCCCTTACCTTGAGACTACCTCTTCTTACCTTGACAACTTCCTCTTGCTACATGCCAACACTCTCTTCAACCAAGCACTGCAACCAATGAAGAAAAAACACACAAAAGCACTAAAATATTATAGAACTCACCAAGAAACATCTGAAAGGGACTCCCCATAAAATATATGAGCCATTTCACCTCTTTATAATATTTATATCTCCACACACCATGAATAACCACCACATAGGATTATTATCCTTTTCTCTCAAGCCACCTCAAGGACCACAAACATAACTTCTGACCCTACAGACACTACATACATAACAAGAACCAAGACAAAATGGAAAAAACACATTATGACATCACTCTGACCTCATCAAATCACTTCTCCCAGCTTGACAACCAACTCCAACTGAAAATACTCATCTCTTGCCTTTTAGGACTTGGGAATGACCTTCTGAAGAATCACCACAACAACACTTGCTTCTCCATTAAAAGGAGTCTATTAAGAAGCATAGATAAAGACCTCCTCTACACCACAATGTTATAAAAAAATTTAAGCTAGGAGTGGCCCACATTTCCTTAGTAACCACTAGAATCCTTTTATAGCTATAAGACTTCTTGATCTTGTTATTCTTCTTCTTAGTCTAAACTTTGACAACTTGTTTTTTTCTACATCACTCACTTTCTCTTATATGATAGGATTTATAAAATGTGGAGAAACTATGGAATATTAAAATACCTTTATCACTAAATTATCTTATTTAAATTATAGAACATCACCTTCATACCTTGACAAGATAGGAACTAGGCTTAAAACTTGCTTACACACAGTAAGTTGCTCATTAGCATCCAAACACACCTCAGGACTAATCTCAACTAGTAACATGATCTGTTCCTTAGATTCTTCAACTACAACATGAGAAGATAAAGAAAAATTTTCAATAATTAGATCATCCTCCACCATATAAAACATGCTACTTTGACCTTTAGACTCATCATGAGCCTCATTCTTCACCTTTGGTTTCCAAGAATTCACTTGATTTCTTTTTTGATCTCTACGATCCTAATTAAATCTTTTCTAACTTTTAGGCCTTTTCTTGTAGAATATAGCAATGTGACCTCTCTCTTGATAGTTTAATCACACTATAATTTTTGCAATAATCTCATCCTACCTTTCCTTATTACAATAAAAACTTGAAATATGTCCATTATTTTTATAATTGAAACAAACTACTCCTTTTGAAAAAGACTCACCTTGCCTTACCTTATTTGGACAATGCTTAGTAAAGTATCCCTCATCAATACAGTTGAAGCACTTAAATTTTTTCACACATTTTGATTGATGACCCCAATCATAGTTCCATGAAAACTCATATCTAATAGGTCTCTTGCATTCTCTAGATCTATGCCTAAACTAATTGTAGGTAAAATAGTAATCATTAAAGTTTACATGCCTAATTTCATTAGGTTGTCTCACCTAATTGGTATTCAATATATTTGCACCATAATTTCTTAACTAATTAGTGACCTTGAATGGTTGATCTACCTTTCTCTCATTGACCTTCATGTCAACTTGAGAAGCAACTTTGGGCTCTTCATTAAAACCCAATCTAGATCTGTCACTAGTAGACTTTTGACTCTTTAGGAGATTATCTAGATCATTAGAATTTTTATCAAACTTGATAAATTATTTCACCTTTTTTTCAAACTTATATAACTCATCTTTAAAAGACATAATCTCATAAACATACCTTGAAAATTATTATTCTTTGGATTTTAGACTTGCAGACACATATTCCAACTTAGAATTAAGAAACATGACTGCACCTTCATGCTCTCTAGAGTCTTCAACCAATCTTGCCTCAAAGATACTAAATTGCTCTTTAGAATCCTTGAGTTTAGATTTCAGCTTATTATTGACCTTCTTATCTATCTTTAGTTCATCATGAGTTTGACTCAATTCATTCTCATATTCTAGTATAAGCTCTTCATCATCTTTATCACTCCAATCAAGTTCTCCTTGATTTGAGCAGCTACCTTATTAAGCCATGAATAATACCTCATCATCAACACATTCATCATCATCATGAATGAATTATTATTTATTTTATTCACTTTCATCTGAAGTATTGTTTTCTTCTTTTGATAGAAGACTCCTCTTGTCCTTGAAATACTTCTTATTGTCATACCTTCTAAAGTTATTTTTGTTCTTATCAAACTTGAAAGACTTCTTAACTTCAAATTGACCTTCTTAATGATATTCATCATCATTATTCTTATGCTTATGTGGGTATTTTTTATAAAAATGACCTACTCATCCATAATTGAAACATTTGAAGTGAAGTTTACCTTTATACTTATCTGATCCTATTTTTAATTTGCTTGTAAATAATATTATTAGCTCATCATCTAATATGCATCATATTTGGATTCCTTATCTTAATATTTATTATCTTGGGACCTCTTATCCTTAGGCTTATTTTCTACC
Source organism: Torreya grandis (assembly GCA_037957365.1). Lineage (NCBI taxonomy): Eukaryota > Viridiplantae > Streptophyta > Pinopsida > Cupressales > Taxaceae > Torreya > Torreya grandis. Next base: position 1,363,314 of record JARHVA010002108.1, on the reverse strand, counting down.
TTGAAGGAAGCTTATTTCTTTGGAGCTTTGTCATCATTGACTTTCATCTCATAAGCTATGAGAATCCCATGCAATTTATCCAACTTCAGCTGAGAAAGATCATGAATCTCTTCTACTATAGAAAATTTTGAATCAAATTTAAAAGTAAAGAGGCCTTAATACCTTTTTGAACCATGACATCTTATTTAATATTCTCTCCAAGACCTCTGATAGTATTCACAATCTCATCTACCCTTTACATGAAAGATGTCACTAAATCTTCCTCCTTCATCTTGAAATTCTCAAATTGCCTTCTGTGAGTCTATAACTTAGCAAACTTGACATTTTAATCACCTTCATAGATAGTCTACAATTTATTATATATATATATATATATATATATATATATATATAACATATTTTCAATGAATTAACTTGGTCTATTCAATTTTAGGAATACCACCAGAGATGGCATTCATAGCCTTTGAATTTCTCTCAAACAACTTCTTGTCTATAGCACTCATGGGAGGAGTAATACGACAAACATAACCATATAAACTATATTTTCATACATCAAACCCTAGGTAAATAATGTATGTCCTCATCCTTGCACTCCAAAATACATTATTGGACCCATCAAACATAAGAACTTGCTTGGAAGAAAAACTACCTTGCACATTCCGACTAACCATTGTACATTAAGGATCTCCTTCAAGTGATTAGACTTACAAGAAGGACCTACTCTGATACCAATTATTAGAAGTAAAAACCAATGAGAGGTGGGGTGAATCATTGGTGACAAATAATCCAATTCAATTTCTAAACACTTAAGCATTTAATACAACCATTCATGAAGCATACAAGATGTTTATAGTAATGAACAATGAAGATAAGCAAATTTACACACACATAACACATAAATCTATGTGTGAAACCCTAATGGAGGATAAAAGCCACTCTAAATCCTATAATATCATGGACTATAGTCTTATAATAAGTATGCAACTAATAGAATTTAGTGAAACACCTGTTTCACAAGGAGCACCTGCCCCTAAGGATGGTCAAGTCCTTCTGATTTAGATGTTGAGCACCCTCCCAACACCTATGAGATAATAAAACCTTATAAATATGATTATATTTAATCTAATGAAGACACCTTACAAATTCAGCCCCCTTCAATTTGCACACTCACAAAACATCTAAAACCACCTTTTGGATCACTCTAGACCTCTTCGCTCATCCATAGCCAACAAATCCATAACCGTTTTGATCTGATATCAAAATTATGACATAAAATTCATACACATAATCACTAACCTACTCTTCTCTATAACCCATCCATTGAGCACACTCTCTTTTTTCTTTCTTTTATTTGGCACCTCTATGCTTCCACACATCAACTCTAGAAATCATCACCTTTGATTTCACCTTTTATAGAGCCTTCAGGAATATTATCTTCTTGTTCAACCACTATACTTTCCTTAACCCTTAATACTTATATCACATTAAGACACATCTCAATACCATCCTCATAGGTTGGCCATAGCATCCATGGGTCACCCTTAAGCAACTACACCTTTCAATTAGGCCTTAGTAGCCCTTATAGGTCTCATGGAGACCTATTCACCCCTTTAGCATTTAAATAAGAAAATTATACACATGACCACTTCAAAATGAATACATCTACTCCAAATGACCCCTTAAACATCCTTAAATTATTACAGTCATTTTTTCTTACATCTACATAGGCTCATTCTACTCAAATATTAGCCTTGTGTACAAGAATACCATTAACAAACAAATAGTCAACTTCAAAGCAATTTTTCATACTAAATATGGATTGATAAAACCTATAAAATCAACATAGATGATCCTCATAGAGTATAAAACACTTTCCAATCACTAAGACACCTTAAAACATCCAAATACTATCAAGAACAAGTCAATTATCCTTCTCAGGTCACTTACAGAACATGGTCAAACTCATAGTCAACTTTGGAGCTTAATATATTCGATTATACAAATAATTAGACATTATAAATAGATTATATATATGTTTCATGGATTCATATTCAAATTTTATTTTTACATCAATAAATTCATCATATATCAAAATATATAAGCAAAATATTGTAGATAGGTTTTTCCCTCATTAATTTGAATATTCAAATTCCAACAGTCACTGTGTAAATGCTAAACATCAGACACTTTGCCATCATCTCATGCCCTCTCAAATATTGATAAAAATGAATACATATATATCCTTTATATTATCATATCTTTTATCTTACAATTCTCATCATTAATCATTGATCTATGCTTTTGTGATTAAGACACTTGGCACCCTCACATACCTTTTGAGCACATTGACTATTTGACTCTAATGAACTACTAATTGGCAGTACCACATGCCTTCTAATCACTCTATTGATTTATTAACTCAATAAACTCTATTTATCTCCATTTTTATAAACATTTTCTCAACTTTGATCTCTATCTGACAAGTTTCACACTCACTGTAGATCTGTTACTCAAACTCTGTGATTGTGACACATGTCACTAGCGCATGCAATCTTGACTATTTGACTTAATGTGCTTCATCAATATCTATATGATTACACATTTATTATAGATCTATCTTTAATATTTGACCCCAGGCTTTAATGTAATTAAACTTGATGATCTTTGTTCCATCATAATCTACTAGATCAACTTTGAAGGTTTATATCTTGAACAAGAAAACACTTCAAGAGTCTAAATCTTCAGGGTACCTTCTCGGCACTATAGAAAACATCTCCATGAAAAAATTTGACCAATTTTGAATTTTTGAGTACCTATACTAAATGTACAAACTTTTTGGTTCATTCATATTTGCTTGATGTGCAGTGATGATCTGGCTAAGTATAGAAACTTAGTGAACTCTATCTAGCAGGCCAACTTTGCACTATTATAACTTTTGATACACTCAACCTCATGACCTAAAATTTGAACCACATGATCACCTCTCATATTTTAATTCATACATATATCAATAACTATTTAAAACTTCACACATGTAAAATATAACATCATCAAATTGCTTATTCAACCTTATCTGTCAAGATGACTACTTAAGCTTAGACTTCATATGATTGTTCTGATGAATTATGTTCACTTCCATAAGCACTCAAATTATATAATACCTATTATGGGACTCTTTCACATCCTCAAATCACAATGTTCATCCCTAAACATCCCTATCCATGCCAAAACTAAAGATCAACCAAGCCTACTTCAAGTATATTAGGACAAGCAGACTGCACACTTTGTCATTAACACTTAGACTACCAAGACACTTCATCCACTCACCAGAACACCTCCATGACATCATTGAAAACTCTCCAACATCCTTAAGGGTTAAAACCCTCTAAAACCCTTGATAATTACTTGATGGAGGAAATAAAGAAGGAAAGGCATCCAGATGGGATAGTTTGAGTACGAAAGTGATTAGAACTTGCAGAGGACTCCCCAAGGCTCTTTCCCATTAAGTTGGTTTCTGCCCTATTTGTATGAAGAGGGTGTAAAATGGTTTTTATTGACATATTTTGATGTTTTTTATGTACATAATGGTTTCAAAATGTTAGGATCGCTTTGGGAGATAGAATGAGACCTAATCTCTAATTTCCCATGTCCATCTCTTGCTTCATCAAAGCATGTAGGTACCTCTACAAGTACATTCACTTCAGCCAGTCTAAACTGACATAATGAATGAGATATGATCACCAATTGAGAAGGCAATAGATTAAATTAGGAGGTATTTTAAGGTTCTATTAATGAGTCTAAGGGCATGAGGACTCTTTATAAGTGTCACATCATCTTATGTATGAACTAGTTTGAGAAATTGAAGCACACCTTGGTGCCAAGTGTGAAGGATGAATGAAATAAGGGTGATTATGAATGCAGGTAGTGAAAACACTTGGATAGAATAATATTGATGATTAAAAACACATCCAATTCATGTTGGAGCTTATTTCTAACCCCTCCCTCATAGTGTAATGATGTCATCTGTCACTAGTCTATTATAAATAATTGAAGAGTCCTATGCCAAATCTGAAGGAGTTTCATGATTGGAGAGACATTTTTCCATAGATACCTTGCATGGTTTATTATATACTCCATTATCCTACAAACATAACTCCTCTTATCTTGACAAGTGGATTTGTGACTCTTGGACTTCATTATCCTCTCTCCTCTCTCACATTCTATAAGTACTAGCCATTTTGGCTCTTGTTTCATAATTCCACACCATGTATGGTGGAGCCCTACTAGTTTGATGTTGTACTTTAATTTTGAATAATACAAGAAATCTGATTTTAATTTCACAAACATCTTGTCTAAGTGTGCAAAGTGATGAATGGTGAGGTCTAGTGATTTCATCATTGTTTTGTTGGGGGATCAAACCAACAATAGATTACAATTGTGACAGCAATAAACGCGGAATTAAATCAGATTGACAAGTAATTAGAATGATAATAGCAAGAACAAGAGATACCAAAAAACACCCTAAAAACTTGTATTAACAAACTCTTTACAAAAGGAATACAATTTAAGAAAGCTTCTTTCTTCCACACCTCTCCTAGATGTATAGATCTCTCAATAGATCTCTATTCCTCAAGAGTTATCTCTCTCAAGAACAATCAACTCCAACAAGCCTGGATTGATTCAATTCTGTACTGTTCTTCACACACAATGAATTCTTCTACAATTCAACTACAAAGCTAGGAAGATCTAATTCTTCATATAGAATTAGGAGACTTGAGCATGTACTTCCAACAAACAGTTAAACCACTTAAACAAGGGCTCTAAAAATAGTAATGCTAATAATAGAGATGCGAGCTTGAGTCTACAACTCAAACTTATCATGCAAACACTCGCTTCTGTCCACAGAAATAGCTTTCTAGACACGCAGGTAACCGACGTCGGTTCCTGCTGCTTGTCTGTGACCGCCATCGGCCGATTCACTGCCGACATCGGCGTCTCTGCAACTGCCTGTGACCGACATCGGTCGCTCCTGACTGACGCCGGTGTCTGTGTAGACCCGAACCTGATAATGAATGCTCCTTGGTGAAGTTTTTAGCTCCACACCCTAACAATCTCCCACTTAGAGATAAACAGCTGCACTAGTACCTGTACAGCAACATCTTCTAGCTCCACCATCTTCAACTCAATCATGAAGACCAATAGAAGTTGAATGAAGATTCAACTTCTCCTTTGTAACTGGCTTGGTTAACATATCAGCAGGATTCCTATCTGTATGGATCTTCTCCAGCTTCAACTCACCATCTTCCAATACCTGTCATATGAAGTGATACCTTAGCTGTATGTGCTTTGTTCTTGAATGAAAGGCTGAATTCTTAACCAAATGGATTGCACTCTGACTGTCACTATACAATCTGCAACTCTCATGCTCCCTACCAAGCTCATCCATGAACCGTGTCATCCATATCATCTCCTTGCTAGCTTCTGTGGCTGCAATATACTCTGCTTCTGTAGTTGACAAGGCAACAACCTTCTGCAACTTAGATATCCAGCTAACCGCCGTTCCACCTACAGTAAATACATAACCTGTAGTGCTCCTCCTGCCATCCAAATCACCTGCCATATCTGAATCTACATAGCCATGTAGAGAAGTATCTGAACCTCCATAGCACAAGTGCCTACTGCTGGTTCCTCTCAGATATCTAAGGATCCACTGAACTGCTTTCCAATGTTCCTTACCTGGATTGGCCATATACTTACTTACAACTCCCACTGCTTGGGCAATATCCGGTCTAGTACACACCATTGCATACATCAAACTCCCTACTATGGAAGAATATGGAACCTTACTCATGTACTCTACCTCATCATATGAATTAGGACATTGTTCTTTACTCAACTTAAAATGTCCAGCCAAAGGTGTGCTTATCGGTTTAGCATCCTGCATATTGAACCGTTTTAACACCTTGTCCACATAATCTTCTTGAGACAATATCAACCTGTGATTTTTCCTGTCTCTCTTAATGCTCATGCTAAGGATTTTCTTTGCTGCTCCCAAATCCTTCATAGCAAACGTTTGAGCTAATTTTACCTTAAGCTCTGAGATATCCTGCATGTGAGACCCTGCAACCAGCATGTCATCTACATACAACAATAGAATAATATATCTACCGTTATCAAATCTCTTGAAATACACACAATGGTCTGATTGACACCTACTGTAGCCATGCTCAGTCATAAACCTGTCAAATTTTAAGTATCATTGCCTAGGAGCTTGCTTGAGGCCATACAAGCTTTTCTTCAATCTACACACAAACTTCTCCTTACCCTTGACCTCGAATCCTTCTGGCTGTTCCATATAGATTTCCTCATCCAAATCTCCATGAAGAAACGTTGTCTTAACATCTAGCTGCTCAAGATGCAAATCCTCAAAAGCAACCAAAGACAAAACAACCCTTATTGAAGTCATTTTAACAACAGGAGAAAAAATCTCACCAAAGTCAATACCTGGCTTTTGTGCAAATCCTTTTACCACTAATCTGGCCTTGTATCTCATCTGTCCATTCTCACCTTCCTTCAACCTGTAGGTCCATCTGTTCTTAAGTGTTCTCTTACCAGCTGGCAATTCAACCAAATCCCATGTTTGGTTCTCTCTTAAGGACTCCAACTCCTCAACCATGCCACGCTCCCACTCACTCTTGGACTCCACCTGTATTGCTTCTTCAAAACTCTCTGATTCTCCACCATCGGTTAGCAATAAATAAAATAAAGAAGGAGAATATCTAATTGGAGGCTTACTCACCCTTTCTGACCTCCTGATGGGTGTCTGAGACTCGTCCACAACACGCTGTCCACCCAAATTCTCTGACAGTGACCGACCTCGGTCACCTGAAGACCTATTACTGCCCGACGTCGGTTCTTCCTAACTGACCTCGGTACCTGTATGGCCGACGTCGGTCTCTGTATGGCCGACGCCAGTTTCTGTCCTGCCGACGCCGGTTCATGACCTGCTGACGTCGGTCTCTGTGTTTTTGTGTAAGTGACTATTTCTTTTTCTTGCAAGCTCATCTTGGACTTTCACCTCATCCAATTCACCATTGCTCTGCTTAGATTGATTCAACTTCCTTAGCTGATCACAATACATCACTCTTTCATTGAAAACAACATCACTGCTCCTGATTACCTTGTTAGTTTCTAGATTCCACAATCTGTAACCAAAATCATCTGAGCCATAGCCAATAAACGTGCATCTCATAGACTTAGCATCAAGCTTCTTTCTATTTTCCTTATCTATATGCACAAAGGCTTCACAACCAAAAACTTTGAGATATGAGAGATCAACCTTTTTACCTGTCCATGCCTCTTCTGGAATACCACCATCTAGAGCTGTAGAGGGTCCTCTGTTAATCAGGTACACTGCAGTGTCAACAGCTTGTACCCAAAACTGTAAGGGCAAACCTGCATGCAATCTCATACATCTTGCACGCTCCATTATTGTCCTGTTCATCCTTTCAGCAATACCATTCTGCTGAGGTGTCCTTGGAACCGTCCTTTGCCTACAAAGCTAGGAAGATCTAATTCTTCATATAGAATTAGGAGACTTGAGCATGTACTTCCAACAAATAGTTAAACCACTTAAATAAGGGCTCTAAAAATAGTAATGCTAATAATAGAGACGCGAGCTTGAGTCTACAGCTCAAACTTATCATGCAAACACTCGCTTCTGTCCACGGAAATAGCTTTCTGGACACGCAGGTAACCGACGTCGGTTCCTGCTGCTTGTCTGTGACCACCGTCGGCTGATTATCTGCCGACGTCAGCGTCTCTGCAACTGCCTGTGACCGACGTCGGTCGCTCCTGACCGACGCCGGTGTCTGTGTAGACTCGAACCTGATAATGAATGCTCCTTGGTGAAGTTTTTAGCTCCACACCCTAACATGTTTTTCCTTATCTTTTCATGTCTAATACAAGGAATTATTATTATAACATGTCATATAGAGTGTAGCTAGTGTGTTTTTCTCCATTCAAGTGTGAAAGTTTCATTACATTTAGCAATCTAATCTTTTTTCTACTTACCTTGAGTTGTCTCATGTATATCACCTCTATATTGAAATACTAATGTTAGAACATCTTAGGACTTTGAAGCTATTTTTTAGGCCTTATTCCTTAGTGAAATAAGTATGATATCATTGTGGAAATACTTATGGTGCATAACCTCATTATAATAAATTTATTTCATACATACTTTTATCCCTTTTCCCACAAGTAATCAATTAGTGTAGGTGATAAGCACTTTAAGATCAATTCAGGGAGCTAGCCCTTAAACCTAGAGGTCTACTTCTGCTATAGGTAAACCCACATACCTAGAAGTATTCTAATGTTTCCCAAATATTATAGTAGCTTGAATAATATCCCATAGGTTGTTAAATTTGGTGATAACAATTACTTAACAAACCAATCAAGTAAAGTATTAGAATTTTTCTAATACCTATAGTTATTAATTCAAACAAACATTGTTCATAGTATACACAATTATATCCTAAACAATGGTAAGTCACAAAATACATGTACATATTCACTCAAGAAACCAAGTAATAATATCAAAAACTATTAATGTAGTCAACAACTAGATTAGTACCATCATACAACTAGATCAATAAGATCAATAAACAAAAAATAAGATCACAATAGACATATAAATTAGAAATCAAAACATACTATAGCTATCTAACTCAAGCAATGAACATAAATCATGATAATATATTATGGTGTGTGAATGGGTTTCTAGATGTTCTCTTTGTCCTCCCCCAATGCCTCCATCTACACCACCCTCTCTGATGATGCCCTCCCTCGATCACACTATGAGGGATGGATTTATCCTACATCCACCTCACAACAATGAAGGTAGTTGGCCAAAAACATAAATGTATCCATAAAATATTATTGTATAAACTAAAAAACATGATTATAATGTATAGAATATAAAAATATAGTTAAATCATAGATAATCAATCATGTAAATTAAGCAATATATAATTGTCCCATAATCAGCATATGTAATAAAGCTTAATCAAATAGTAGTTAATCAACTAACAACCATAAAAATACACAGATCAAAAGGTTATTGAGATTAGAGAGAAATAATAATGTGACATTATTTCCCCCTAAAGTTGGTCATCATCTTTATGACACTTTTCAAACATAAGTTCTAAATTTAAAATATTATTCAACAAAAAATAACATAATATGTAGCAGCAAATCAAGCAAAAAATGTGGAAACAACTTATAAAAATCATCATAGTCTTCCCAAGTGGCACTATCATTAGAATATAATTTCCACTATACTTTGCACTATGACACTTCTCTATTATGTAAATTGAGTTTGTAAGTATCAATTATTCTGATTGGTTCTACCATAAACACCCCAAGATGTAGGACCTACAAAATATTCCAATCCAACACATGTGAAGATCAATAACATATTTTTTAAGATAAGACACATGGAAGACATCATGTAAAAGAGATATAGTTGGTGGAAATTAAAGCTAATATGCTACATAATTGACCACTTCCAAAACCTCAAAGGGTCTTATATATCTCAATGAAAGTTTGGCTAACTTCTTGAACTTAATCAAGATTTTTTTACGCTTAACCCATAGAAATACTTTATCTCTATAAAAAATTATCTTTGTCTTCTTTTTATATCAACATAAATTTTTTTTCTATCATTGACCTTGGCCAACCTCTACCTAATTGTCCTAACTTGCTCTTTCATTTCCACAAGCATCTCAGTTTCAAAGACTAACCTATCTTCTAACATGTCCCAACTGATTAGTGTTCTACACCTCCTTCTGTATAAAGCCTCAAATGAATCCATATTCAAAATTAATTGGTATGAGTTTTTTCAAGCAAAATAAACTAATATAAGGTACTCTTCTTACTTGTATTATTGATTCATGTAATACGTATGAAGGAGATCTTCTAAAACCTAGTCAACTCGCTCTATCTGTCCATCAATTTTTGAGTGATAAGTAGTGATTAAATTTAACTATGTATCCAAAGATAAATTTAGAGTCAGACAAAATATATAAATCATCCTCTGATCTTGATCCTAAATGATCTTTTCTATAAATCCATGTAATCAATGTACCTCTTTCATGAATCTCTTCAAAAGCATAAGTGCATCATCTATCAATTTATCTGGTATGAAATGGGCTACCTTGGTTAGTTTGTCAACTATAACCAAGATCATATCATGTTAGTTATATGATAATGATAATACTTGGATAAAGTCCATGTTAATCACCTACCACTTCTATTTTGGTATATCATGTGGATATAACAATCCTATTGAATGCACATTTTCAGCTTTCACACTGACATTTTAAACAAGACACAAAATTTATTGCATATTTCTTAATTCCTTCCCAAAAATAGAGTGGTCTTAGCTTATCCATGAGCTTGGTTACACTTGAATGTATTGAATATGGAGCATTGTGTAGTTCCTTTAGCACCGTGTTTCTCAAATTCTCTCTATCAAGCACATACATCCTATTGATATAACTCAAAAGACCATAACTCTTTATCTTTAATCCTTTATACCAAGTATTTTGAGCATTATTAGATACTAATTTCTTGACCTAGTCATAAAATTCATTTCTTAGTGATAACTTGATTACCTGATCTTGAAAATTACACCTGATAGTAGCCATGGCTGCCATGTACCTTCTATGACTTAGAGTATAAACAACTCTATTCTCCTTACCTTTGATATAATTAATATCAAAATCATAATCAAATAAAAACTCTAATAATCATCTCTAACAATCATTCAGATTTGACTAGGTGAAGATGTACTTGATTCCCAAGTTATCAGTCTTGAGCTCAAACTATTTCCCTAATAGATAATGCCTCTGAACTTGTAAGACATACATAATTACAACAAGTTCTAGATCATGAGTGGCATAATTCACCTCATATGGATTCAATTTCCTGGACTCATATGTTATAACTAAACCATCTTGCATAAGAAATCCTCTAAGTCCATCCCCAGATGCACCCATGGTCACTGAGAATTGACCATTAGGATCAGAAACTCTTAGCACTGGTGCTAAAGTAAGCCTCATTTTTAGTTCCTAAAAGGCTATCTAACACTTGTTTGACCAGACAAAAATCTAATTTTTCTACTAAAGAGAGGTAATTGGATTAGTTATCTTAGAGAAATTCAAAAAATGAATTTCTTGTAATTGTCCATTAATCCCACGAAACTCCCTACCTCATGCACATTCTTTGGTATTGGCCATTCCATTATAGCTCTTATCTTTGTAAGATCTACTAAAATACCATCTATGGAGATAATATGTCCCAAATATTGTACTTTCTTTTGAAAAAATGCACACTTAGACAAATTACCATATAATCTATGTTTTTTCAAATGCTGCAAAACTAATTTTAGATGCTAAAAATGCTCCTCCTCATCCTTAGAATATATGAAGATGTCATCTAGAAATACTAACACAAAATAATCTAGATTATCTTTGAAAACATTGTTCATGAGATTCATAAATGTTGCAGGAGAATTTGTCAACCCAAAAGGTAACATTGTGAAATCGTAGTGCCCATATCAAGTTTTGAACATTGTTTTTGGAAAATACTCATCATAGATTTGTTGAGGTCAACATACCCCCATTCCTAAAAAATGGGGACCCTTATGTCAAAATGTGTAAATTTGTACCTTAAGATTGAAAATTCACTTGATCATAGTGACATTAGCATGTTTGCACATTATCTTTATTTGAAATTCATCCACACCTAGTCTGGTTAGCATATTTGTTCATGATTTTGGTTTATTATTATCTAAAATAGCTAATAGTGGATTTCTTGTTTTAGGTTACAGGATTAATGGAGCCCTCCTTGAATAGAAAATGTCTATATTTCATGATTTAATGTCAATTTGGTCTTCTACTAGCCTTTGGTTTGTCAAAAGCTAAGTTGAATTCATTTTTTATTATCATGAAACCCTTGTCCAAATAACCCTAGCATAGGTTCCTTTGAATTCAAAATTGGTAGGAACATTTTAACAAGAGCACTTTAAATAAGCCATAGACTTAGTTAAATTTTTATAATAAGGCTTAGTCATGTTTATTAATTTATCTAAAAGTCCATACTTGGTCCCTTTTATATCCCTTAACCTTTGGTCCCTTTTACCTATTAGTTTGGTCTAACTAACACATGGTCCCTTTGTTATAAACTTAGTTTTAAAACTTTATGCTAAGTCTTTTATTATTCCCAAAGTCCCATTTTATTATGTTCTAAACTTAGCATAAAATCCCAATCTTATGGTTTCAATTCATATATTAACATGAATAAAAACCTTAGTCCTAAAACTTATTACTAAGTTATTTATTTTCCTAAACCTGACTCAAACATTGTGTTTGGTCGTAGGATCAATGACTCACATTTACTCAAGAGAAGTTAATCTAAAGGTGCATATATAGTAAAACTTTTAATGAAGCCCCTAAGATATCAATAAGGTGACAAGTGTCACAGTTGCAACCAAATAATAATGAACTACCAAGGGCAATCGATCCCATAGATCATGATCAATGAAATATATTTACTCAAATAGGGAAGATTTGATGGAATGAGTTCAATGTTTAAAATTCAAGCTATGATCTAGAATTAAAGTATGAGAAAGTTCTATAGGATCTATGGTATGCATTGCAATATACATAATCAGATTAATAGGGCATAACGAGTCAACTCTTCAATGAAGCCTCAGGTCCTAGGTTAAAGCTCGATCACCTTCTAAAGATTAACGACACACATTTGATCAAATGATGTGAGATGAGGTTGGAATTTTCAATGAAGATCTAAGCAAATGTGGGACCACTACATGGTAAACATGCATTAATCTGGAAAACTTGACAAAGTACGGAGTGTAAAAGGCACATGGGACTACCAAGTGGCATAACCTTGGGGCTTAGTATAGATAAGAACCAATCTCACTCAACCCCAAGGATCATGATCTGATAGAGCACATTTGCTCACCCAATCAAAATCTAATGGTGTGTGATCAAAAGATAAAAATTCAAACCTCTACCCAAATTTAAATCTTGATCACCTTCCAAAGATCAAATGGCCCACATTGATTACTATAAGATAATCAAACAGTGTAAGATCAAAGACAATTTTTAAAAGGCAACGGTCATTTTTTTAAACATCAATGAGTAAAGTGCCACAAAAATTACATAGGGATGCCATGAAGGTGACACAAATATTCCACATAAGTATAAAGCAATAAAGCTAAAGATTTAATGGACCCATGAAAGGGCAAAGGTATAAATGCATGATCTGAGGCACAAAACTCATTGTTTAAACTAGCTACCACCATTAAAGCACTAGTAAAACCTTTGTAAAATCCATAATATAGATAAAATCCTTATTTCACCCTTGTGATCTTCTTAAATCAAGCTAGAGAAGTTGAACAACCATTAGTATAAGCATAATTCAATTAGGAATCGAAGTGTGATCCACTAGTGAGCAATTTGACCAAATTCAAACCATGGCAGCTCGAAAAGGCATTTTTAGAGAAGATATGGATATAACACGTGGATATTTTGACATTTTAGTTATAATTATCATCAAATAGTGGTTCTTAAAGTTAAGTAGGACAAGGAATATTTTATGACTAGCATGTAATGCACAGTCATATTAGGTTAGTCATAGTTAAATAAGATCATGAATTCTATTAGCATTGGTAAGGGGATACTTATCTATGACACTTGTCCAATTGTATGTTGATAGGGAATGATTGGAATACCTCATATCTAGTCCATATAATAAAAAGTTTTTGTCTATTGTAAAATGAGGGGGAGTTTTTGATCCAAAAAAATATTTTTTAACTTTTGAGCAACTAATACAAGCAAGGAATTCTAAAACGATTATCCATATTTCTTTGTGTCATTTTTTATTATGGTTTATCTCTCACTTTTTGGTTATAAATTTCATATTTGAATGGTCCTTATAAATTATATATGTGCATCTTTAAAATTAAAATTACTAATTTATGTTAATGTTAGATTAGTTAAAGGTTCTCTAGTTTACTTTATTTTATTTACTCTATATTTGTAGATGTGTTTATGCTATCTGCTTATACTATTAAATCTTTAAGGTGAATTTGGCTCTTATTTTCATTATTTCTACATTCCTTAGATGTTTTCCTAATGTGTGATGGGATTTGGGCTTTATCTATTTCATGTTATACATTGGTTTCAAATGCATGTTCAAATGAAGTTTGAACTTTGTCATGATGTTTGAAATAAAGATCAGTAACAATTTTATTCTTTGCCCTACCCTTCCTTTTGCTCTTTTTTTATCAATTCACCTTAGACTAGCTTCATTGTGAATATCCATCTTAGTTTACCTTTAGACTTAGGTTATGATCATAATTCACTTTAATTAACATAGATTATCAAAGATCAAGGATCAGTTGTAGACCACGGTGGCTCCTAACCACCAATTAATATAAATTTGGGAAATAGTTCATGTGCTTTGCTTCTATTCCACCAAGGATACAAATATATCACAAGCTTATACTCATGCATTGAATTCCTAGAATTCAAAAATGAGAAGTGTTTCGTAAACACTTTGAGTACCTTGTGATACATATTCAGGTATCAATATGGCAGGCTTCGTTGGCACTAAAAGGAGGGCCTTTAGCTAGATATTTATGAATTTGTAGAACCTTTGTTATTTTTGGTGTAGTTTGATCTTTATCATTTTAGACCATTCTTTGAGCTCCCTTTAGCCAAAGATCAATATTAATGCAAAGGTAGTTCAAGCTTTGTGTATTTCTCACGTTTAAGGTTAGTAATAGCAATTTTGTTCAAAAATCGATTGATTCTCTACATATCTAGGTTTATTCAAGCTTAGATGTGTAAATATCACTCTCATTCATCATTATAGATGTATATTTGAGCTTATTTAGTTAAATATAATCATGTTTTACATGTATTTTTGAAAAATTGGCTTAACATGCAAAAATTAATCATTGTTCTTTTGCAAAGATCAATTTAATGCATCATATTTTAAACAGGTTTTGAAGTTCACAAGCTATAATTTCCATGGATCAAAGATAAGAGTACTTCCTCTCCCTTTGGAAGTTCATAGGAAGCTAGATCGAATAAGGTGAGCAAAAATTCTCAAGGTTTCAACTAATTGCACTAGTGCAGGGTGCTCATGTGTTCAAGGTATGGCTTGTCAAGGTGGTTGTTATATCAATGAGATAGGTATAGTACATGATCTTCCTTGAAACCCTGAAAAGTATTTGCCTTCTTTTAGTCCTACTAGTGTTTTTATAGTTGAAGAGCACATCAGGTTCTTTAAGGTTGCCTTAAGATTGTTAAATGTTGTTCATGAAGATGTTACCTATAGATCGTTTCCTTTTACTCTTAGAGATGAGGCATATGATTTATTTTTCAACCTTCCTTAATATTTCATTGTCAATATGAATGATTTTGATAATTATTTTGTTGATTAATTTGTAAATACCATAAGTCTATATGTTGTTTATCAATAATTCATTACTATAAATAAGGATTCAAATGAAACCATTATAGATTTTAATGTTAGATTTCAAAAGATGTTGAATAGAACCATATCTCCCTATAGACCTATTGAAGTTTTAGCTTTAGATATTTATAAGGATGCTTTAGATCCATTAACTTCTATGTTTTTAAAAAGATCTATTAGAGTCATTAATACATTAGCTTTAGCCTATGTTGAGGCTATGGTAATTAATGATCAAATGTAACCCCAAGGTCAAATGGCATATACCATTCCAAATATAAATCCTAATTTACCTATGTTAAATGCCATGCCTAGCAAAACATGCTTACTTTGACTCAAACCCCAATTTTAAACCAATTACCTTTGAGTCATGCTCATCCTAGTCAAAACCTCAGATTCCTAAATAATATGGTAAGTAGAACTCATCCACAAGATCAAAGATCTATGGTGCCAAAAACTGGTAGTCCTCAAGTTCACAATTCAGAGGTACCTAAAAATTAAAATGACTCCATTTTTAAAATGGTCCAAAAATTGAGCATTGATTTTTTTGAGACACAAAAGCAATTAGGTAATAATAGGGAAAATTCTAATAGAAATTTTTATGTTCAAGGGTTCAATAGACCCACATCTAGGTTTCAAAATAGTAATGATAACTATAGAAATGAGCCATCTAAAATTATGAACATGCCTGACATAAACACTTGTGATGTGCCTTTGGCTAATTATTGCAGGGTTCTTAATAATGTTGCATGGTCATCTAGATCTTTTGAGACATATACCTCTTTTAAAATAACTCTTATGGTAGATACCTTTGATTTTCCATTTCAAGATGAAGATGAATTTGAAGATACTTTAGAGGAGGGATCTACTATACCAATGCTAGAGGAAGATCCTATCATTTTTGAAGCAATAGAAGAAGTTACAATTGAGATGAATGAATTTCTTAAAGATGCCATTGAAATACTTATGGACAAAGAAGATGAAGATGAATCAAATGTGATTGATCAAGGACTTTCATATGATTCCATCAAAAGGTCAAAGGTGTGTGATCAACATGTTTCAAACTATAAGATTCCAAACGAATCTTATATCCTTTCTATTGATCATGATGAAGATACCTTTGGGGATCACTTTGAGAGTTTTTGTGCAAAGATTGATAGTCTATTCCTACCTCACATGGATATTGAGGAATGTGTAATACAAATTAATATTATATATATTCTTCAAGTAGGAAATGATGTTCTAGAGATCCCAAAGCAAGATGAGTTGGAGCCTGATGAAGACATCAATCCAAGCACACTAGCTGAGTTCACAATATAACCATGGAAGGAGAATGAGACAAGTCATTATCAGTCTATGAATGAAGAAAAATTATCATTCCTAATGAAAGAAAGGATGATTTGGGAATAAGATGATTGGATCTTAGATCCATATTTTTAATCCATGTGTTTGAGAATGGAGGTGGCAAAACCAAGTTGCATCATACAAAAGACACAAGCATATAAGTGCTCATATCCACAAGAAGAGGCCATTGAATAGAAACAATCATTACTCAAGGTTCTTTGGTAGGCTAAAAAAAATTCCATTTGATCTTCGAGTTAGATTCTTTATGGAGTTACTTTAGGGCTTTAGATTAGTTTCTTTCTTGTTTCTTTCTTTCCTATCCCTTATTTGTATATAGGGCCTGTGCAAATTAATTTACTTTCTATGCTTTGTTTATTGCTTCTAATAAGTCCTTTGGATAATTCTAAGCTCAAGTTTTATCTAGTTACTCAAGAAAATTCTAAAAATTAGGAATGCAAGTATTATTTCTCAACATTAGTTGGTTATGGGTTATTGAAATAAGAGCTTAATGTTATAGTTTTGGGAAACTAATAAAGACGGACAAATAAGCTAATTATTTTTTAATATTTTAAACATTGTTTTGGTCTAAGCTTGATTTTAAGAAGGGTTGTACATGTAGGGTGAAGGCTTTAATTATTGGAACACAGTCATGCTTGCACTTAATAAACATTATTTCTTAGGACAAATTTTGCAACTAAGGATGATTGTCTGAAGACCAAACACTTGACCAAATCCAAAAACCTCGCTAACTTGGTTCCCAACCTTTGCTAGAAAGCTAAAAATGGTCTAAAAATACAAAAATAAGAGTTTAATACAAAATTCAAAAGCTTTCTAAGCAAGAGGCGATTCTGGTAACCTCCATCAGGGTTATGGATGCCTAACTAGTAGTGGAGTAAGGCCTTGAGTGGAGCCAAAGGCATCTCTATTAGGGTTATGGATGCCTGGATGGTAGTAGAGCAATGCCCAAGCCTTCTCTGAGATAAGCATGGTTCTTAATGAACATCCAAACATGTTGTAATTCAATTTTAATGGTTAAAGTCATGAAATCTGGAAGTTGTTCCCTAAATCCCATGACAAATAGTAAGTGGAATCAAAGCACACACACATCATAACTAGGTTTTGATGTTTGATCCAAATTTTGCATGTGCAAGGCTTGTTTCAACCATAAATCGATCTAAATAATGGTGGTTGATCAAGTGGAATGAGTAACCTAGTTATTAGTCTGAACTAAAATCTTAGAATTCTAAAATATTACTATGTTTCCCCTAAAAATCACCATTTGTTGAGGTCAACATACCCCCATTCCTAAAAAATGGGGACCCTTGTTTCAAATTGTGCAAATTTGTACCTTAAAATTGAAAAATCACTTATTTAGAGTATCACTAGCATGTTTTCACATTATTTATATTTGAAGATCATCCACACCATGGTTTGGTTGGCTTATTTGTTTATGGCTCTAGTTTGACCTTATCTAAATAGCTAATAGTGGATCTTCTTATTTTAGGTTTTAGGATTAATGGAGCCCTCCTTGAATAGACTATGTCTGAATTTCATGATTTAATGTCAATTTGGTCTTTTACTATCCTTTGATCTATCAAAATCAAAGTTGGATTCATTTTTTATCATCTTGAAACCCTTATCCAAATAACCCTAGCATAGGTTCCTTTGAATTCAAAATTGGTGGGAACATTTTATGTGGGAGCATTTTAAATATGCCATGGAATTCGTTAAATTTTTCTACTAAAGCTTAGTCATGTTTATTAACATGACCAAACCTTAGTCTAAAAATCCATGCTTGGTCCCTTTTATATCCTGTAACCTTGGTCCCTTTTATATCCCATGACCTTGGTCCCTTTTATATCTCATGACCTTTGGTCCCTTTTATCTATTAGCTTGGTCTAAGTAATTCATGGTCCCTGTGTTATAAACTTAGTCTTAAGACTTTATGTTATGTCTTTTATTATCTTCAAGGTCCCCTTTTATTATGTTCTAAACTTAGCATGAAATCTCAATCCTATGGTTTCAATTTGTGATTATTAACATGAATAAAAACCTTAGTCCTAAGACTTTATACAAAGTTTTTTATTTTCCCAAGCCTGACTTAAACATTGTGTTTATCTTTAGGATCAATGACTCATATTTACTCAGCTGAAGTTAATCTAATGGTGTGTAATAATCAAATTTTCAATGAATCTCTCGAGACAGCGAGATGGTAACAAGTGCCACACTTGTAACCAAAGAGCAAAAAATAACCAATGGTAGTCCATCCCATGGATCATGATCATTGGCACACATTTACTTAGATGGAGAAGATCTAACAAAGTGAGTTCAATGTTGAAAAGTCAATCACGGTCTAGGATTAAATCATGAGCAAGTTCCAGAAGATCTATGATATATGTTGCAATGTACACAATCAAATCAATGGAGCATAATGAGTCAACTCTTCAACAAAGCCTCAAGTCCTAGGTTAAAGCTCGATCACCTTCCAAAGATTAATGGTACACATTTTATTGGATGATGATGATTTGATGGTGCGAGATGAGGTTAGACTTTTCAATGAAGCTTTAAGAAAATATGGGACCACTACATATTGAGAACACATTAACCTGGTAAAATTGATAAAGTGTAGAATGCAAAATGCTCATGAGACTACCAAGTGGCATGACCTTGAGGCTTAGTATAGATAGGAACCTATCTCACTCAATCCCATGGATCATGATCTAACAGAACATGTTTGCTCACCCAAATAAGATCGAATGGTGGGAGATCAATAGTTGAAAAATCAAGCCTCTGTCCAAAGTCAAAGCTCGATCATCTTTCAAATATCAACAGCCCATGATGATTTGTGAAAGATAATCAAATAGTGCATGATCAAAGTGTACTTTCAATAGAGCTAGAATAATTTAAATCCTAGACATCTTTTAAAGATCAATGATCCATGACAATCCATGCAAGGATAATTGAAAGGTGCAAGATGAAGGAAGGATTTTCAAAAGTCAATGATCATTTTTTTTAAACATTAATGAGTAGTTTGCCATGAATGTGCCATGGGGATGCCACAAAGTTGTTAGGATAAGCCACATAAGCCAAACTAGTTAGTTCAAGATATCTTATGGAACCAAGGGAATGTAAAGGTATAAATAAACAAATCTAAATGCATGATCTGAGGCATGAAGTTTGTTGTTTGAACTAGTTGTTATCATTAAAGCCCTAAGCATATATAAAATCCCTAGTTTGACTTTGTATTTGACATAATCAATCTAGATAAGTGAACTATCATCAGTGCAAGCATAATTTGATCTAGAATCAAAGTGTGATCCACTAGTGAACAATTTGACCAAATCCAAGGAAGAGGCAGCTTGAAAAGCCATTTCTAGAGAACATATAGATAGAACATGTGGATGTTTTGACACTTGAGTTATACTTATAATCAACCAATGGGTTTCAAGGTTAAGTAGGATAAGGAATATTTTATGAGCAACATGTAATGCACAGTCATGTTAGGTTAGCCATAGTTGAACAAGGTCATGAGTTATATTCACATTGGTAAGGGGATACTTGTCTACGACACTTTTTCAATTACATGTTAATAGGGAATGATAGGCATACCTCATGATTTTTTTGTATTAAGAGGTTTTCTCCATTGTAAAAAATAAGGGAGAGTTTTTTGAGACAAAATACATTATAACTTTTGAGTAATTTAATGTAAGCAGGGAATTCTAAAAAATTTGTCTCATTTGTTTGTGTGAACTACTATATGGTTTCTCTCTCATTTTTTCATTCTTAATTCTAGATTTGAATGGTTCTTATGAATTCTTGGTGTGTACATTTGAATAAAAAGATGTTAACTTGTGCCAATGCTAGGTTAATTAAAAGTTCTTAGGTTCATTTATTTTCTTACTCTTCTTGCATTTGGGCTAATGTTGTTTGATTATAAGGGTAAATATTTAAATTTAACTTGGTTATTATTTGCATTATTTTCCACATCCCTTAGATGTTTGCCTGATGTGTGATAGCATTTGAGCCTATGCTACTTCATGTCATACATTGGTTAAGTGCTTTCCTGGATGATATTTGAACTTTGTCATGATATCTGGAATGAAGATTAGCAACATATTTATTCTCTACCCTACCCTTCCTTTTTCTCCTTTTTTTAACCAGATCACTCTAGCTTAATTTCCATTGTAAATATCCATCTTAGATTAGATCTTGATCATAATTCACTATTCTTAGCATAGCATACTTCATATTCTTCATAGATCAACTATTTGGCTATAATGGATCCTAACCACCAAACATTATAAATATTATGAAACAGTCACTTGTTATGCCTTTATTCCATAAAAGATAATGGGATTATCACAACCTATAACTCATGCATTGAATTCTTAAGAATTATAGAATGAGAAGTGTTTCTTAAGCACTTTGGGCACCTATTATACATATTCAGGCATCAATAATATTCTCAGCTAATGATACTCTGCTCTAAGATCAATCTTAGAAAAGATTGTTTCCCAACACATCAAATTAAATAGATCATCAATGCATGGAAATGGATATTTGTTCTTGATCATTGCCTTCTTCAACATCTTATAATTAATACACTAGTAAAGAGTACCATCCTTCTTCTTGACAAAGATAACTGATACACCACATAGTTACACACTTAGTCAAATCAGTCCTTTTGATAATAACTACTAAAGTTGAGCCTTTAACTTAACCAATTTAGTGTTTATCATCTTGTACAATGTCTTAGACTATATTTCTAATCCAAGTATGATATCAATCAATAAATCAAACTTGCATTTGGGTAGAAATCTAGGTAATTACTCTAGAAACACATCTTGAAATTTCCTTAGAAAAGGATAATCCTTAATGGATGGTTCCTTAGATTCCTCCATCTCATTTATCTTAATGATAAATGCTTGGCAACCCTTCCTCTAAACTTTTTTGAGTTGAATTAAAAAAATATGCCTAAGTTTCAACTCCATTTTCTCACCTTGAAGTTGTGTCTAATTTCCAAAATCATCTTGACACTCAACCTTCTTCAAATAATAGTCAACCTTAGCTTTATGTTTTGCAAGCCAATTGAATCTTAGGATCACATCATATGACCCTAATGATGTAGCATAAAAATCCACTACTATATTGAATTCAAGTAACCTAATCTCGATTCAACTAAACATTTGTCAACTCTAACCTTTAACTTATTCCCATACTGTACTAACCATGCATTTGACATAACTCTAGCTTTTTTAGACAATTTACTAAGCATTCTAGGAGCAATGAAACATTATGTATCTCCTGTATCAATCAAAATAGAAACTAGATGATCAAATAAAATACCTGATCATTATATGGGTAAATACTGTGATGATTGTTAACACCTACATGAATCCACTGCAAAAATGTACCCTGTTGAGAAGTAGAACCCTTATTATTTGACTTATCCTAAGTACACTCTTGATCATAGTGGTCACCTTCATAAATGAAGTAACCTCCAGGTGGTCCTTTCTTGTCAAATTATTGGTTTCCCTTGAAACCATCACTAGGTTTCATGTTCCCTAAACTACTATTAAACTTGGCATTATAATTCTTGAACTAACTCTTGGAGTCTCAATTATTTTGTTTCCAATTCTTCTTTTTGAAATTTTAAAGAGAACTTCCAAACTTCTTCTTAAACTTATCTCTACCTTGGGTAAGAGATTTTATTTTATGTTCCTACTTGACTGCCTTCTTAAAAACTTGATCCATATCAAATGGCCCATGCACATCTACTTCACAACCAATTTGGGGTTTTAAACTCAATATAACTTTTATGATCCTAAACCTCTCATCTGCCTAATATTGAGGTACATACATAAGGAGCTTGGTGAATTGATCCCAGTATTCATTCATCGATAGGTCTCATTGCTTAAGATTCTAAAAATATGTAAGCTTATGATTAAATTACATCTATAAAATCCATCATGACCTAAATAGTGTCACAAATTATTCCTAAGTGTTGGTGGTTGAGTTGAGGTTCATCTCAAGCTTTTTCTTTGCAAACCAAGTTATTGCTTCATCAAAAAGCTGATATACTCCCTAGACTACTTTGGTGACTTACGATTAATTTTAAATTTCAAAATATTTCTCCATATTTGTCATCCACACTTCAGCTCCATCTCCTAAAATAGTTCCATCAAAATTGTGTGGATTTACCTTTTTCATGTTACGTGTCAACTCTATAGCTACTCGAGCTCTCACATATTATGGCACTTCCTCTTGCCTCTACACTTGAGTATGTTTATGCTCAATAGGATGCTCTTTAAATTCTTCTTGAGTATTCTCCTCAACATGGCCATGCACTTCTTGTTCTAGGGTTGTGATTCAATCCCTAGTCTCTTGCATGGTTGTGAATATT